>OZ035883.1:13860093-14460093 GCA_964034835.1 Muscina levida | reverse complement strand
TTTGCTGTTGCTTAGAACTAAACGCACGTTTACAAGCCTCACACCGCAACGCGCAACAAATTCAATGGCAGTGGCAATGACAGTGATACGAGTACCAGCGCGAACGTGGCAGCAGTAGTCACCAGTGCTCAGTGGTCATGTTAGACGTCCACCTCGTCAAGTTTCCACATCTAAAGCGAATTATAAAATAATAAATCATCGTTGTTTGCTTTTGCCTTAAGGAAAGTCCTCTAATTTACAATACGATCCAGTACTACGTACGCGCATCGTCATCGTCGTCTTCATCATTGGACCATTGAACGTACGTACATGGGTACCCCCCACACTGCCACGGCCAATGACCAACTCTAGCCATGTATCCATCGTTACGTCGTGTGTCGCAATTACGCGCGGCAAGAAGACTCTTTCTCTCTCTCGCTATGTCTCTATGATGAACACACATAACAGTCACCAGATATGTTTGACTTTTTACACACCACAGTTAGATTGAAAAAAAATAATAAATTTAGAATTTATATTCTTGGCTAGAAGTGTTTACCAGCTGAAAAGATATTGAATGGTTTCCTAGAGTGCGAGAGAACGATAGTAGGGAAACATTGCCGTAGTACATGATCGGTAGTTATGGGTATGAATTGAGGTTCGTAACCGTCAGCGTAGCCTTAATGACTGGAGAAGTTAACCAATATTAAGAAAAGGTTAAAGTTAACTTAACATGTAATTTTCGTTAAAGAAAATTCATCAAGGATTAAGGACTTTGGTTATTTGATGAAAGACGGGCAACTAAAAATGCATATTCTCAATTTTAGTTAGGGCACAATCCAATCGTTATTAACTTTCAACTTAACACTTCAGTTTATATTTCGTTTACACTGCCACACTCACATATCTATGAACGTCACTTACCAATAGTTCTTTCTTTTCATCAGTATACGTAGACGGTGGCAATGGATGCTCCAAAAAACTTTTTATCACCAAGACATGATTCTCAAATGAATGCAATAACGCAGCACAAAACGCTGTGATATGATAAATACAAAAATATAACTTTTTGTGTTTGTGGCAAATTGCAGCAACTTTAAAAAGAAGGTGCAACGCATTACGTTGTACAATGTACATTTGAATTACGAGAACAAGTTAGTTTAACATCGATCGGGTACAGACGGCCCATTGTGTATGTATGTTTGTTAGTACGCATGTACGAATATGTACGGTTGTTATACATACATCGAGAAGCGGCCCCAACTGTAACAAACTGCAGCAAACAACAAGTTGCAAGTTGTTGCAACTTGTCATGTTTCTTTAATTTCATATTCAGTTTCTAACAAATGTGTGGTGTGGTGTGGTGCGCTGGTACCACCACATTCATGTTGTGTGCAATTTTTTAAGCTCTTTTTAATTGTTTATATGAATATCTTACAACGTCCACCTATCGGTTTGTACTTCTATCCATACACATGGCGTATGTATAAATGTGGTATTATATGTCCGTCCGGTGGGTTCTGTTGGTATCTTGTTAACCAATACCAGAATTCTAATTAACATCTAAACTAACACGTATTAGGTTTTTTTTCACAGATTTCAATTTTTTTCTTTCTTTAAAATCTGTTCTCTGTTTATTCGCAGTTGTTATAATATTATTGATTTGTCGATGGGCAGCGTATACGTTCGCATGGCACAGGGAGGGGACATCGAAATTCTTTGGAACATTTATTTGGAAACAAATGTACTTAGTGAAGTAAATCACTAGGAAACAACATTGACAACTGTTGCACTCTTTGCACAAAAGTAGTCTTTTTAACATTTAATTTTGATTTTATTTTGGAACCTTTAACTGATAGAGGCTATTTGTCTTTGGTGACTCTTAGTGAAATTTTCCGGAGAATATTTCTATCGAAGATTCTAAGCCTTGACCTCTCTCCAAAGTGAACATATAAACAGTTTTTCAAAATTGGGCCAAAAATGTCCCACACTGTTGGCCACTAGATGGTTAAAAAGTTCCGAGGAAATATTCCCCTGAATGTTTTAGTATAGGTCTCCGAAGACATGAAATGCCCCAAATGTACTTTTATAGAAGATTTTTCATATTCTTTGAATCGACTTTTGACCAAAAAATACAAACTTCAAACCACTTTAAAAAAAAACGTAGTGTTTGTGACGTAGTGGAGCAAAATGGAGTTTAGGGTTTTGTTACTGAGGTCAAATGCTACCGTTTGATATTGGTTTGGTTCACCCCCGAAAAAGTGTGTTGCACTGTGTTATATTTCCTACTGATATGTTTGAGGGCGACTGTTTGGAATACGTGACTATCATGCGAGAGACCAGAGTTCGATTCCTGCCTCAATCATCTAAATTTTATCAACATCAATCCCTTGATGTTGTCGACAGCAACTTAGCGGCAGTGTCAATTCAAATCGGCATGACTAATAAAAGTTTCCCAAACAGCTGAAGTTGGGATTCCGGCTGTAGGGCCCGTTGTGACTAAAAACGCACAACAATGCGAAAAGCTCTCCCATCTCTCATTCATGGGATGTAATCGGAATTTAGGTATTGTACCTAATAAATAACAAACATCACAAAAAATGGTATGCAAATGTACAATGAAATACTTTTATTAACATCCGTATATGGTTATATGGCTAAAGTACATTTCCTCACATTATTTTTATTTTCATCTCTACAATTTTCTATTTCCAATCCTGTTTAGCTCTGCAAATGCTAGCCTTTTGTTTATACGTGTTGTTGCTGTTGTTGTTAGTGTCTGTTCTACGCTATGATTGCTCTTATTACACTATATGTCGACAACATTTGTGGGGAACTGCCCACGTTCAATTGCAAGTGTTCGACTGCATATCATGTGTTTGGAGTACATGCACTCCATCCAGTACTACTGCTGCTACGAGAGTTGTATCGTATATGTATTTTAATTAGATTTCCAGCGGTATGCAAAATTGAGAATGTGCAAAAAAAAAGCAGCAAATCGTTATAATTTGATTGGTTTAGATTTTAATAGATTACAAATAACTGAATTAATCCAATGTTTTTAATGACACAGCTGATGTCGATAATTATGGCGACAACATATCGTTAAAATCGTAACAAGTTTTAAAATCGATATTGAACAAATAAACATAGTAATTGTAATTTGTCTAATTTTCGTCAAAAACTTTAACCCGCTGAGGTTCGATGGTGTGTGGTGACAATAAACAAGGTGTGAGGAGGGGGTATGTTGATTGATTGATATGCACGAGCTAGTTTACAATAACACTTGTTATATGTTGTGTTGGTGAGTTTATGATGTAAGTAGCCATATGAAACCAAAAAAAGGGAAACTAACATTTAAAAAATTTTACAGGAGAAACAAAAAAATTTCCTAAAACTGTTTGCGCTTGCAAAAGCCGTAGAATTTTGTTAATAAAATTGTCGTTTTTAGTCGTATGACTGTAAAACTTAGCAGGTAAATGTATTTTGATGCGGTGCATAGTATTTAATCAAAAAGTCGATTTTGAATTTTTGGTAACTTACGCCTTTTTTGTTTTCATATGGCGATATGTATGTGTAGAAAACTTTTTATGCACGTGATGTACAAATTTCTTAGATCTGAAGGTGCATGAACTTAACTTAATTTCCCTTTGCACCCCATGGATATATGCATATGAGCCGCCCAGCAGAGGCACTTTTAAGGCGTTCCCCATATAAGGCATTCTGGAAGACCTACCTGATCCGCAAATAAAATCGAAAATCTGACACAAGAAGACCTAAAAAAAAGCCTTACTTTTCCTTTTTTTTATCGGAAAATCAAAAATCGCACATTCTCATTTCCCAGCATAATAGAAGGCCTGTACTAAGACAACTTTTTTATATTCAAGAACTTTAATTCCAGAAGGCATTCTTTTCGAGATTTGATGGAAGGCCTAGTATATACTAGGCCCCTTCCTTTGTTATATAAGTCCTGGTAGAAGGCCTTCCCATAGAAGGCAGATAAGAAGGAGTTCGTACAACTAAAGCATTGCTACCCTTCTTATGAAGTGAGTTATATTAGATCCATTTCTTTCTCCACTAGAGAAGGTTTTATTGAAAATCTTCCATTATAGGCATTCTTGAATGCCTTATTTTGAAGGTCGTTATAATGTATTTTTACTAAAGGCCTTCTTTCAGGTCTTTCACAGAAAGCCTTCTTGAAAGTCTTCCACTAAAGGCATTCTAGAATGACTACATTTGAAGACCTTCTAGAAGGTTTTTTACTGAATGCCTGCATGAAGGTCATAGGCTGAAGTCTGATTGAAGATCTTCTAAAGAAGGCATTCTTGAATGTCTTTATTTATTGACATTCCACAAGACCTTAAATCAGAAGCGAGAGCAGAAGGCCTTGATCGTCAATGTCACCCCGTATAATTTAGAAGGAAGTGGAAATGTGTATAGCAAGCTTTCCATTCGCTTCGATCTTGTGCGCACCGCACCATCTCCAGTCAGTCCTACCAAGCAGCGTCAGTGATTCCTCCACCTGGTCTCCCTCCCTCCTGGCACCCAAGATTCGGAGGCATACAACAGGACCGGCAAAATTAGTACCTGGTACAGTTGGACTTTTGTGGTTAGAGATAGGGTGGTGTTTATGAAGTGCTCGCGTAGCCAAAAGAAACACCTGTTGGCAAGCACTATTCTCCGTTTTATTTCAAGAATGACACTGTTGTTTTTGTTCATGGCGGATCCGAGGTTGATAAATAAAAATCCACTACCTCAAAGCAATAGTTTTCAATGTTCACGCTGACTCCCCAACGGGTGGACACTTTGTTCGATGATACCATTAACTTCGTCTTGACCTCATTCACTTCCAAACCCAATTTTGCTGACTCCCTTTCAACAGATAAGAAGACAGCTGTTACCCCACACATATGCGAGCAGCTTGTAAAAAAAAAACTTAATTCCCCTTTACACCCCATGAATGAGGTATGTTAGCTTCTCGCGTTGTTGTCAATTAACACGATTTCTAATTTGAGATTCACAACTAACGGCACCTACTTGTTTATCGACGAATGCGAACGTCACTGTTTGAGAAGATCTTACTAGACATGGCGATTGACTCGACACTGATACTGCGAGGTTGCTGTCGACAATATTCGAGGGGAGCCGAAAATGAAAGAAGATTTTTCTTTAAAGATGACTGGTGCCAGGAGTTGAACCTGTGCCAGTATGCTAGACAGGACCTTATACGCAATCGGTAAGAGGCTAATTCAACGGTAGTTTTTACACTCACTACTGTCACCTTTTTGTAGATTGGACATAGCATACTGAGATTCCAATCCTCTGGCATGCTCTCCCGAAGCCAAATATTCTCTATGAGCTGTTGCATGCTTAAAACAAGCTCATCTCCACCCACCTTAAACAACTCTGCTGGAAGACCATCAGCCCCAGCGGCCTTGCTGTTGTTTAGGCGGGATATGGCAGTTGTGATCTTTATATATTCTCAGTACGCTCTCGAAGTCAGTAACGAGATGACCATCCTAGTCTTTACAGGAGGGAAGACCTGTTCCATGTACCCTACCATTTATCTTCTGATAGAATTTTCGGGCTTCACCTCTGTTCCTGTAATCTTCAACACACACATTATTCCGCTCCTTAAGCACTCGTTTTTTTCGCCTGAAGAGTCGAGTCGCCTCCCGTCTCTTCTCCCTGTACTTTTCATGAACAGCTTGCGTTGCCATTGGCTGCAGTTTAGCCCTGTGTGCAGCATCTTGTTCCCGCGTGGCATCGCGGCATTCGTCATCGTACCAGGCATTATCGTCAAAGGGCTTCACATACCCCATTACGGACCGCGCAGTCCTTCAATGCAGTGAGGTGGTGATCCGAGTTGATGCTCGCACCTCTGATTACTCGTACGTCTAAGACACTTGACGCGTGCCTTCCATCGATTACCACGTGATTAATTTGGTTTCTCGTTACTTGATCGGGAGATATCCACGTTGATTTGTGAATGTTTTTGTGGTCAAATCGTGTGCTGCTAATTACCATGTTCCTTGCTGCAGTGAAATCAATCAGTCTGATTCCGTTTGGCGATGTGTCAGTATGCAGACTACATCTTACGATTGTTGGGCTAAAGCCATTCTCCCGGCCTATTTTGGCATTTAAATCTCCCAGCATGATTTTAGCATCATGGCCCGGGCTACGGTCATATGTTTCTTCAAGTTGGGCGTAGAATTCGTCTTTGACCTCGTCACTTTTCTTATTCGTCGGAGCATGAGCACATATCAGCGTGATGTAGAAAAATTTTGCCTTAACTCTTATGGTGGCGATTCGTTCACTGGCGGGAGTAAGCCTAGAAACCAGGTGTCGTAGTCTCTTGCCGATCACAAATCCACAACCAAACTCATGCTTATCCGTGTGGCAGCTGTAGTACACGTCACACATCCTCATCCGCGAGCATCCATATCCAATCCAACGGATTTCCTGTATAGCAGTAATGTCAGCCTTATACTCTTCGAGGACATCCGTCATGTGAATATACACACCTGGTCAGTATAGAATTCTAACATTACAAGTGCATATTCTCAAATCAAGGTCCTTAAAACGTTTGCGGTGGTCGTCAACATTTTCCTTTAACTTTATCTGGTGAAATTTGAATTTTTAAAATTTTTTCCCGGGAGGACTTGCAAAATTTGATGTTTACTCAAACAGGGTTGACAACTTACTTTTACAAATAAGTAATTTGATAAGTTTCCCAATTTGAAGTTTTTGTGTTTGCCTATAAAACACAATACTTTGCAGCTAATAATTGCGATGAAGCGAAACTTTCCACCACTTATGTCAGATGTCGCAATAGTTTTCACAACACTTAATTTTAATTATAAATTTCGACATTTCCAATTTAAGAGCTATTATTTACCAATCAATGTATCGCTTCATTGTCCCCAATAAGAAAATCTACATATGCGTGGCCATATATTTATTGACACTGGCACTGACACTTTGCCGTCTTATGACACTGATTATGTTTGGTCTAAAGAAATCTTGGCTAAACTTAAATTAGATATTGAACGCAAACGCAGCACTTTAGCCTTAAACATGAAAACCGTTCTGTATGTTTAGCCTTAAATTGTGTCTAGAACTTGGAAATTGAAAATCCCCAGCAACTGTCAAATGCACGCTGAGTCTTAAGCAGTTTTTGGGATTAGAACCAACTTCAGTTCTAATGAAAACTTTTTCGCTGCTGCAATTGAACAGCTTCCCCCTCCCCCCACATTTGGAGACTTGAATTGTTGGAAAGAGTACAGGAAATGTTTGAATTTGGCATAAAAGCAATTTAGGTATTGAACTTTATGTGGTTGCAGCAGTGTTCATGTTCTTGTTGTTGTTGTTGGTCGGTTTCTTAGTGCATATGTTGCACGTTGCGCTGTGTGTTGTTTGTTTGCTTGCTTGCGTCATCGTCATCAATTGTTGTTTTAAAATTCATACCCATATGGGATAAGAAGATAAATGACGAACATTTTCATAAATTAGCATAAATATTTGTTAGGTTACATACATGTTCGTTCAATTGGTTGCTGTTGTTGTTGTTGCCGCGTTTTTGTTTTCTTCGCCACGATGCACTCATCTTGTTGTTGTTGCAAAGGATATTTATGCATTCATAAGGACAGACACTCGAGCCAACTTCTTTCTATAAGCGGTTCAGTTAAACGCAGGTTGTCAATCATCTTTGGCAAAAAAACAACAAATGGCCAGCAATATGTGCACAGACACATGTACATGTTCACATTCTACTTGCACTGGACTGCGTCTTATTGCACAATTTTTCTGTTTTCATATTTTTCCTGGGCTTCCTCCAGAGCTTATGCCCATTTTTTGTGCGCTGCGTTTTAAGCGTTCTTAAGATCGCAGTGAATGTCTTTTGCAATTTTAATGAGTTGCTCAAAACAAAACTGAGCACTTCGAAATAAACTGTAGGAGAAGCAGAAGAAGATCAGCCGTAGCCATTGAAATAACCTGTAACTGGAGAACGACCGGAGGAGCGTCCATCCATCCACCACTTTAGTTTATCCAGCCAATGAGACTATTTTAACAGAGGAAAAAAATAGGAAGATGCTCCATAGAGAGAATAGTTCATGTGCAGGCATAAGAGTTGGGGCTTACGTGGGTCGCCATAAGAGTATTGAGTAAGCTAAAAATAAAATTGGACAATGACGTGGTGCAGTTAGAAAATAACCCTTAACTTCTGCGCAATTAACCAATTCCCTAAGAAGGTCCTGTGACGCGTCAGTCAAATGCTTGCTTTACACCTATGGGCTGTTATTTCTAATATAACTTGGATCCGACTGTGGTACGAACTCTGTGGAACCCAAAAGTTGTTATCTCTAGACTTAACTTGTGCATAATTAATATGGTGATGCAATTCCGCATATTTCAAAAGCTCCCTTAACACCTGTGGACAGTTATTTCTAATATTACTTGGGTTCAACTGTGTTTTAAGTCCTGTGAAGCCCAGTCGTCAACATTTCTTTCATCGGCGGTAGCTACTTCGCAGAAGTCGAGTCTAGTAAAAGCGTCTCAAACAGAAGACGTCCAGATTCGTCGTTAAACTGTAGGTTCCGTTCTGTGAAACTGAAAATAGTGTTACCCACTCAATTCTGAAAAACTCTCCCATATCTCATTCATGGTATGTAAAGTCAAAATATGTAAAACATGTAGCTTCTCACAAATTATTATGACCCCACAACTTTTTTATTACTTCGTCTAGTAAAAGCGTCCCAAACAGATTACGTCCAGATTCGTCCGTTCTGTGAAACTGAAAATAGTGTTACCCACTCAATTCTAAAAAGCTCTCCCATATCTGATTCATGACATATAAAGTTAAAATATATAAATCAAGTAGTTTCTCACAAATTATTCTGATCCCAAAACTTTTTAAACCATCCCGCTTAGCTTTTAGTTCTCCTTCATCTAATGGATCAATGGTTGGAGAAAAAAAAATTGAGGTAATCTGTTTGCTTATAGGGAAAACTTCGCTGGAATGAAACACAAGCAAAAAAAAGACCAAAAACAAAACAAAAAATGGTAAACAACAGCATCGAGAAAATTTGTATGCATGATTTTGTTAAATAAGAATATTTTTTCATAACTTATGTAAAGACAAAGGGGAATTCACTCATCCGCCGACAAGAATTTTCAGCGTTAAGCGCGTATCCTCAATCAACCGACACTCCAATCATCATCTGCAGCATTTCATCATAGTTTGCGTCACCGTCTCCGCCATTATCATCATCGTCATGATGGTCATCTGGATATAAACATCAGACATGGTCGTGGTGTTATGCAAGAAGTTGTTGTTATCGTTGCTGCTGCTGCCGCTGTTGTTGTTGTTATTATTGTTATTCTGGCCCCATGTTGCAAATGTGCATTTATTCATAAACATTTTACATTTCAGATAAATGAGGGCTACTGGTTTCCGAAAGGAACGACCCTTAAACCGAAAGAGCTACGCAAAAAAACAACAACCTATGAAGAATGAACAAGGAACCTTTTTGTAAATGCAAAGGAAATATTGCGTTAACCAAGGCGCCCATTGATTGTTGCCTTTCATCCTTTGCTTATTTTCGAATATTTTTCGTTAGACAATGTTGTTGTCATATGTATCTGCATCCGTTAAGCGGGATTCGTCGCCTTTCTCGCCTCCTCATCATACCTCTCGGTCAACCTCTGGTGATTATTGTCTATGCATCTTTGAGAGATGCTCCCCAAAGTTGTGTTGTTGTAGTTACAAGTTCTTCTTTGCTTTCAATGCTGCCCGTCGTTCATTGCCATGGAATCGAAATGGCGAAAGGGTCTCCTAGGCTTTTTGTCTTATTTCGGTTTTGTAACAAACTTGTAGTCAATTTTAATTTTTTTTTTGTTGCGATGGCTGCGTTCTCGCGTTGCTGTTCATCTTCTCATTGTTTCGTAGTTATTTCTATGTGACCAATGTTTAGAGTATCTCTGGTATATAAATTGTGGTTTTTGTTTGTAATTTTTTGTTGGTTTGGTTTGGTTTTTTTTGTTTGTGAGTTTGTAAGGTATTGAGTTTTATGTATAAATTGGAATACAAAAAATATGCGTGCACCCGGTCAAGTCATACGCAAGTCATATGTGGTAAATTTTTTATCTTTTTTGGGGAAGGATGCGTTTGTAAGTACTTCACAGGTATATATATGGCGTATTAAATAACTAGATAAAAGCATGGGTTCATACTTCATTGTTTGTTTTATGTACCTTAGCTGTTAACATATGGTGTTGAGTTATGTGGTATTTACAGATAATACCCGTAGGTTCTTGACAAATTTAGTTTTTGAGTTTTTATTTGTTAATCACTTGGGATTAACCAGAATCTCTCTTTGGATGTCCCCAAGCAGCTCACAATGTGCGATAGATCATGTGTCCCCCTGGTCATGCCACTGTGATGAGAAGGCGTAATATTGAGCATCTTAACGATGCGTCTTAGGCAGTAGGTAACAGAAGTTACTGAAGCTCATCACAAATACTCTCTTAGTGGCTTTGACAGCCCCAAGAAACCAGGATCGCGCGCGTTGGCCTAATAAGCCGCTCTCCTTCAATAAAAAAAACTTGATGCGGATAGTGTCTCTTTTTGTGTTACCACCCCGACGGAAGACAGAGCCAAGGACATTTAAGATGCATTCTTTGAGCGCCTAGACGAAACATATGACGCTGCCCTGCACATGACAGTAAAATTGTTCTGGGAGATTATAATGTTAATATAGGAAGGAAAGATGTTCTTGCTTCACACAATAAACCCTCCGATAACACATTCAGACTAGTTAGCTTCGCGTCGGCAAGAAACATGGTAGTGAGTGGAACCAGATTCCCGCTTAAAGATATCTACAAGGCAAGAAGGAAATCCCCCAATCAAAATACAAGACATCAGATTGATCACGTGGTAATTAATGGAAAGAACGTCTGAAGCGTTTACGCGTGCGTGGATGCGCGGTGCAAATATTGACTCGGATCACCACCTAGCCAAGGTACGAACGCGATTACGCCGTACTTAAAACGATCGTAACCAAAGGCAAAGGAAGCTAGACATCTCAAAATTGCATACCACCGAGATAGCCAATGCCTACTGATACCACCTCTTTCAACCACTTCGAACTAACCCCTCCCAATTTTAATGTTCCCGACACCCAGTGGCAGCACATTGCGAATTCTATGACCACTGCCGCAACGAACCTACTGGGTTATGAAAAACCACGCTCAGACAAGCCCTGATACGATGAGGAATGTCGCGAAATATCGGAAGAAAAGTATACTTAATACAGTGAAAAAGTCCTGGCAATAGAAACGCAGGCAGTGACGGAGCGTTATAATGAGAAGAGGAGGGAAACGACACGCCTCTTCACGCGAAAAAAACATCTATAGAAGAAAAGATCAAGAGCCAGGATATCGAAAATTACAGGCATAGAGGTGAAGCCCGAAAGTTTTACCTAAAATTAATAGGCAAAGGCTTTAGAACCCAGATCGCAACCTGAAAGTACAAAGATAGAAATCTAGCCACGAACACACAGAGCATGCTGCAAGTATGGACGGAACACTTTCGTGCTCTGCTAGTTCCCGAAGGCAGAAGTCACTCCAATCATCAACGACAGAGTAGACTGTCCAACACCGACCCAAAACGGGATCTGCACTGCTTAAAAACCATAAAGCTGCGGGAGACGATGAACTACCGGAAGAGATTTTTAAGGCCGGCGGTGATGACCTGGCAACGTGCATGCACCAGTTCTTAAACACGATTAGGCTAAAGTAATGCATGTAGATGTTTGGAATCTGAGTGTTCTCTGTCAAGTGCTTATGAAAGTCAATCCAAGTGTGGGCACCAACTACCGCGGGATAAGCCTACTGCCCATCGCATATAAGGTTCTGTCTAGTCACTAGACTCTAGTCTGTTATGTGAAGGACTAGAGCCCACCCCAGCATACCTGATTGGTCTTAAGGCCTGGTCCACGACCACGACCTAATCAAATGCTGCTCGCGTATACCAATGATATAATTATCAAGCATCGACAAGCAATCGGCAAAAGTGGATCTTGTGATTAATCAGGACAAACCCAAATTATTTGTTTCAGAAAAAAAGAATCTACTCGTTTAAGTTTAAACAAAAATAATGTCAATGTCGATTTAATGACAAAACTCTATCCCGACAAACAAAGATCCAACTCTACTAGATACTGATCCTACCTGCCATGCTCAGAATCCAGAAGTAATGCCACAAGCGGATCAATCTAGTCTGGGAGTCAAGAGAAAAATTCTTCACAAAATATTTTAACCCATCATCAACGGCGAGTACCGCCGTCGCTTGAATCATGAACTATCAGAGTCAGCTTACAACTGTTTAAAATTCCAACATTTCATCAGCGGCATAAAACGACAGGGCTTCCCCGAAGCAGTGTGTAAGAGCAAGACAAAAATGTCGTAGGTATCGAGTTTAACATGCTCCTATTTCGAAAGTACTCAAGCATGTGCAAGAATCGAGTTAGGTTAGGTTAGGGTGCGAAAACATGTAATCTGGTAAAAACCAGATCACACTACACATCGAGATCTGTTGATCCATTGTGATTGTCCGTTAGAAAGGCAGTAAAGGATAAAGAAGGAAATAGGGGAGGGATAGAGGAGGAAGAGCAATTTCTTGGGAATACCAATTGTTTTCTTGGCCCAGTTACCCATGAAAGGCACCACATGAAACGCATACAATCTCCTACTGGGACTGAGGAGAGAGACTCTAGGTCTCCTATGTAATTCTCCCCTAACTGTCTCAGCCTCCTTCGGGCTAGAGCGGGACAGCTACAAAGAAGATGTTTAATCATCTCGGACTCCTCATCGTCCTCACACACACAGCAGTAGTCCGGAAGTGTATCTATCCCATTTGACTTTCAGGTGCCTGATATTGCAATGGTTTTATAGGAGTTGTATTAATTAAAACTCTCTATTTTAACAAAATATTCTTAAAACGTTTATTGAAATTCAAATATTAAATTGAACTGAACTGAGGAAATAATTTAAATTTTCTAATAAACTAAAATCGATTTGACAATAAAATCGATGACAATATATAAATAATTATAATACTTTTAATGAAAGTAAAAACAAGCAAAGTGGAAATTATGTGAGTCGCCACATTACCCCCCTTACAGTGCGAAACTAACGGTAGGCTTTGACCTTGAGGAAGTTTCGAGCGATGATAATGTTTCAACAGCAATAAAGGCGGGTTTAAGGCGATCAATTGTTACATGTTCTTGCTTTAGATTAATTTGAATCGTGAAATATTTTGATGATCGCTTAACCACTTGATAAGGTCCTGAATACTTGGGCATCAGCGGTTTTTGTACTTTATCGCAGCGTAACCAAACATGTGAACATTTATTCAAATCTTTGCTTATAAATGGGAATTGTTTTGAGTGACTGGAAGTGTTGCTTGGACGTAATTTAGAAAAAATATTACGAAGATTATTAAGAACTTCTGTCGAGGTGATTGGTACAGAGCTGTCGCATCGAAAGAACTTATTCGGTAAATGCAATGGTTCACCGTAAACTAATTCAGCACAGGATGTTCCTAAATCTTCTTTTAACGTTGATCGTAAACCCAGCAAGGTAACGGGTAGCGTCTTAGTCCACTGTACATTTTCGTGGCAAGTCAAAGCAGCTTTGAGAGTTCGATGAAAACGCTCAACCATTCCATTAGCCTGAGGATGGTATGAGGTTGTATGATGAAGTTTTGCACCCAGAAATTTTGCCATATCTTTAAATACTGTTGATGTGAATTGTGCACCACGGTCCGTAAAAATGTTATCAGGACAACCAAATCTTGCAACCCAAACCGAGAATAAATTTTCACAAACTGTTGACGACGCAATATCCTTTAAAGGAATGGCCTCAGACCATCTAGTAAATCGATCGATAACCGTGAGTATATACCGAAATCCTTCAGATTGATGCAATGGTCCCACGATGTCGACATGAATATCAGCAAATCTGCGAGTTGAGATCCCAAAACTACCAAAATGAGATTTTGTATGGCGTGTTACCTTCGACGATTGACATTGTTGGCAGGCTTTAGTCCATTGATTGATGTCTTTATTAATTGATGGCCACACAAATCTCGAAGAAATTAATTTCCGGGTTGCCTTGATTCCCGGGTGAGAAAGTCCATGAATGTTTTGAAAAACTGTTTTACGAAGATTTACAGGAACAAATGGTCTTACTTTTCCAGTCGAAATGTCGCAGTAAACTATTTCGGTGCCATTTGGAATTTGAAACTGTTTTAAATTGAGACTTGACTCTGTTGTCAATAGTTTAACAAGTTCGTCATCATTTTGTTGCGCCAAATGCAGTTGCTTGTAATCAATAGCAGTAATCTCCTGAATCCTTGAAAGAGCATCTGCGACGACATTTTCACGACCGGAAATATGACGAATATCTGTGGTAAATTGGCCAATGAAATCTAGATGTCGCCATTGTCTGGGACTAGATTTCTCCGGATTCTGATTAAAGGCAAAACACAAAGGTTTGTGATCAGTAAACAAAATAAAACGTCTACCTTCCAGAATATAACGAAAATGTCGGATTGATTCATAAGCGGCGAGTAACTCACGGTCATACGCACTATACTTAAGCTGTGATGTACTTAACTTCTTTGAAAAGAACGCTAACGGTTGCCAGTTATCGCCAACCAGTTGCTCTACAACTGCACCTATTCCAAAATTTGATGCATCGACTTTAAGAGCCAAAGTGGCATTAGCAGCAGGATGAGAAAGTAATGTTGAACTTGCAAGTTGAGATTTGCATTGATCAAAAGCTTTTTCTGCCTCGGCTGTCCAATTCACTGGTCGTTTGTCTTTCTTTGTGGCGCCTTGAAGATAAGCATTCAATGGAATCTGAACCTCAGCTGCTTTTGGCAGAAAACGACGATAAAAATTTGTCATAGCTAGGAATTGCCGCAGCTCTTGTATGGTTTTTGGCTTAGGAAAGTTTATGATGTTCTTAATTTTTGAATCCATTGGCTTTAAACCCTCGGCGCTAATTTTAAAACCGAGAAAATTCACCTCCGAGACTCCAAACTCACATTTAGTTTGATTAAGAATGATGCCATAATCTTTAAAGCGTTGAAATATGATGCGCAAATGTTCTAAATGTTCTTCAAGGTTTTTAGATGCAACTAGTGCATCATCTAAATAACAGAAAACAAAATTTAGTCCGCGAAGAACCGTATCCATCAACCTTTGAAAACTTTGCCAAATGGCATTTTTACATATTCGAATAGCCCGAAAGGTGTGACAACAGCAGTTTTAGGGATGTCATCAGGGAAAACATCAACTTGATGATATGCTCGCACCATGTCTAAGGTTGAAAAAATCGTGCAGCCGTCAAGGTTAAGATTGCAGTCTGTTAAAAATGGAATGTTGTATCGATCTGGAACTGTCTTCTTATTGAGTTGTCGATAGTCTCCACAGCAACGCCAAGTTCCATCCTTTTTAAGAACCATATGTAAAGCGCTAGACCACTGCGACTTTGAAGGACGAATTATATTATTTTCCAGAAGATATTCAAACTCTTTCTTTGCTGCAGCTAATTTATGGGAGTCAAGACGACGAGCCTTGGCATGACAGGGAGAACCTGTAGTTTCTATATGATGATAAACTGTATGATGTGGAAGACGTTGAAGAACATTAGACATTTTATAGATATCAGGAAATTCAGATAACAATTTAGTAAACGGAGAGTTATCTTTTAATATAGCCGTAATGCCACAAGACGGTTCCTGAGTGAGGTGGGCTTCCGTCTTGATATGAGTTTTTCCATCAACAAGTTGTCTATTCTTCAAATCAGGAAGAATGTGAAAATGTGTGAGGAAATCAGAACCAATAATGGCTTTAGTAACATCAGCGATGACAAAACTCCATTTAAAATTCCGCCGAAGACCAAGGTTAAGAGACAGGATAACAGTTCCGTACGTTTTAATTTGTGTGCCATTTGCAGCAAACAGATTAACTGGAATATTGTTGTCTTTAATGATAAACTTAGATTGTTTGAGATACGATTTCGGCAATACGGACACGTCAGCGCCAGTGTCTATCAAAAAAACTTGCTTGGAACAATTATCCTTTATGAAGAGGCGGCATGAATTAATAGATAAACATTCGGATGCCGCGACGTCCGAACTCGAGCTTAGTTTTTTGGAAATGAGCATGGAAGTATGCATTTATAGGCCTTGTCCTTAAAGTTGTTGTGATACCAACAATATCCCTTAATGTTATTTCGACTTCTAGACCGACTGCGATTTCTTACCCGCAATCCTGAGCGATTTGGAGAACGAAAGTGCATACTCTCAAAACGTTTCTCAACAGCTTCTATTCTATCTAAAATAGCTGACAAAGGAGATGGCGAACGTTTTGAAATGGTCGAAATCGTTGGGGATAATTGCTCCATTATTTTGTCTGCCTGTTCAGCAATATCCTCCAAAGATCCTTTGTTACCAACCAATATAGCGCGCACATTTTCAGGCATTTGCTCCAAAAATAGAGTTCTCAAAATAGATTCACTAACTTGGCCTGATCCTGCATTGCGGATAAACTGCAAATAGTGACTTGGCTTTTGGTCGCCAATTGCGTGCCCCAACAGCAGCCGACGAAGTTTGATTTCTTCTGACTCAGCAAAAGCCGAAACGAGTTTTTTCTTCAAAGCCTCGTATTTGCAACCGTCAAAAGAAGCGGCCATTACGATATCTGACACAAATTCCAAGGTCTCTGGATCTAAATTACACAATATGTGATCGAATTTTGACTCACCTCGAGTCACACGATTTACCTTAAAAACTGCCTCGACTTAAATAAACCATAATTTAGGATTTTGTTTCCAGAATGGAGGAATCTTGACTATAGTTGCTGATGAAATTTGCTGTTGTGAGCCCTGAGGCGGTTGAAAAGATTCCTGCTGCGAAATATTGCTTTCCGCTCCTTCTCCCGATGCTCCTCTAGAAGGATTGTGTTGTAAAGGCATTGTATTCAAATGCGGGGTCACCAATATAGGAGTTGTATTAATTAAAACTCTCTATTTTAACAAAATATTCTTAAAACGTTTATTGAAATTCAAATATTAAATTGAACTGAACTGAGGAAATAATTTAAATTTTCTAATAAACTAAAATCGATTTGACAATAAAATCGTTGACAATATATAAATAATTATAATACTTTTAATGAAAGTAAAAACAAGCAAAGTGGAAATTATGTGAGTCGCCACAGTTTGTTCGAATTCAAGTCAAGTCACTCCTGCAGAGGCCAACCATGTACGCCGATTGGGATCTGTTGTATTCTGGCACCAGAGATCAATCAGTTATGCAGTCGACTCTGCTAGCTTTTTTCCACATCCAATCCTCCACTACACCAAAAAGGTAACAAATGGGCGGGTAAATATCTTCCAGAAAATCAGGATCATATATACTACAGCTACCTATGGCCAGTAGGTCTGCTGATTCGTTACCAGGAATATTGCAATGTCCTAGAACCCAACAGAGGGTGTCATCAAGAGGCTCTAGTCCATCCAACTACACCTTCATCAGCAAATTTGATTGACACAATGTATAATTGATCGCTTTTATTGCAGCGTGGCTATACAAACATATTTGGTTATCCGTCTGCTAGTATCAAATCCACATCTTATAATAGCCTTTTGAATGGTTAGTACCTCAACCTGTAGCCTGGAAGAGCAGCTTAAATGCAGGTCTTCACTGAAGACCCCCGCAAGAATCGAGTTACTACTATACTTTTCTTTAATTTTTATTATTTTCTGAAAATAATAGTAAGCTCCGATCATACTCTACCAAGTTAGTGTACTTTCAGCCATTAACGATCCTTGTTTATCCTTCCCCATTCACCAAATGTAAGTTAGGCTGATAAATAACAACAACAACAGCAACATCAAAAAATAACTAAAATGACCATTACATGGCTCAGAACAACAACGGCAGCGTCTAAAATATTTCTAGTGAATTGTTCTGCATACACCTCATTAATTCTATTCTTTGCCGGATTTTGCCGCGCCAACGTGTATTCACAAAGGCGGCTCTTGTTATTGTTTTTGCAAAACGACGCGTATACCCAGTAAGGCTATGTTGCACGTTGTTGTTGCACGTACTAAACAATATTTGCGAACGCACATATGTTTAACCATGAATGCCACAAATGTTGTTGCTGCATCTCAGTTGCATACAATACACATGACGCTGATGCGATGCGATGCGAAGCTCAGCACTAACGAATATAAATATTTTAAGTTTAAACAAAACAAAAAAGCGATACTTTTTGGTTTTCAGCTTACCTTCCCCGTATGAGATTTATTTCTTTATTTAAAAAAAAACATTTTCCTCTGTGTTTTGTTTTTTTGTGTTCTCAACTCATCTTTTTGGACTTTAACGCGTAAGTTGAGCCCAATAGATAGCTGTGACTTGCTGGCTGTGGTTGGCTATGCTCGTATTACCTTTCTGCAGATGCACGGCCGCTTTCTTAACAAGATTTCGATGTCGTATTTTATGCGAAAAACGGCCAGAATTGGTTGGGGAAATGAAAGAATACATAAAACAGCAAAATATTATTCATAAAACTAAAAAGCCAAATGTTTTCGTATTTCTTCCTCTCACTGTGTTTTTTTTTCGCCTTTTTGGTCATGTGAAAAGAAATATATAGGTATGAACAACACTGACTGGATGGATCGATGCATGCTGCATAGTACTCTTACTCACTTACATACATTTGCACTGTTTTTTATGCACATGCATAATTTATTTTATAACTGCTAATAATAAACAGACGAACTGACGGACGGACAGGCGGTTGGTCGGATGGACATAGCCAAGATCTCCCCATTTTCGTAGACGTCGCCCAAACGCAGCCGTCTGTTATCCTCTGGAATCCAAAGCGATACTCGACTACTACTTACAACTCGCACTTAGTACTGTACGTTCGTTCACAAGAGTTAACAAGTCTTTTGAGAGCAATTAAAATTTAAAACTATAAAATTTCATTTTGCTTGAGCAGACCCCCCGCCCAAAGTCCCCCACGCTATTAATGGCCATAACAAGAAATATTAGAGTGTTTTCATAGTTTAGAGCTTGGGGTTTGGTCGTGTGTGTGTCTGTGTGAATCCTGTTTTGCGTCGTTGTTGTCGTCGTCATTGCTGTTGTTTCTCCATAACAAAAACGATATTAAAACGTTTGTGTTTATATATTTTATTTAAACATATAATTTATCTAAAGTTATTATCACACATGCATTTATGTCAATTGTGGTTAAGATCATAACCATAAGAGACCGTTAAAACTTTGCTCCTTGTTAAAATACTAAAGGGGCAGTGTTGGCAATGTGATGGAATTTAACGAAGAAAAAGTGCAAATGATATGTGAGTTTAAATATACGACAGGGTAACAGAGTCATACAAAATATGGCTCATTAATGAAATTCACAAGATGGGATTATTGTATCCTTTACATATAAGTGTGCGAATTTGTTTTCCCACATTTCATTCTTTATAAGATGATATATAGATATATTGCAGTTGAACAACACCAAACACATATTGCGGATGTCCCAATGTGCACAAATGCGGACGCGGATCCGAAACTGATCAGTATCGGATCCGACAAAACGGAATCCGCGCAGTCGGATCCGAAACTGATCAGTTCCGGATCCGACAAAACGGAATCCGCGCAGTCGGATCCGAAACTGATCAGATCCGGATCCGACAAAACGGAATCCGTGTAATCATAATTATAGTAAAAATTCTCAAACTTGGTTGAAAATGCATTCATATTATTTTTTTTATTGTAGGAAGTATTACGAGGGCTGCTATATATATTTCTGGCCTAATAATGAAAATGCGAATATTTATCATCAAAAATTGTTTTATTGTTTTTCAAAGTATTCTCCAGCCTGATTTATACACTTTTGCATGCGCTCAAACCAATTGTCGAAGCACTTTTTCCACTCCGATTGAGACACCTCCAAAACATGGTTTTTGAACGCTTCAACAGCATCTTCTGGGCACAAAAATCGTTGACCACGCATTTTTTTCTTGATGTGCGGGAATAAAAAGAAGTCATTGGGTGCCAAGTCAGGGCTGTACGGCGGATGACCCATCAATTCGACGTTTTGGCCGATCAAAAAGGCGCTGGTTTGAGCCGATGTGTGAGAGCTCGCGTTGTCATGATTCGTCTTCTCTTGTTTGTTTTTCGAATTTCTCCGAAGACTTCAGGCAAACAAATTGTGGTGTACCACTCAGAATTGACCGTCCTTCGTCGCTCAAGCGGAACAGTCGCCACATGACCAGTTTTGCCGAAGAAACAGGCGACCATTTGCTTCGAAGTGCTTCTTCCACGAACAACTTTCGTTGGATTTGGCTCGTCTTCGAAGACCCACACGGTCGATTGTTGTTTTGTTTCGGGCTCATACGCATAGATCCAAGATTCGTCACCTGTGACGATCTTATGAACATCTTTTGAAGCACCGCGATCGTATTTTTTCAACATTTCTTTGCACCAATCGACACGAGCCTTTTTTTGAGCGATTGTCAAATTGTGCGGGATCCAACGACAACAAACCTTTTTTACGGTCAGGTGTTTATGTAATATCGAATGTATGCTGGTGGGAGAAATGCCCAAGGATGCCTCTATCTCCCGGTATGTCACATGACGATCTTGCATTATTAGTTCACGCACGGCATCAATGTTCTCTGGCACAACGGACGTTTTTGGACGACCTTCACGGAATTCGTCGTTGAGCGAACTGCGACCACGATTAAATTTGTTATACCAGTTTTTCACGGTGCTATATGATGGTGCTTGATCACCATACAAAGACTTAAGTTCATCGATGCACTCTTGTCTGGATAATCCACGTCGAAAGTTGTGAAAAATGATCGCACGAAAATGCTCACGTGTCAATTCCATTTTTTTAACGGAATTGAATTGTTCAAAGCTCTGTAAGTTTAACAATTCACGATTAAATGACAACACGTTCTGAGTGATGTTATGCTAAAAAATGTCAACCTTTCCAATGGAAATATCAGATTGCACCTGGCAACACTTATTGTTGCCTAGGCCAGAAATATATATAGCAGCCCTCGTATATAATTGTAATTGAATTGTATAATATAAACATAAATAACATAATATTAGTTTAGTTTATTGAATTAGGGACAAAAAATACAGTGTTTTCCTATTTTAATTTTAAAAATCTTGGTTATGTTAGTAAGCGCATTCTGCTGCAGCTCGCCTTCAATTCGCATAGAACTATTTGTCATAATATTAATGTTACTGTCATTAGTAAACAACGTATGCACGTATACGTTCATTTTTTGGGTAACCAAAAACCACATGTTTTCCTGAAATTTTTTTAATTGTGTAAATTTTGAACACTTTTTCATTACATGATTTCCGTTTTTGTGCGCCATGCGGATCAGTATCGGATCCGATCCTGATCCGATTCTGCGGACATTTTATCCGAATCGGAATCCGATTCGGATCCGAAACGAAACGGATTCCGATCCGGATCCGGATCGGACTCAAATGCGGATGAAAAACGGATCCGATTTAAAAAAGGAATTTCAAACGAAATCGGATTCGATCCGGAATCCGATTCGGATAAAATGTCCGTAGAATCGGATCAGGATCGGATCCGATACTGATCCGCATGGCACACTGGGGTGTCTCACATTTTCGCTTTCTGTTTGATTAACAAAGTATCGTTAATATTTCTGACGTAATTGTGTTGTCTACTACAACATAAAGGGTGATTCATTTATAACCTTTTTTGATGTCGGAAGATTTACCATGTTTTGAAAGAAAGCTCTTTGACATTTATACACTTATGATAATTTCATTTAAATTTGTTTTACGACAACGCCGCACAGTGGGTTTTTTGTGCGTATGCGTTTATGGTTTTGAGGAAGATTTCGTTATTTCGTTACATTCTTAAAATTCAGTGGTCCATATTTATATCATTTTATTGATAATACCACTTGACTTTAACATATTTAAAAAATATATAATTTCTCTATAAATTGAACAAGAAAAATATGAGGATATCATATACAAGCAATACATCTATCTACTTCCATATATATAAAAGGCTTGGATCATTGAATGATCACTAAAGCTAGGACATTAAAATTTGGAAATTAGGTTCCTTTTATGACGTAGGAGCGCACTAAGAACGAATTTTTGGTAATTCGGTCTGCAAGGGTGTAAAAAGGGAGGGGCAGCGCCCCATACAGCAAGAAATTTATAAATCAATTTAGGTACGAAGTCAAGATTTGGTACATCTGTTGGTCGTACAAGAAAAATTACTTCTTTTTGTGAAAAGTGGGCGGTGCCACGCCATTTTGTAGTAATATCCGTAGGGCCTCTATCATAGGCTACGTAAAAACATAATTAGACAAAGGTGCGTGACAAAGCCTACACAAACCACAATTTTAATCGGTCTTATTTCACGAGCCATTAAAGGTAAGAAGATGGAACATGTTACATGTGTGATTACGTCTCGCTGGGAAATGGGCGGTGCACGCCCCATTTGAAAAATTTGTTATGTCGGTCATATTAATAGAACGATTGTAATAACATTTTTATAATCTATATATTTAAAATTGCTTGACTAACTAACTGGGTGAAATGGCTGTAGATAGGATGATTATGTTTGGGGTGGTTGTTCCTCTTTTCGTGCAAAGTTTAGCTTAGAATGGATTTTTGGAAATTCGTACTTTTAGGTGTAAAAATTACCAAAAAAAGGATTAAAGTTGTACCACCTCCCAGACCAACCGGCTAAAGCAACAATCGCGGAAATTGATATGAGTAAAGAGAGCAAATTGGATTGCATGTTTTTTCGAAATACAATATTTCTGGGTAAAAAAATCGAAAAGGGATATAACTGGATTCGGAATCAGCGATCTCAAAAACCCTGCTTTTCCATAAACTTATTGTTATGACTTTTTGGTTTGGTTTTGGTGATGGAACATCTCAAAATCTATCAGAACAAAAACTTAATATCCCTTTGCACCCCATGAATGAGGTATGGGATAGCTTCTCGCGTTGTTCTGAATTAACACGCTTTCTATTTTTATATTCACAACTAACGGCACCTACTTGTTTATCGACGAATGCGAACGTCACTGTTTGAGAAGCTCTTACTAGACACTTAATACTGCGAAGTTGCTGTCAACAATATTCGAGGGGAGCCGACAATGAAAGAACAATTTTTTTTTAAGATGACTGGAGCCAGGCTTGAACCTGCGATCTCCCGCATGGTAGTCGCGTGTTCTAACCACTATGCCACGGCCGGTCTATCAGAGTCGGCAAAAAAGCGAAAAACTATTTTGTTTATACCTTAGTCCCCTTTTCACAGTCGAGGTCACATATACAGACTTAAATAAAGTCATTTTATATAACTGATGTAATATGTCTAAAAAATAATAATAAAACGTATCACTATATATCACCTACAATCTTTATGGGACATTCTTCCTTCTGTATATTAAAGAAAACAAACTTGGGAGATATCGTATTTTTATTCATTTCGTAAAAATTTGTTTTTTGTTTTTAGTATAATTGGTTTCAAGAAATTTGACTAATTTTTCCTTTTTTTGTTTTCTCTTTTCTCTTTCAGATTCTCCATCCACCTGCAGTTTGCACTGTTTACGCTGCAACAACTAGGGTTGAATCAAATGTCCAGTCTACTTGGCCGCGGATACCAGGCAATGTGTGGAACGCTGCCGGCCGACTATTTTGATCAAATGCTAGCCCATACAGAGTTTATGGGCCGCGTCTGTTGTGTCTCAATCTGTCTCTCAATTTTGTCCGTTACTGTAAAGTTGGTGAAAACAGAATGGATCGTTTAGATTTCCTTCATCAGCTGATTCATTTGCGTCCAAATACTGACTACTTTATGAAAATGAGCTGTAATTTTTACTTTGAAATGAAAACAAGAAAAATAAAAAATTTTAAAAATAAATAAAAAAATGTAAATAAAGAAAATATTATTTCTGCTGTTATTATTTTGTAAGGAATTCGTATAAACCAATGTGCATATAATTGATCGCTTGAATTGGTACGTAGATAGTGGATGATAGCCTTCAAATTATCTGTTAAATTACTGTAGTACAACTCAAGCATTAATATTATTAATTCAAAGCGATAGCATTTCATTTGTCATTTGGAGAATTCATATGGTAATTGTATAATGAGTATTTATAGTGTATTTATTGTCGACATCTTGATAATTTGGGATATGGTTCGGCTGCCAACATGACAAACGAAGACATTTTTAGTATCAAATTAGTCACAATTGACAACAATTTTTAAAGTTAAACAAATATTTTGGGACGCCTTACTAAAAAATCATTGGTCTACACTGGAGTTACTACTTATGTTGAGAGAAACAAATAATTTTCGATCCCAACCATTAGAGTTACATCGCTATAGAGTGTTCTTCTAATAAGCTTTCATATAACTTGTTATAACTTGGATAAACTCAAAATTCGACCAGTTTTCTTTGGCATTTTAAAGCCTTTTTTGTGCCGATTTCTTAAAAAAAGGGGAGAACTAAATGTTTTATAGCACTCAAACGATCATATTTAAGCATTCTATAACATTTAAAACAAAGATAAATTTTTATAAATAAAAAAATTTAATTGAGCAACATATTTTTTTCATAAAAATTTTTTTTGCTGCAAATTTCGTGCAGCAGCTGATAGTGCTTCAAAAATTTAATAATTTGATATTAGTGTAAACCTTTAGTTGGCGTACGTTTGCCTATCGTGAGACACCTGTTTTGGTATAAATTAAATAAAGCGAAAATTCGACCAGTTTTCATTCACTTTATAACATCGTTTTTATGCCGATTTTTTCGCAAAAACAAAACATGAACTACTTTATAGTACTCAAACGATCATATTTAAGCCGTCTATGGCATTTTTAACAATAAAACATTTTTATAAAAAATCCAAATTTTGGCAAGGGGTTAATCTATATTTTTTTTTGCACAAAAATATTTTTCTCCGAATTTCGCCGCAGTTGCATTGTTGATAAATAGTGTTCCAAAAATGTAATAATTTGATATAAGTTTAAGGTTCATTGCTATTAAGGATCAGAATAAAATCAGGTTTATTCATTTTTTTAGACCTATTTAAACCTTTAAAATATAATATAAAACAAACTTCGACTCTTAACCATTTGATTTAAACTACTATCGAGAGACATTTCAACTAGCTTTTAGTTGGTATATGTTTGCTTCTAATAAGTCCACCAGTTTTAGTATAATTTGGAAAAAGCGAAAATTCGACCAGTTATAATCAACCTTCCTTATACTGTTAAGAAGGGGTGTATACGAAACTAATGTTAGTGGGGTGTTCTTTCAGACGATGTAGCTTAGCAAATCCATCTATATTATCGTATTATAATATACTAAAGGCATATTCTTTCTACAAAAAAATACCGCAAACAATAACAATAAAATTCGACTAGTTTGCTAAATACATTAATTATGTCATAGTTGTTGAAACGATTCTGTTTTCATACTTAAATTGTAAAATAGTAGTAGTGTGCTCTAAAACGTTAAATAGGACACAAATGTTTCACAAAATTTATGGAAAACTACGAGACAGCGAAATTTCGACCAGTTTTCTTTGACTATATAATATGTTTTTTGCGCCGATTTTTTCACAAAAACAAAAAATGATCTACTTTATAATACTTAAACGATCATATTTAAGCAGTCTATGCCATTTTTAACAATAAAAATTTTTCTAAAAAATCCAAATTTTGGCAAGGGGTTAACCTATATATTTGTTTGCACAAAAATATTTTTTCTTTGAAATTCGCCTCAGCTGTATTGATGTTGGATAGCCCTTCAAAAATGTAATAATTTGAAATGAGTTTAACGTTCATTGCTATTTTGGATTCGAATTAAATCAGGTTTATTAATTTTTTTAGACCTATATTAACGTATTAATTACAAAACAAACTTCGCCTTTTAATCTTTTGATTTAAACTCTAATCGAAAGACATTTCAACTAGCTTTCAATTGGTATATGTTTGCTTCTAAAAAGTCTACCAGTTTTAGTATAATTTGGGAAAAGCGAAAATTCGACCAGTTATTATCAACATTTCTTATACTGGTAAGTAGGAGTGTATACGAAATTAGTGTTAGTGGGGTGTTCTATCAGACGATGCAGCAATGCAAATTCATCTATATCATCGTATTATAATATATAAAACGCATATTCATGCTGCAAAAAAATCCCGCAAACAATAACAATGAAATTCGACTAGTTTGTTAAATACATTCTTTATGTACTAGTTGTTAAAACGATTCTGTTTTCATACTTTAATTGTAAAATAGTAGTACTGTGCTCTAAAACGTTGAATAGGACACAAGAGTTTTACAAACAGTATGGAAAACTACGAGACAGTGAAATTCCGACTAGTTTTCATTGAATATATAACATGTTTTTTAGCTGATTTCTTGACAAAAAAGAAAAATTAACTACTTTATATTATATCGTTTTTTAGACCTATATTAGCGTATTAAATACAAAACAAACATGGACTTTTAATCTTTTAATTTAAACTGCAATCGAGAGACATTTCAACTAGCTTTCAATTGGTATATGTTTGTTTCTAATAAGTCTACCAGTTTTAGTATAATTTGGAAAAAGCGAAAATTCGACCAGTTTTAATCAACCTTCCTTATACTGTTAAGAAGGAGTGTATACGAAACTAATGTTAGTGGGGCGTTCTTTCAGACGATGTAACGAAGCAAATTCATCTACGAGACAGCGAAATTTCGACCAGTTTTCATTGACTATATAATATGTTTTTTACGCCGATTTTTTCGCAAAAACAAAAAATGATCTACTTTATAATACTCAAACGATCATATTTAAGCCGTCTATGCCATTTTTGACAATAAAAATTTTTTATAAAAAATCCAAATTTTGGCAAGGGGTTAATCTATATTTTTTTTTGCACAAAAATATTTTTCTCCGAATTTCGCCGCAGTTGCATTGTTGATAAATAGTGTTCCAAAAATGTAATAATTTGATATAAGTTTAAGGTTCATTGCTATTAAGGATCAGAAGAAAATCAGGTTTATTAATTTTTTTAGACCTATTTAAACCTTTAAAATATAATATAAAACAAACTTCGACTCTTAACCATTTGATTTAAACTACTATCGAGAGACATTTCAACTAGCTTTCAGTTGGTATATGTTTGCTTCTAATAAGTCCAACAGTTTTAGTATAATTTGGAAAAAGCGAAAATTCGACCAGTTATAATCAACCTTCCTTATACTGTTAAGAAGGAGTGTATACGAAACTAATGTTAGTGGGGTGTTCTTTCAGACAATGTCGCTTAGCAAATCCATCTATATTATCGTATTATAATATACTTAAGGCATATTCTTTCTACAAAAAAATACCGCAAACAATAACAATAAAATTCGACTAGTTTGCTAAATACATTCTTTATGTCATAGTTGTTGAAACGATTCTGTTTTCATACTTAAATTGTAAAATTGTAGTAGTGTGCTCTAAAACGTTAAATAGGACACAAGTGTTTCACAAACTATATGGAAAACTACGAGACAGCGAAATTTCGACCAGTTTTCATTGACTATATAATATGTTTTTTACACCGATTTTTTTACAAAAACAAAAAATGATCTACTTTATAATACTTAAACGATCATATTTAAGCAGTCTATGCCATTTTTAACAATAAAATTTTTTTATAAAAAATCCAAATTTTGGCAAGGGGTTAACCTATATATTTTTTTGCACAAAAATATTTTTCTTTGAAATTCGCCTCAGCTGTATTGATGTTGGATAGCCCTTCAAAAATTTAATAATTTGAAATGAGTCTAACGTTCATTGCTATTTTGGATCAGAATTAAATCAGGTTTATTCAGTTTTTTAGAACTATATTAACGTATTAAATACAAAACAAACTTCGACTTTTAATCTTTTGATTTAAACTCCTACCGAGAGACATTTCAACTAGCTTTCAGTTGGTATATGTTTGCTTCTTATAAGTCCACCAGTTTTAGTATAATTTGGGAAAAGCGAAAATTCGACCAGTTATTATCAACCTTTCTTATACTGTTAAGTAGGAGAGTCTACGAAGTTCGTATTAGTTGGTTTTTCTGTCAGACGATGCAACGAATGAAATGCCTCTACATCATCATATATTTATTTACTTATTCTACAAAAAAAATACCGCAAACAATGAAACATCGATTTTTCGACCAGTTTTTTTTTGACTTTTTAACATATTGTTATGGTGATTTCGTTACAAAAACGAAAAGTATTGCTTGATAACACTTAAAAGACTATGTTTTAGCAGTCTGTGTCATTTAAAACAAATGAAAGTTTTTATCAAAAATTAAAATTTTGGCAAGGGGTTAACCTATACTTTTATTTGCACAAAAATATTTTTCTCCGAATATCACAACAACGGCTTTGTTTTTAGATAGTGCTTCAAAAATTTAATTATTTCATATAAGTTTCAGATTCATTGCTATTTAGGATCGGAACAAAATCAGGTTTATTTATTTTTTTATACCTATTTTAAACTTTTGAATACAAATTAAACGTCGACTCTTAATCATTTGCTTGAAACTCCTATTGAGACACCTATTAACTAGCTTTCAGTTGGTATATGTTTGCTTGTAATAAGTCAACCCGTATTACTATAATTTGGAAAAAGCAAAAATTCGACCAGTTATAATTAAGCTTTTATAAAATGGTAATTGGTTGTTATAGCACACGATGATCCGGGGGATACAGTGTTATATTTTAGTTTATATTTATTTCTAATACAAAAATATCATGGAAAATTAAAATAAAATTCGACCAGATTGTTGAGGTCGCTTTGACGTTGTTGTTATCTTAAGGCTACAACAATTTACTTTCAGTATATGTTGCTGTTGGTTTGTTTTGAAATTGACTTTTACGAAATTATAAGCCAGTCACGTGTTTGAATATGAATCGACTTTAGTTTATTAGCAGATTTAAAACTTAAAGACTATAAAGATAAGTTGTCATATCTATTCATTTGTGCTCCAAAACCGCAAACCTTTTGGATTTTTTGAACTATTTTTAAAGGTTTTTAAATGTTACATAACCAACCATTGTATGTAGAGTGACAATTCGACCAGTTTTATCAGACTTTCAACATCTTACATCTTTTAATTTATTACCACATTTATTTGACTTTATAAGGAGTTAAAAAACACAGGTAAGTATAAATAGGTAAATATATTTTTTTCATTTAGATTTTATTTTTTTCAATTTTTCAATCAATAAACTAATTTATATAATATAGTCAGCATAAAAGATTTTTTTTCAGCGTAATATCAATTGATTTAATTATTTACGAACTAAAGTGTTAAGGTATAGTAGATACAACAAAAAAAAATTAAATGAAAAATATAAAATGAATGAAATGAAAAAAAAATTAAAATAGCATAAAATAAGTTTATGACTTTAATGAGTTTATGACTGTTAATGTCAATGTGGTTGCAGTGCTCCAAACTCTGGTTAAGAATGTGATCTTCATCGATTAACGTAAGCAGAACGTTATGCGCAAAATTTTCTGTTCCGTTGGCATTCTATGCTTAACATCCAGGATAAATGGTTCTTGACTTATGAGACTCTGTTGTTCTGCCAACTATGCCGTTCCTGCAGCCTTTTCTGGATCAGTTGTATGTGCGTCCAGAAAATATTGCCGGGATCCTTGTGAATTTTCTTGCGAAATTCTTCAACTTTCATTTAACACAGCTGTCGTCGTTGCTGTCAATCGATAATGTGGCATCTAAGGATTAAAAAAATAGGTTCAAAGGTTATTCATCAAAGTTATTTAATAATTTAATAAAAATAAATAAAATAAATGTATATCAAATCCTATTAAGGTTTATAAAGAAAGCAATGTCGTGTAAATCCTTCTCAAATTGCTCCTCCCATATTCAATCTTATTGTTGATAACACAAAAATACGCACAAGCGTGGTAGTATAGACAATATTATACAATATTATATATGTAGTATAGACAATATATGTAAATGATGATCAGCGTCGATGATCTCAGATGCGCAAGATCGGTCAAAAACTATGCCCACCTCCCATACAAACTTTGGGGGGGTCTGCCCCTGCAATTGCAGCCATAGATTTAGAAGTCGTGCTAAAATTTGCCACCCAAGCTTTTAAGCGAAGGTTCAGTTCTAAGATGAAAAATATCGGTCAAAAACTACTCCCACCAAAAACTACTCCCAATTAGCCTTTTTTGTTGTCTGACCCGCGATCGTAGTCGTTGTTTAATAGCTATTGAGCTAAAATTCGGTATGCTATCTTCCATCCTACTACCCCCATCTATTATAAAAAACTTCCCCCTTTTCGGGGGTTCAATAATTCATAACAATTTTCTCAGCTCATATAAACAATTCGAGATCAGTATTTAATATTTCAGAGAAAAATTATTGGCAAAAAAATGGATGCGAGATACAAATGGTGAATAGTGTCGGAACTTCGGCATAGTTGGTGATATTACCTTACTAGTTTGATATTTTTTAACTATTTTCAAATAAATTACCAAAATTTTTAGTATTCAACTCAGATATTTAGCAAATGACAAAATGTTGGTGCAATATTAGTTGTAGAGGAGTATAAATAATGCCTTCATTTTAACGCTAAATAACATAACGTCTGTTTGATACATAATAATTTTTAAAAAGTTTCTTTATCACGTACACATATCGTCATTAGAAATATGGCTGTATTTGTATACATCGGCAGTTCCCATCATTCCCTGTGCCGCCACCCTATGAATTTATAATGTTCGCACTTTGGTAAACTCATATGTGTGTTTAGTGTTTAGTTAAACCAAACAACAGTAATAGCAGCAGCAAGAATGGCCAAAATAAATAAATTCAAATATTTATAACACCAACTGACCCACGGCCCACTATTCTCTACAACGTGAACAAACACACACACACACACACTGTGGCTACACGTAACCAAACATACATATATATATACACACAAAAGTTTAGGTTTATCCGAGTATATCATTATTATGGTTTTTAAACTTAAACTGAACAATATTTGGTTAAAGTGCAGTGTTTTTTTTCTTTCTTTTGGCTCTTGTCGATTTTGTGTGCGGCGACCAAATGTTGGTGGATTCCCAGCTATTGCTGAGGCTGCTGCTGCTGTTTATTTGTTTGTTGCTCCCATTGATTGCAGTTGTTTGATAGTAAAAGCTTCTGGTATTCTCCACAATTCATCCAATTGTTTCTTTGTAAGTAAACAGCGAAAAAAAAAGAACCAACAGAAAAAAGTGGGCTTCAATAAATTGTTACGCATATTACAACGATATGCGAACGGGCCAAGCGGCTATTGTTCGCTGTTGGAGCTGTGAAAGCCTTCATTTAATCTTATTCGCACCGAAGAAATATTTTCACTGGCATTGTTTGGCATTATAGAATGATATTTTGTGAGTGTGTGTGACGCTGCTGCAGCCGCCACGGCTGCTTCCTTTTTAAGTTTATGGGATCGCGCTTATCTTCGTATAACCGTATATTTTGTAGTTTTTGACACCATCATAATAGGTGGCAAACACATGGAATTCATCGTGGCAATATATTTATTCCTGGAATCAACAATAACTACCACACGCCAAGCCATAGCCAAGATGTCATCTCATGTGGTGTTGCGGTCTTTGCAATTGCTGCCCTTTTTCCGTGGGGGCATAAAGAATATTGTTACCATGTGAGTAATATGGGCGATTTCTAAGAAGCAATAGGTATGTAATGCCTTATTTGTGTGGTAAATAATGGTACGAATTTACCATATTGCTTTTGATTTAAATAATTATATTTTGCTCTAGAAATTAAATTTGTATGTCCTAAAATTATGGTATATTATTATTTTGGTATATAATGAGAGATTATTTTATTTCATTGACATCAAAGCCATTATTTTACCCTTTATCCGAAAGAGTTTTTCTTCAGCAAGCAGCAGCCACAGAAATTCATTCAACATTAGTAATACACCAAGTGCTTCGGTCTTTAGTTCTCCATAGATAGTTCAACCCTCCAAATTTCAACCCTGGTCTATCTAATGAAGTTTTAGCCGCCACCAACCGCCCCCCCCCCCCCCCCTGGGCCGCCAATGAGTTTATTGCGAAGACTTTTCGAGCTAGAGTATTTTCAACGGTACACCCCGGTAACGATGATGGATCCAAATATTTCGCGCACTATTTTTCTCTCAAAGACCCCCAAAATAGATTGATCTGCTTGTGTCTTAACCCAGGATTTTGTGCTGTTAAGCAAGACAGATACGATAAGTGTCTGACAGAGCTAGATCTTTGTTCGTCGAAAGAAGATTTTGACCTTAAACCGCCTACTTAGCGCAAAGTAACAGCGGTTTGTGATCAATTCTCTTCTCTTAATTTGCAGACTGACATTATTATTTTAGTTAACGGGGCAAAATTGTCTACCACTTTAAAGTTATAGTTGTCAACGTTAACGCAACGTCCCAAAAAAACGTTGATACAAATAACTTAATTTCCTCATTTATTATCAGACCCACTTCTGCCAACTGATTCTCAATGATATCGCATGACAGACTATCGCCTTGTCTAAAGCTTCACTTGTTAAAAAATGGCTCCGCCAGATTTTTGCCTATTTACACGGAAGACTTCGTGTCAGTCAGTGTCATCCTGCAACGTCGTATCAACTTCGCGGGATATCAAACTCAACCTTAGCATCTAATAAGTTATGTCTTATCGGTCTGTTTAATACAGCTTTATAATCGGTAAACAGATTATATCAGCCACACTGATGAGGTCCAATCTGGTACGCTATGGTAGACTTTATTCCTTCACATAACACGCTAAACATGACCTTGTATGCGATGGGTAAAAGGCTGATCCCGCGATAGTTGGTACACATACTTTGAGCTCATTTCTTAAGCACAGGACATGTATTCCTTTAGCCGCATCGTGTTTATGAGCTGGTGCATGCATATCGCCTCTCATTGCCGCCGGCCTTACAAAGCTTTGCTCGTAGTCTATCGGTGCCCCCAGCTTTATTGTTTTTTAGACGTGAAATTACCGTTCTGACCCCTTTTGGTACGGTGGTGGATATCTACTCCGTCGTCGACGATTGGCGTTGTTTCTACACTTATGCTGCCTTCGGCAACGTGCAAAGTACGAAATTGTTCTTTCCATATTTGCAGCAAACTCAGCGTGTCCGTTACCAGTTTTCCATCTATGTCCTTCCAGGTGAGGACACCTGCTCCAATGCCTTTTTTTATTTTTTTGGTAAACCTTCGGTTTTCACCTCTATCCCTGTTATCTTCGAAGATTCTTTTGTTTCTTCCAGAGACGCCTTTTCCGCCGGAATGGTTTTTCATAACTCAGTGTTTGTTGCGCCATTGGTCATAAATTTCGCAATATGCTGCCACTGTGTCTCTGGAACATCAGAATTACGGGGTTTTGTTCGGACTTATTGAGAGAGTTGGTTGAAGTAGGCATTGTCTATCTCGGTGGTATGCTGTTTTGTGACGTTTATCTGCTCTTGTGTTTGGTTACGAAGATTTTTAGCATTACTTAATCGCATGCTTACCTTTGCTGCAAATGGATGATGATCCGAGTTAATATTTGCACCGCGCATCACACGCACGTCCATAACGCTTGATACTTGCTTTCCATCGCTTACCACGTGATCAATCTGGTTACTTGTTGTTTGATCAGAGTTGCCTTGTGGATATCTTTATGCGGGAATCTGATTCCACTCACTATCATGTTTATTTTGCCGAAGTGAAGCTTACCAATCTGAATCCGTTATCGGACTGCTGAGACAAGAGCTCTTCCTATTTTAGAACTTAAATCTCCCAGAACTGTTTTAATGTCATGAGTTGGGCAGTGGTCATATATTTCTCTAGGCGCTCTTAGAATGCTATTTTAATGTCCTTACCTTTCTTCAAGGCGTGTACACAAATCAGCATGATGTAAAAATATTGCCACTCCAAGTGTATATCCTTAAATCTTGATCCTTATAACGTTTGCGGGGGGTTCTTGTTTTTTCTTTTCTTCGTGTTTTCATTATAGATTTTTTATTTCAGGAGAGTGGCTTATAAGGCCACCGCGCCCGATTCTAGTTTATTGGGGCTTCTATACCACAAAGAAAGCCTTTGTGTTGAGCTTCAGTAACTTCGCTACCACCGAACATTGACATGACATTTATGTTGCTCAACATGGCACCTTCTTAACATTTGCTAATTGCCCGGGCAACACGTGATTTACCAGAAGTTGTGGGCTTCTTGGGACATCCGAAGAGAGATTCTGGTTATTATCAGAAAATTCAAATTAGAAAATCTCCCATTTGAAACAAAGTCCTTGTTATAACAAGGATCCCTAAATAAGTCTTAGTACATTCGAAGAGTAATGCGAAAGTAGTGAAGGCGAAAATATCCGAGGAACTTATGTTGCATCGTATTCAAAACACATCGACATATTTTAAAAGTCCAATACAACAATCATATAAATGAGTAATAATTACATAAGAGATTCAAAAATGTTCGGCTGAATACTTGTATTTGCCCACTATTCAAAATGTATAGCATAATCAATTTTTGCAAATGTGGAATTTTAAGCGAATAGGCGTCAGTATCGCAGAAGGAGGCCAAAATAGTCTAACCCGACACCTGCAGTCACCCCACTTAGGAATTCTTCTGTGCTGATACGGACGGAATTTCAAATGCCTTGACTGCAAAAATGCGACAAAAAACAAATGACAATTATTAGAATAATTTGAATTTATTTTTTGTATTTGTATTTATTATTAGAATAATTTGTATTTAATTGCACATACCAAAAAATATTAAAGTACCATTTTATTAAGTGAAGTGTACAAAAGTGTTGTGTGGAATTTTTTTCCATAAACTTTAGAAGTGTCAACACTTTATTATTTCCCAAATTCGAAATAACCTCAGTAATATATCTCCGTTACGCTCATCACCATCAAATTGTCATTATGGTGTCATTACAAAACAACATTTGTTTGCAACATAATTTTACATTGCGTTTATAATAAATTATGCTAAGAAATTTAATTGCAGTAACGAAATATGCAATTTAATGTACAATACCAAAAATGTTGACTATTTTTCTCGTAAATTGCGAATAATTGCTAAATTCCGTGTTGAAGCGAATACGAGTACGTAGCACTGTAGTACCACAGTCAACATTTTGACAACAAAATTTGTATTGTCCCGAAACCAAAATATGATTAAGTTCCAACAGTCGTCCTGAAATTGCCATATAATTGATTTCACTACATGATTATATGGATGGGGTTTTTATTTTGTTCTCCGCCGCCGTAACCGACCACTAGAATACACTTGTTGCCCCCGAGCGTTATGGATACCCATATGCTTTCCCACTCTCTCTCTCTCTCCCCATCCATCTGTCCTGTCCGTTGGCTGCGCATTGCCATCTGTGGTAAATTTATCATGATAATTTGTCATTTATCGTGAAAACATAGTTTTTCGAGTTAAACATTCGTCGTTTTCATTTAGGTTTTTGCTGTTAGTTGGCTATTACATTCTGAGTGACATTTGTTGCCAGATATGAGCGATACCGGAGCATGGCAACATTTTGCGCTCGCTCAGCTCATGCAAATTGAAATTTAATTGGATTTTAATTAAATGCAGCAACTTTTACATGATGCAATGACGTCAACAACGAGCGCAAATGAAACCAACGGCAACACGGCAATCAGGCATGCCAAATTGATGTCGATCTCAGTGACTGACAGACGGACTGAGGGACAGACGGAATGCCAGTCGACCCGACATTGACAGGCGAGAACGACGAAGCGTAACATTGTGTTACGTTTGTGTACTAAGTGTATATAAAACATGACATAAACTTGACATAAAATTGTCATGACATGTTAATGTCATTCGTTTAATAATAAATAACAGTTTTCTGTCGTTGTCGTTCCTCTGCTTCTCTCACACTCTCTTGTCAGCCTTTTGTTCTCACGCTATTTCGCATTTTTATGACAATTTCAAAAAAGGAAAATCATGTGGTTTTGCCTTGCTCGCAAAACACCCAAATTGCAACCTAATTGATTATATAATAAAGATAGTTAAATTGGCACGAATTGGACGAATAATGCACAGGGATGTAAAAGAGCTGGGACATAACAAAACTGTGTATAAAATGGCATTTATGTTTAATTCAATTATACAAAATCAACTCTGACCGCATGAGGCATGTCATTGGGTTGCCATTTAAGGGTTAACAACTTTGGGAACAAATGTCAGGCAACCGCAATAACACCACCGATGGCCACAACAACCAGCAGCGGCAGCAGCACCATCAACTACATAAAACAAAATGATTACTGTCAAAATCATCTTCCATGACTTCAGTCAATTATTATTTTTTCTGTTTTTGTTGCTTTGTTTTGCTGGTTATTTTGGTCCCTTTAGACAATTCTACAAAATGTTATTTAAATGTCTTTAAATAGAAATCTGCATAATATTGTGTTGTCTGCTCATTTCATTTAGCAAAAAGGGAATAACTTCATTTCCGGAGGAGGTAGACTAAGATGTTAAACGGATTTGTAACAATGAGAATATGATAGTTTAGAATGGCAAAGCTGTGATGATAACAATGCAAATTTTGCACTAAAACCCCTATTTTCATTATGATGTAATTGTTAGATATTCTCCTTTTGCAAAATTGTATTGAAATAAAAACATTTTATTAAGCACGTATGTATGGTTATGTGCATGATAATGCTCAGACTTTGGTGGACAACTTCAAAGCATTTTACCTATGTTGGGGAGATAAGAGTGGTTAATGTATCCTAGGTGAGTAAACCCGTTAATGCTTCCCCAAAGGACCACATACTAATTAGCCTCGCATCCTATCTGCCGAAAGTTTTGGAGAGATTAGTTGATATGTATGTAAGAACATGTTTAAGCCCTCACGATTTAAGCACATCTCAACATGAATATATCGCTGAAAGATCAGTTGTCAGCGGTCTTCATGACGTGGTGGGCTTTATGATGCGCCAGTCGAATTCAGGTGACTTCACTTTATCTGCATTCTGGTTGTAAAAGTGGTATTTAATAATGTGACGTAATGTGCAATAAGAAACTCTCTGGAGAGTATTAATGTACTACGACCACTAGTGGACTGCATGCTGGGAAACCGTGTCGTCAACTTAAAAGTTGGTTAAAGCGGCCTGAAAAATATGGCTACTGGAGGAACTCCACAGGAGGGAGTCCAGTCCCTTCACTTCATTCAATGAAGATGGTACTCAAATGGTGGCAAATGTGGACGACGTGGCCATCATGATCATAGTTGGGAAATTTCTACCAACGATGAGTGGTCTTAGGCAAACTGACATTGGAAAGCTGCTGTGATGGACCATGACCGTCAGAAAACAGAATTCGTTATCTTTATTCATAGATATAACGTCAAGAACTTCACGCCACCGAAGCTGAATGGTATGGAACTGAAGCTATGAACGGAGGCCAAAAATTGTTCTCGATCATAAGCTAAATTGGTCAAAAACCATCAAGGATAGTTTTAAAGTCCTTTATGAGAGACGGAACTCTGTAGGTAAGAGCTGGGGAATCATGCCGAAGGTGGCAATAATAACATGGATGTTTGATGGGAGCGTCTAAGTAAGGGTAATTTTCGCAAAGTTTCTGCGCGGCAAGGTTCAAGGGATGGCTGCAAAAGGGACTCACGGGTGGTAGAGGAGCACACCGCAAGCGACTTTATATATATGAGCAGAACCTGCAGCTAAGCCTTTCTTTTAAGCTACATAAACAATCCAGTGTTTTTTAGGATAAGGTACTGGCTATTCAGAAAGCCGCAGAGACTATTATAGGATGTGGAAACGATAGTAGCAGCCGGGTAAACCTCTGTATGGATAGTCAAGCTGCAATAAACTCAACTTAATTTCCCTTGTCATCCCATGAATGTGGTGAGTGATAACTTCTCGCGTTATTGTGAATTAACTATACCTGCCGATTAACTACATTATACACCGAAGTTGGTGTCGACGATATCGAGATGACCGCTCCGAAAGAAAAATATAAAGGACTAGAGACAGGAATCGAACCATGAATCTTCCGCATGATAGTCGCGTGTTCTAACCATCATACCACGGACGGCTGACCAGATATTCACACTTCGGCCAATCCTGGAAAAAACCCAAGAGAAACATATCGACACGTACCATCTTTTCGTCGGCTAAAAAGCTGCCTTCGACAGCCCGATACGGCAGAAATTAATTGGAGCCATGGCTGAGTTTGGTATTCCAGCGAAGCTGATACGCCTTTGCGGAATGACGCTGACTGACAAGAAGTCGGCGAAGCCTATCGTGTAATCTCTTCAACATAGTGATGGAGATGATAATAAGGAAAGCTGCAGTAAACACGAGTTGACCGATATTCAACAAAAGCCACATGCTACTCGCGTACGCTGATGACGTAGACATCGTCGGTCGTAAACTTCGGGATGTGGCTCCTGCCTTCTCAAGTATACAGAAGGAATTAGCGAAAATGGGTCTAATGGTGAACGAAGACAAAACGAATTTATAAGTATCAGCGAACAAAGAATGTTCTTGTTTGGGAAACTGCGTGAACGTTAACAACTATAATTTCGAAGTGGTAGATAATTTTATTTACCTAGGCTCAGCCATCAACAAAACAAATAATGACAGCCTCGATATTCGAAGAAGAATTCTGCTTGCTAATAAATGCTACTACAGACTAAGCAAGCAATTTAATGACAGAGCCCTCACTCGACGGGCTCCAGCTCTACTAGAAACTGGTGCTACATGTTTTGATGTATGTTCAGAATCCTGAGTTATGACACAAGCGGATGAATCGGTTGTGGCAGTATTCGAGAGAAAAATACTCCGTTAAATATGTGAGGTCATCATCGTTAGCGGAGAGTATCGACATCGTATGAATCATGAGCTGTACGAGCTGTATATTGACAGAGACGTGGGCAGGCGCATTATGGTACAGTGGTCTTCGACAATGAACTCGATATTTGACAATACCAGGTTACAGTGAACCTCGCAGAACTTGGTATGACTAATTGGAGAATACGCGCAGAAAATCGAAGCGGTTATAAAATTTTTCTACGTGCGGTATATAATACAATAGGATTGCAAAGAAGTGCCAGCTATGTAAGTAAGTAAGTAAGTAAATCAAATTTGGTGAGGAACTTTAAGGAGTAGTTGGACCAAAGCCTCTGGATAACGGCTTCTGTTAAGTTCTAGGGCATTGCAATATCTCTGGCACTGAATCAGCAGACTTTTTGGCTGGAGTAGGCTGTTCTTTGCTTCACCATGACTCTCTGGTAGATATTCACCTTATCATATCCATACCGGACTACTGTCGTGTTTTTAAGGACGACGAGGAGTCCGATACGAGGGAACATCTTCTTTGTAGCAGTACCGCTCTACTCCATAGCATGCTAAGGTTGTATAAAGGACCCGAATTCCTGCGATACCTTTCATGGTTAATCGGACCGAAATGATTGTCTAAGGTACATTTTTAACTATATCTAGACTTATTTCTATCATAAATATCGTTAGTGTACAGGAAAAACTGACCAAGTCCACTTTATGTGTTTCTGATTTATTGATGATTTAAAGTTTATGGTCGCCTATGTTTTGATACAATAACTATAAAACTATTATAAATAGATATGGGATTTTCTTTTGAGGCCATAGGCTATAACTTTTGGAATACATTTGCAATATTTCACAAAAAAAGTGTATTGGGTAAGTTTTTTCTGTATACCCAAATTATGTGTTATTTTTATCTATTTTTATATGAAACCCATCTGTGTGTTGTTTTCCTTTTCCCCTTTCTCCTCCTTCAATGGATCAATAGATGACTAAGTGTAGTGTAAGCTGGTTTTAACCAGATCACACGTGTCGCTGGACTAACATAGTATCACTTATAAGACATTTCAATAAATTTAATGTCTTGAAAGTATGGTCATAATAACAACAATATCTGCAAGTAGAGTTTTTAACATACTAAAACCGTTGAAGAATACCTCATATGTTACTCACCCCATGCTAACAGCCTAAGCAAACAAGTATATTTGCCATATTACCTCCATTATGAAGTGGGCGTGGCACTTAAGTTGTTTCAGCGTTCCTTAAATAATTATAATGTATTTTATAAAAGAAGACATTTCGTGTAGTTGCAACAATGTTGCATTCATTGTTCTAGACCACTTAACCGGGTAAACGTTTAATCCCTTCAAGCGCACACCCTGATTCGTTGCAACCGGCAATTCCTTTTTTCAACATTAACAGATTTGTTTTGGTGATTCAAGCAGGAAATTCTTCTTTACAGAATTGCAATTTTACAACTGTCATTTCTTCCCCAGTCAACTCGTCTAGTACTGCAGCTACTATACACACACACACACTCACACGTCCAAGTGCAGTTTTAGCAATTTTTTCCAGCATTTTCATTTCCATTTTATATTTTTGTTAACAAATTAGCATAACGATTATTATGATGACTTCTGTCAACATTCACAGCTTTGGCTCCTCACTGCAGTTCATATCGTGTGGCCGCGGTGGCAGTGTCAGTAGTTGAAAGTCGAAACCTTTTGTTAAACGCTTATTTTATTTCATCCATCCGTATGTCTGTTCGCTTTGTGTTGTTGTTGTTGCATTATTAACTATAACCATTTAATTTGCGAACAAAATTTCGTGTTGAAATACATACGAATGAGGAGGAAGAATATTTTGCATATCAAACTGATTGACTTGACTTTAGGGGAAACAAAACGAATGTAAACGAATGTACTTAAGTTCAGATATATACATAGATACATATAGTCAGTGGTGTGTATGTGTGTCTCCGGTCGCTCATCAAATGGCAAAACCTTAACGTTCTCGTAAATCTGTTCGTTTTCATGTACGACAGTGGTTTGAAATGCGGAAAAAAATAATAATTAATAACCAAAAATTAATAATTAAAAATTAAAAATTAAAAATTAAAAATTAATAATTAAAAATTAAAAATTAATAATAATTAAAAATTAATAATTAAAAATTAAAAATTAATAATAATTAAAAATTAAAAATTGAAAATTAAAAAAAATTAAAATTAAAAATTAAAAATTAAAAATTAAAAAAAAACTCGTCCCCAATAAAATTATTAATTTGAGAAATTTCTCGAAACAAAAATAAAAAATATGGAAAGATCTTATCTTTGCCTATGCTCAGATTCCTCTCACCGTTTATAAAAATGGTGAAAAAACATGTTATTTGGAATACAACCATATTTTTTTAAGTTTTGTACTGCTTAAACGAGTATGAGGAGTGGACCTTACTTCTAGACGAACACATAAATTTATGGTGAGCAATTTTTTATTACTACTGAGGTACCAAATACTAAGATTGAATTGGTTTACTAAGCTGATAATTATTATTCCTAAAAAGGTGGAGTTTGTAAGGGAGGTAGGAGTAGTTTTTATCCGATAATGCTTAACTTAGATATTCGCTTAAACTCCGTTTGCATAACAAATTTCAACTTGATAGCTCTTAAACTACGGCTGTAAACGGAGGACAAACAGACGAGCACCCCCAGAAAGGGCAGTTGTGTGGTAGGTGGAAGTAGTCATTGTCCGATCTTGCACATCCCACTTAGGTGATAGTGGATTCACTTCAAATTTCAGCTCGGTAGCTCTTAAACCACGTCCTTAATCGCGGGATAGACGGACATCCTTAAGCCGACTCAAAATTTATTTAAATATTATGTCATACCTACCACGCCTCCTTATGGGCGTTTTAAATAAACAAGATACAACAAAATAAATATACCCTTCCGAATTTAGCGTGGTGAAGGTCATAGAAGTTTTAAATTTATAGAAATCTTCAGAATTATTATTATAATCCCCAGAATCGACACCGATTAGAGTCATATATATTATTATGAACCGTGATTTCATCACCACTTGGTGTGCCACTTTAACCACTGTGCAGAGTCAGTTCATGAGTTAACTGCCATAATTGTATTTTTACCATAATAAACATTGATAAATTACCATATTGTTGCCATGATTGTTGCCCTCCCTTTCATAACAGCAATGTCGAGGATAACCAATTTATGCCAAATGATTGCGGTAAAATTATGACAAAAAGTAAGTTTGTTCGGAATTTTGTTAATGAAATGCGAAAATATATGAGTTTAATTAACTTTGTACATTTCGAAAACGAGGGTTAATAAAGTTTTCAATAAGATATGTGGTGTTTTAAGTAATTCAGGTATTTTTGTAAAAATTAATATTAAATAAAGGTATTGTTCTTTTGTTGTTAAAAAGAAAAAAATACTAGGATATTACTCTGGTAAAGGATATAAGCCAGATTTCTACCACAAACACTCTTATATAACATGTATTAAAAAAAAAAATACCTTTTGTCGCTTTATATTTAGTCACATAATATCACTTCTGATATAGATGACATCTAGCCACTCTTGATCTGACCAAGGCGTATTCTAAAAATATTTAATTTTCATATACCCATACCCACCAGGTACTACTTTTTCCTAAAAATCTTAAACAAATACCATCTACATCTACAATACTTGAAAAAAAAAAGACAAAAAGACATTCATAATATAATTAATATGAACATACAAAAGAATTTATGCAATGTTTAAAATTTTGGCCATAAATTGAAACTAACAGCAACATTTTCTTTAACAACTGTTTTGTAGTAAACACCACAAACATAAAAAAAACAAACGGACACCACCAACAAAAGAACATAATGAAATTATAACAAATTTATTACTCGTTAGCGCAAAAAAATGCAAAAATGCACCCCTGCTTGGAGTTTTACAGCACAAAACCAACTATTAGTTGCTGTTTCTTTTAAAATGTTAATAAAAAATTCCCAAAGATACGCTTAAACAAATAGCCAGAAACTACATGAAATATAGAGGGAATGCAATGTGTAAGCAAACTAGCCGACGGACGGACGTACTCGCAGAAACGGCCTCAGAAAGGCCTTCATCATCCGAAAGATAGAGATAGAGAAAAAGAGAGCTTGCGAAATACAGGAAAAATTATATGTTGATGACGATGATAACGATGATGAAAAGAAAATGAAATACTTAAATTGCACCAAAAACCCATAAAGATTTTTAAGATATGTCAGCCATACTGTCATAGCACACAGTATACACTGTATCCACTGTCAGCAATTTTCAGCAGGCTGCATGTGTTGCCTGCAAGAATGCAGCATACAGCATGCGGCATGCGATACCATCGTATATGTGTTAATAACTATAAACGAAATATTTTCATAGCTATTTATAAATTTTGCATTATCTCTGTTGGCCTTTTGTCTTGTGGATTTAAGGATTCAGCTGGCGGAGACGTGTAAACACGTTTTAGATTTAATACTTACATGTTTTTTGTTTAAACTAAAAAATTCATAATCGTCATGCAACCTACAGCAGTGCCAGACAGAGAGAGAGACACGCATATTAAAAACAAAATATTAAAAAAAAGTACTAACAAAAGTAAATGTCAACGAGTTGTAGATTGGTTCGGACAATAAAATAGCATACACGGTGTGTTTTTTATGGTCACATATATCAAATCATATTAGTTGTTGAAGGAAACCAACACTACAGAGTGACTGATAAATTTTAGATATAATCACAAAGGATTCGTATACAATGTCTTGCTTTTGTGTAAAATGACTGAATATGTAACATATTCTTACTTTATTTTAGAAAACTTGTATTCCTTCAGCAATTTTCGATTCAGCTAATTTTGTACTATTTTATCACAATATCACGGAAATATTACTTAATGTCTTGGCTAATTTTTAAAAATATTCAATATTTATTAAAATATTAGTCAATGGTATTAGTTTTAACGCAAGATTTGAATCAGTATGGTTAATTAAATTTGAAAAAGTAAATTAAAACCAGTACAGAAATTTCAGTCTGGTAACTGACTGATAAATACCATCACCAAATATGAGATATTCTTTATACCTTGAGTTATTGAAATTAACCCATTTTTAATTAAAATTACTTATAATAATACTATCTGCCAGCTTATGGAGCATAAACAGTTGTAGATAGGATTTTCGTTTATATTACCAGAGTTCTAGAGACAATTAGTAAAATCGTAGAAATTTGACTAACTTGTATATGGGGCAGCACAAAGTGACCGTTTTAATAAACGCTCAATAAACTCTTTCCTTGAAAATATTGGGATAAATTCAGTGTATATACAAAAAAGATATGCATATGAAAGAAATAGTTTAGGTTCTTTATATGGGAGGTACCAGAAAGTGTTTCTTAAATAGTTAGGTTTTCTGAGGTTTTGCTTCCTATTACAAGATAAACTATCTGACGAATTTTCATTATCCCCCAGGTGCCGGTTTAGAAGTTATAGGGGAAATATTAATTTTCCAAAAATATGTCATTTTGTATAGGAGGTACCGGAAGAGGTAAACCGATTTAGTCCATTTTCATTCCGGATTCACATATGTATGTAAGACTGTGAGGGTAAATTCAGTCATTTGTATGGGAGGTACCAGAAGGGAAATTTAATGCCGATAAATTTTCATACCGATCAGTTAAGGTGTACTCGAGTTATCCTGCTCACCAGCCATCCAGCTAGCCAGCCAGCCACACATATGGACATAGCTCAATCGTCCGAAAAAGACGTGCCCAACAATTGCACCTCTTACGCTCGTCGTTGATGAACATTATGTATAAAGACTTGCATTTACACGCTTACAAGGTGCAATTGACTCAAGAACTGAAGCCTCTTGACCATTCACCACGTTGTCAATGGTCAGAATAGTGACAAGAAATAGCAACAGTGCATGTTCAATTTTCGAAGAAAATCATCTTCAGTTATGAGGCACAATTTCACATCAGTGGATTCGTCAATAAGCAGAATTGCCGCATGACAATAATTTCCTAAATAATTTGTGTTTTATTCACAATCACCATTGGCCCTTAAAATTTAACCACCCTTTACTTGGGGTCCGGGGCTGGCCGTGGTTAGAACACGCGACTACCATGCGGGAGATCCCGGGTTCGATTCCCGCCTCCAGTTATCTACATTTTTCTTTCACTGCCGGTCCCCTCGATGTTGTCGACAGCAACGTCGCAGTATAAGTGTCGAGTCAATCGGCATGTCTAGTAAAAGCTTCTCAAACAGTGACGTTCGCATTCGTCGATAAATAGTAGGTGCCGGTAACAACGCGAGAAGCTATCCCATACCTCATTTATGGGGTGTAAAGGGAAATGTAGTTTTTTTTTACTTGGGGTCTAACTGACCCCTTTCAAACACTGCTTGTGTAAAGCAATGTGTACGATAACATATGTATACATTTCATATAGAGCGTGCTCTATTTTGATATGTAATACATATCGGCAAACAGCTGTTTTTGACAAAACAACAAAGTACCATGGAGCGTACTGCATGCAACTTTTTAAAGTACTTACTCTAACTGAGGAGAGATTCTCTAGGTCCTCAATACAAACTTTTATCATAGCCCCTAAGGGCTAGAGCAGGACAGCTGCGAAGAATATGCTGCATCGTCTCGGGCTCCTCCACGTCCTTACACACACGTCAGTAGTCCGCCATACATACATATATCCCCTTTGCCTGTTAGGTATCTGATACAGCAGTGGTATTTAGAATTTCACAGGCTAGTCCTACACATATCATTCCTACACAGGCCAACCATGTATTCCGAAAGGTATTTGCTATATTAGGGTCACAGCGATCTAGCAGTCATAGAGTCGGTTCTGGAAAACCAACGTTTGCTGGCTGCTTTCAACATCAAATCCGTCACTTATCCAAAAAGGTAACACATGGACGGCTGAAGATCTATCAGAGAGTTATGATAAGTCATACGAAGTACAGCCTCCTCTGGTCAAAAAGACTTCTGATCGTTCGCAGAGATGTCGCAATGTCCCTGAACCCAACAGAAGTACTTTTATTGTAATCAGAATATAAATTCTGATCAAGAAACCTCTCGTTTGTCAAGTTTTTCAAACATTCATTACAAATACATAAAAATTTAAATTAAATGTTGTTTAAGATTAACTTAGTTCAGCAATTTAGAATAATATCTAAAAATCGTGCTACATATTAGTTCTTAATCAAATTGAAGTAAAATATGCAATATTGAACTATTAACTGTAGATAAGAGGGACGACTAAGACTACATTTCTTGTATTTTTAATATAATAGAATTTTATTTTTATTATTATATATAAATCTTATATAAGTCACCTATTTTTTATATATATAAATATATAATTAATTATTTTGAATTATTTCGAAAATATTGCATTTCGTGGTACTATATGCACATTTCCCTAATTGACACACACTTAAAGACTTCGTTTATTCCCACTCGATTTAATTTAAAATGCTGTCGAAAACACTTTTTAAGTTATCATTCGTATTCTGCCATATTTGCATTTTCGATATCATTTCCTCCTTCAGACTTTTAGTCAACTATTAACATAGCACATCTACAGCAACTACTCCATACTTTATCGCTGATGCCATTTGCATCATCTAAATGCAGCACACCTAATTTAATTCACGCAATTGTCATGTTTTGCACTCGAAATCATAGCTTGAAACGAACAAAATACTCGTTGGCCTTGAGATTTCACCGCCTTATACCCTATATTGCTGTCGTTCGGTCGATCCACATACATGTCACCCTTGACAGTTGGCACCTGTAGCCAATCGCGTTGCAATCGTCGTCTCACAAAAATGATACATAATTATGTATGGATGTTTGTCCGAAAATGTATCCCGTCGCGAATAATCTTGTACAATTGGTTTTGGATTTTGTTTCATCTCATTCTTGCTGGGGCGTTGTGTGCTCTGCTGGAGCATAGTCAGTCGGTCTGACGGTCGTATGTTGATAGTTGTATTTTTGTGTTTGTTCTGTTTGGTTCATCATTTCATATTTTGGCTTATCTTAATATTTATCTTGGTGTCATCATATCTTTGACTATTTAAGCACATTTGCATAATGTAACGTAAAAGCTTTTTGCTATAACAATAAACTTATTCACATCGTATCGCATAAGAAGATAGCAACAATAGCTCTAGTGCAAAAGGCAAAACAAAAAAAAAAGTAGGAAACACTGCAAAATCCACTGTAATCTCTGAAAATACTCGATTTTCCTCACAGTTGTGTTATTATTAGGGCGACCAATTTTCAGCACATGCTGAATATTGCTGATGCTGCTTAATTTAACGATTTCAAGCGATCTTGCTTATTTAAAAGGTTTGTGCTTTTTCATGCTGTTTTTGTCCTTATTTAAATTTTTGATACATTTTGATAAGATATGTTTCTATCAATTTAAAATTTGTACATATCACAAGCCCTTGTGGTTCATAAAAATATGACAGCTAGAATTCAATTTGCAAACTATCCTCTTATTTTACACACAGCCTGTGTTCAAGATTTTGTAATAGCCCTATTTTTATCGATAGCTTAGATCGTTCGATTCGTTATATTCCTATAATTTTCAGGCGCCTTATCGAAAACAAAACTTAAACTAATGAAACCTAATGTGCCTCTTTAACCTAAAAAAATAACGACACGATGAGGATCGTGGTTGGAAGCAGCGGAGTATTATACAAATTATTTGGAAGACATAGGGAAGTCATTCAAGAGTTTAACGAAAATGATTCTGAAGCATTGCGATAAAGCAAACAGGTTATTTCTAATGATAATTTGTAATCCGACTTCATAAAAATTAACTTTAAGTGCAAATGGCATGCCATCACAAAAATTGAGTCAAGTGGATTGCCAATGAATGAAAGCTTGGAAACAGTAAAATCAATTCAACATGCTATAGGAAAACATCTGATAAAAATTATTTTAAAAAAATGACTGCCGTTCTTGCGCGAAATCCTGGCTTTGTGGAAATCAACAATATTATTTTTAAAAATTCCAAAACACCAAGTGCGTTTATGGGAAAACATTCGTCTGCTGAATCGACATTTTTTAAATACGCTTCCGTTTCATCGTGTGACGTGGAACGCGTTTTTTCTATAAATGGAAATTTTTTCACAAACCAGCGTAAAAGTTTCACCTTGGAAAATTTAAAAATTCACTTAGTGCATAATTGAAATCGTGACATTGACCAAGGTTTAATCTCACTTTAAGAAATTTTTTTTTGGTTTAGAAATTACTTTGTTTGTATGAATACACGATTGAATAATTTATTATATTTACTTATTGTTTTTTATCACATCTTAAATAGATGTGAAATTGTTTTTTGTTTGTTTTTCAATAAATAAAAAAAAAATATAAATGCTGAATATAAAATCTATCGTGCTTATTTCAAGGGTTTTTCATGCTGTTTTAAGTACTGAAAACCGTTTTTTTCATGCTGAAAAATGGTCGCCCTAGTTATTATGAATCAGGGATGGTGGATTATACTTTTTAGTGCCGTTATTTTGTGTGTTTTTTGGGCAATTGTTGGGAGTTTTCTGAAAAAATTTTGTCAAATCATTTTAGGATTTAATAGATAGCTTTGCAGCTTAGTATCTGTTATAAGATAAGTTGATACTAGAAATGGATTTTAACTGCATGTTATAAATTAGTTCAATTGTAATAATTTACAAGTAAAAAGTCCCTTTGTAAAGGATCTACTGTCCAACGATCTTACTGTACCCCCGATGTAGTCGACAACAACTTATGAGTAGGCGAGTCAATTGACATGTCTAGAGAAAGCTTCTTAAACACCTGACATTTGGATTCGTCATTAAATTGTATGTCCTGTTATGTGAGTCTTAAAATATAAGCGTGTTTACTTACACAAAAGCGAGAAGCTTTCCTTTATCTCATTCAAGGGATGTAAAGGGACGTTCTTCTTTTGCAATAATATTTTATCAGTTATTTACGTTTATTCCTCAAAAAAGTACCAATTATCGTACAAAAGTACAATAGTTTCCATTCCTTCCTTAACACTATCAACTCTCTCTCTCTCTCTTTGACATCCAACGAAGTTTACTGGAGATGAAGTGCATGACAATATGTTGTAAAATATTGAAAAACATATAAAGACAATTTATGAATTATGTCCTTAAGGTTTCTGTTGTTGCAGTGTTTTTTGTATCTTCCTCTTCACTTTGTGTTGGATATTTCACCATAAACTTGATAATGCATGGGATAATACTTAACATGTTTGCGAAATATGGCAAAAGCAAAGGATTAAACGGAAATCCATAAAATTGATTTTGATGCGTTTAGCTAAAGCTAAAATGCAAATTTTCGATTATCTTTAATAAGAGCAGCAGCAGCAGCAGTAGTTATAATTTAAGAATTAGGAAGATTTCTTATCTCTTAGCAAACCACAAATTATATACCAAACAAGGAGATAATGCTGGGCAATTAAAAATTCATTATCAACATATGAAGCCAATCTGTAAGAAACTAAACATACTGTGAGTGGGAATATCATTGTCACGCACGTCAGGTCCAGTTGGCCAAAGAAGCCAAGCAAAGTGTTTTTATATTAACACAAATATATTTAATTTCCTGTTATTGTATATTGCATTACTTCCATTTATTCTCCTGGAGTCCATCAATCATCTTTAGTCTGCCAAATAAATATGAGAATACATTAAAATTCAATTTAACGCCCTCTTAACTATTAGAATCATATATTTTCATATCGGAAAATAAAATTAAAGTAATGAATATAAAACAATCTCTAGTTTTTATTGCTATTAAACTTAAGGAAATTGTCCGTCCGTTGTTTGTTATCTTGAACATCGTCTTTGGTTGTGTGGCTGTTTTTGTTTTCTTATTTCATATAATTTTATTTCTTTATGGCCTGTTCGTCTGTGCATTCGTCGGTGTCTGTCCGTCTGGCTGTCGGTCTGTTATATTAAAGAAATTAAACTATAGTAAAGTTTGACAGTTATTTGCACTTTTATGATATAAAAGTCCTTACAGAGAACTGCACTTAACGTTAATTTTATTATTATAAAACTACAAATAATGCAACAATCGACCATTCATTCTATTCCATTATGATGAAGCCAAGAACAGTTGAAGAGGAGGACAAAAAAAATGAAACGTTAAAACTTCAACTTGAACTTCAGCTAGACAAGTTTCCATTGAGCTGGAAGAAAACCAAGTTCAGTATTCGTTAAAGGAAGCGGTATGTGAGCTTAGTTATGCACCCTATACTGCGAAATGGATTGTTGTAGAGGAGTTTTTTAAGAATCCTTAAAGGCCAGAGCTAAAAGTCATATAAATATCGCGATTTTTTTTATAGTAGGATATTCGAATTCTTCAATCTATGATTAATGAATTTCCGAATTAATTTAGATGGACTTTGAAACAATCAATAAAGCCGCCATGAAATAAAAATTCACATTGAAAAAGTCACACCAAAAAAAGTAATAAGCTTGAAAACTTGGAGCTACTCCATATAAAATAAGTTCAAATTTGCTGGGACCAATTTAATTTTTTTGGGAGTAATTTCTATCCTTCCAAATAGGAGTTATTTCATAATGAAGCAACTCTTAAAACATCAATGATAAAAATTATTGACTTTTACTTAAACCAAGAATCGTCCCATATTTGCATAATTAGGCACATGAACGTATAGGTATGGATTGGGCAAAAGTAGATAGATTGAACAATTTAACAATAGGTTAGATGAAAAAAAATATATATTCAGAAGTATTTTCCCATGCAATTTTATGTAGATAAACGAGTGAGACTAGGCGAAACATGTATTGGGATACTTTTGTCTTTGCCTTTAAGCCAGTCCATAGAAAAATTAATGAACTTCATAGGGTTTTCCATATTGCATTGAAGATAATTCATCTCTCCCAACAATCGTTGAACATTGTTTCTCTGTTTGTCCTTATGGCCGTTTTTGTGTTGAATGCGAAACAAACGTGTATAGAGTTGCTTTCATAACACACAAGCAAAGACTGACTGTTTTGAATCACACAAAATTTTCGAGCACGTGTGAATTACGGATTGTGTTAGTGAGTATAAAGGTATCCCCCAGATTAATTGCATTCCGGGAAAAACACTACTGTCATCGTATAATCGTAAGGGTTAGCGGCAGTTAAGATCTTTATTGTAAATTTCTGCTCCTGCATCAGTAACCTAACTCGGGATTACTGTTTCTGAACATAATGAAAAATCTATCGACGGGACATTTGTTTCGCTGTGCGGTTCTCCCTCTCATCTATGTCCGTTGCGACATTACAGTATCGACGAATAATCTGACTCCGAACATATTGAAGTTTTTCATATACTTTAATCGCCGTTATCAGTTAAACTAACCACCTAATCGCGTAAAGCGAGCTTTTTTTAGTAGTAGTCGGGATCTCATTTGAAATGGATAGGAAGTCGTCGATATTCTTATGAAAACTTTCAGTACAGATATCTCATAAACTAAGTGTCCGAACGCAAGCGAAACTTCATTTATGATCACCTTTCAATAGCTGACAAATCACCAAGATTCAGTTGGGATACAACCTTGAAATGGATGGGAAGACTCCGACATACATATGAGAAAATTGAAATATCTAAACAAAGCGTTCTTAATTCCAATGTGTAAAATGTAAGTTTTTCAGGAAAAGAGTTTCTAAGTTTGTGAGTCATATATATTCTATATTCGGGAGTGTGATGAAAAGTAAATATTCGGTTTGGTTTCAATTGCCCTTCAAGTCTACTTACAGAGTTCTGTTTACGTGGTACTACTGCGGACAGAATACCTCCTCGTGGTGACGCCTGGAAACGTGCTTTTGACATCCGTCTGAGAATGGCCATCTTTGAGAGTCGAAACCTTAAACTCAATCACGTTGACTCAGAATGAGCGGTACCCTGGGCGGCCGCAATAAAACCCTGCCAGGAGGAGAAATCTGCGGCTTGCAACCCGTCGCCGTCGCAGGCGAAAGTCTTCGAAGAATATAAGGCTTACATAAGCGCTTCACAGGAAATCTGGTGGACGGGACACGGGTGCTCGCGTATGAAGACGTGCAACATCTGCTGTAGTGGCCATGCGGACAAGCAAGAGTCTCGATGTGGATTTGTAGTTAGCAAGAGACGACACCTAGTCACAAGGTTCAACCCGGTGTGTGAACGAATAGCCACCATAAGAGTGAAAACAAAGTTTTTCAACATAACACTTATATGTGCCCAAACTCCGACAGAGGGATAAGCGATGAGGACGAAGACGTTCTACAAGAGCCTAGAAAATGAATATCACTGTATGTACTAGGCGAGTTTAATGCTCAAACGACACTACCATCGGAAAATTCAGTCTGCGCACCGAAACGTCGAACGATGGCATCAGACTGATTGATTTCTCTAAGGCAAGAAATATGGTAGTTAGCAGCACTAGATGTGACCATAAAAATATTCTTACAGCACAATGGTTATCTCCAGATTACTTGACGAGGAATCAGATAGATCACGTAGTAGTCGATGGAGGCACGCATCGAGTGTTCTGGAAGTACGAGTGATCAGTGGTGCGAACAATCACTCCGATTACTACATTACCGCAATTAAGGTACGTACAAGGCAAGCATGCCGGAAAACGTACATCAGACCAGCTTCGGACCACAGAGGTAGCAGAAGACTACTCCAACCACCTAACTCAACTACTACGGAATACTCCAACCCCTGATAATATTACCTCGCAGCGGCAATATAAGGCCGACTCTATAGAATGGATTGCGAATGTCTAAAGCCAATTGTAGAAAAACAAATTGGACCTTATAAGTCCTGGAAAAAAACTCATGAAAAGCAGATCGACATCTACCACCTAATTGTCGACTGCAAAACTGCCTTCGACTCTCCGGTAAGGAATACGCTGTATGAGGCCATATATGTGTTTGGTGTTCCTGCTAAGCTCATTTAAATTTGCAAATGTACCTTCGAAAACACCAAATCCTCGGTTAAGATTGGTAAGGATCACCCTGGACCATTCAACAGGGAATGAGGTATCAGGCAGGGTGATAGCTTGTCCTGTACACTATTTAACATAGTTATGGAATGGAGTAGGTGATGAGAAAGGCTGGTGTCCACATTTCTGCACCATATTCCACAAGAGCCATATGACACTAGCCTATGCCGATGCTATAGATATATCTGCGGGATGATACTGCAGTTTTCTCATCACTAGAAAATGAGTCAGCAAAAATGGGTTTAGCGGCCAACGTGGACAAAACAAAAATAATGATTTCGAAAAACAAAGTCCTCTCGTTGTGAACGTTGACAATTATTGTTTTGAGGTAGTAGATGAATTTACCTACCTCGGATCTTTCGTTAATAAGAAAAAAGTGACAGCCTAGAAATCAAGCAGAGAATAGTGCTCACCTTCTTTGTAAGGGCCAAGTGATTGCAGACGTGCCACCATCTGGTAGGACTAACTGGAGAACGCACGCAGAAGACCGAAGCGTGTGCAATTCTTTAATACTTCAGGCCTCAAATTTCTGAAACACGTTCGTAAGTTGTTATGGGCCACATAGGTAAGTAAGTATTTGGTAACTTAAAATTTCCTTATAAACATCGATTCGGATTGACGGATCAATCTGAGATTTAAATAGCAAAAATCCCTTCATTAGAATTAAGGTATAGATATAACATCCCAGTAGGAAGTATCGTCATACACGACTTTGTCGTCAACGATGTCCTCAAGACAAAATGTAAAAAATTGATATTCTTGTTTCTAAACACTCGGTTGACGACAAGCTGACCGACAAAATACTAATGTTCTCGTGCATCAAACAAAAAAAATCAAAGTTACGAGACAATAACGACATGAAATTGATGAGAGGAAAGAGGGCGTAAAAAAGTTCAGTTTATTTAAAACAGCTGTGAGCGACGGTTCATGTATCGGACTTTTTCAATACAACTACTTTATATTGTGATTTTAAATTATTAAGCACTGTTAACGACAATCTGACCGACATTGTCAGTTATTATATCGTGCATGATTGTGTGGGCGACATGTCGCTTATAAAGGCATCAACGACATTGTCGCTCATCAGGTCGTGCATGATAAAGCGGACACTTGTATGAAAATTTCGTCGACGATTTGTAAGGACGGTCCCCTACGTATCATCAACGATTTACTATGTTCATGCACCTATCCTTAAGGATGTCTTGCAGACACTTCCGACTGGGATATGAAGTTTTATTTTAGCGGTTTTTTTTTGCTAAATCAGGAATTCGAAAGCTGAGTTGTTGGGAAAATAAATTTGTCGAATAAAACCGAAACTGGTTTTCTGAAAAATTCAAATATTTGAAAACACTAAGGGGTTAAAACATCCCTTTTTGTAGAAGCTGTAACGACCAGGAAGAAAAGGAAACCACAGAGCATCTTCTTTGTCACTGCTCTGCTTTTGGTGACCTAAGATTTATATGGACCCAAGTGAGGTATGCCTAAGGCGGTTGCCGAATTAACCAAACCTAACCTATATGAGAGGTACCGCGCCCACTTATCCGTTGGGGTGCATTTTTCGTCCTATTAGGTTCTTGTCACTGTTATACATCAAATTCATATGGTAGTGTCTTAGTAAGTCTATTCTGAAAACTAAATATTATAAAAATCTTACCAGCTCATTAAAATCCTGTGAATTTCAACATATATACGGAATACACCTGAAAACAGATAAAATAAAGAAATTTACTAAAACAGAAATGTCAAGTTAGGTAATATTTTGTAATGTAAATCGATAATATTTTAATATATGATATTGCATTGGTAGATGTAAATCTGTAAACTTTATCTTAAATTTCGATAAGAATTTTTCATTTGCCATTTGTTTTGTCGTTTCTTGCATACCAACTTTACTTGTAGTGATAAATTTTGTAGTTCCACCTACAGTACACATTTTTTGGTGATCACAGTATTGTTTACCAATAACATTCAACCTTTACATTAATTAAATATTTTATGGCTTCTTACCATTATCCCTACAGTCATACAATGCCCACTGTACAGTGCTTGCTCTTTCGAAATATCAACAATAAGACTAATTTCCAAGTCATTGCAATAACATGGGCACTTTTAACTTGTGTGCCACAACCATTCATTGTTGGCATTTGCCACACCAGACCATCATCATTCGACTATTTATAAAGAAATATATGTGTGCGCATGTGTCTGTGGCAGCCTAGCGGACAACATATAACATCTTTACTTCATCAGTTTGCTATTTTTATGAGCAGTGATATAAACGATATTTTAATTAATATCACTTAAGATAAAGCACGAAAGCTTGTCCAAACGCACATTCGGCAGACGTACAACGATGCGGCCGACGTTGTCTGCAATATGGATCCAGCTTTTGCCAGACGAATACGAAAGGAAGACGTTTCAAGTCTCGTGTGTGTGTGTGGGTGTCGTCAAGACAGTGTGATTGTGCATATTGGAGCAGTTGCCATTTGTAACAAATTCTTTAAGTACTTGCAAAGTCAATCAGAGTGGCAACAAGGGATGTATATTAATATTAAAATTAAGTTTGTAGCAATTACATCTAGGCTAGCTTTTAGTGATAGGTTTAAATCAGTGGTCGACAAAAAGAGAGAAGAAAGTGTTGGTTTTTGTTGCAAAGTGCCACCAGTGGCTATGAATGCCATCCGTTGGTATAAATATATTTATATACACAAAAAAAATTAACAAAACCTAGACAAATTGTGACAATGGGCTTCTCTTGCACCTTCTTATTATCACCTAGTAGTTTTTTTTATAGATTTTGTCATTCAATACGTAGCGTAATGAGGTACGCAGACAAACCATTTTCTTTGGTAAACGTTTAACCAGAAACCCTGCGTGAATTACTTTAAATGTATTTAATATAGTCGACAATTCTTATATTTTTTTTCTTTCATTTCATGTTGCACAAGTTGTGCTGCCCATCTTGCCTTGCGTTCGTTCATGATTCCTTAGCGTGTACTGCATTCATGTTGTATCCATCGACTGGTATGGTCCAGAAAACGAACGACATTGCCCATAATATATTGTGATGGAACGTTTAGTAAATTTAAAGTGATGTCTATACTATCATCATCATCATCATTATAATTGTTATTGTTATTCGTACTATTATTTGTCAAAGTAACTTATTACTAGTCAATCGAAGACGGAAGGAATGTTAATAAAATTATGAGGACAATATATATTTATACAACTTAATATTCATTTTGCGTTTCCTCCATATTTAATTAAACTGACATTGTCTGTCTCATTTGAGATTATTTAGGTGCAGAGGTATTTAAAGCATCACATTTTGGAAGGGACAACTAAATGATGATATTGTGATGAAGCCGGTAGAGATTTTTTGACATCTCGCCCACAGCTTAATATGTATAAGGTAATTGTGAAAACGAAATTAAGGTGGTATCGTCTTAGCATGAAGAATCGTATATGAGATTTCATTTGTACTATTTTTAGAATTTCAAATTAGTTATATTAAATCGTTGTCGCAAACAGACGTGAAACACTTGAAAACTCCATCGACCTAATGATTAAAATACTTTTAGATATAAGGGGTGTTTTTTAGAGGCATATAACTTTTGTTTTGCATAAAACACAAAAAATTCAAAGGAATGGCCAAAATGTTAACCTCATTAGCTCACAGATTGCATGGCATTTAACGTTTGAAATTAATTCCGAGCATATGATCTCCGCGACAGCCCCTTTGAACCCCATCCTGACGATCCAATTTTGCGCCAGCTTGTCAAGCATACCCGGCCTTGTTTCGTCGATATTGCGTCTAATGTTAATTAATCGTTGATGGTTTATCAGCATAGACCTGAGATTTGGCGTTCACCCTCGAGACTTAATTAAAAGGTGTCAAATCAGATAAACGAGGCAGTTAATATAGTCCATTTTTTTATTTCTGTGTCAAATTTTCATAAGAGTACATTTTATGCAAGATATGACGGAATTGATTGTACTTACAAAAAAAGATCTGTATGTAAAATTATAAAGAGGAAATCGGACATTTGTATGGGAGTTACCGGAAGGCGTGTGGCAAAGATTTCGGTTTTTTGAAGGTTTATCTACTAACACAAAATAAATAAACTGACAAAATGTTAATGAATACCAGTTGTCCATTTGGAAGGTATGGAAAAAAACTTTCAACATATATATTTATATCTTACTGTCTTCGTCAGAGGCCGTCTCGCTGCGCACCGTCTCCAGTCAGTCCGTCCTACCAAGCAGCGTCAGCGATTCCTCCGCCTGGTCCTTCCAACGTAGTCGGGGTCTCCCTCTGTTGCGCCGTCCTCGAGGTCTTGATAGAGTACCATTCGCGCTGGAGTTTCCTCATCCATCCTTACGATATGGCATAGCCAGCGTAATCGTTGCACTTTGATTCGCTTGACCACACCAATGTCGTGGTATAACTCGTACAGCTTGTAGTCCAACCGAATCCTAAACTCGCATTTTACGCAAATGTATCCATACATTTTGTGGAGTATTTTTCTCACAAACACAGCCAGATGAGTTACATTCGCAGCACTCAAGATTCAGAGGCATACAACAGGACCGGTATATTTAGTACCTGGTACAGTCGAACTTTGGTGGTTCGAGATGGGGTGGTGTTTATGAAGTGCTCGTGTAGCCCAAAGAAACACCTGTTGGTGAGCACTATTCTCTGTGTTATTTCTAGACTGACACATTTGTTTTTGCCCACAGCGGAACCAAGGTAGATGAATTCATCCACTAACTCAAAGGAATAGTTCACGCAGCGTCTCCAATGGAAGGACACTTTGTTCGATGATACCATTAACTTCGTCTTGTCCTCATTCATTGCCTAACCCATTTTCGCTGAGTCCCTTTCCTCAGATAAGAAGACAGCTGTTATCTCTCGCATCATCCTATCGATAATGTCGTTATCATCGGCATATGCGAGCAGCATGTGGCACTTGTTAAACACCTTCTCCATCACTATGTTGCACAGTAGTCATTACAAAACATCACCGTGTCTAAGACCTCTCGTCGTATCGAATGGCGCAGATAGAACCCTGCCAATCCGAACAGAGGATTTGGTATTTGTTAGGGTAAACCGGCAGAGACGGATTATATCCGCAGGGATTCCGAACTGAGACATGGCTTCGTATAGTCGATGCCTGATGGGACTATCGAAGGCAGCTTTGTAATTAACAAAGCGGTGGTAAGTGTCAATTTGCTTCTTATGTGTTCTTTGAAGAATCTGCTGTATTGTAAATATATCATTCGTCATGGATTTGCGTGAGCTACAGCCGCACTGATAAGGTCCTATTAGGCTTTCCCCATTTGACTTTAGACGTTCACACAGTGTGTTAAAGAGGACCTTATACGCAATCGGTAAGAGGCTAATTCCACGGTAGTTTGTACACCCATTACGGTCACCTTTTTTGTAAATAGGTCAGAGCACACTGAATTTCCAATCCTCTGGCATGCCCTCCTGAATCCAAATATTTTCTATGAGATGTTGCATGCTTAAAACAAGATCATGACCTCCTACCTTAAACAACTCAGCTGAAAGACCATCAGCTCCAGCGGGTTTACTGTTCTTTAGGTGGGATATGACTGTTTTTGTCTCAGCTTGGTTCGGAGGGGAACACTCTATGTTATCGTCTCGAATTGGTACACAGTCTTCAGCAACCGAGTTTTCAGACATCATTAGGCTACGGAAGTGATCTTTCCATAATCTTAGTACGCTATCGGAGTCAGTAACGAGATGACCAATCTTGACTATACAGGAGGAAATACCTGTTCCTATACCTTACCATTTCTCTTCTGGTAGAATTTTCGGGCTTCGCCTCTGTTCCTGTATTCTTCAATGCTCTCGTTTTTTTTCGCCTGAAGAGTCGAGTCGCCTCCCTCCGCTTCTCCCTGTACTTATCATGAACAGCTCGCCTTGTCATTGGCTGCAGTTTAGCCCTGTATGAAATATCTTGTTTCCGGGTGGCATTGCCGCATTAGTCATCTTACCAGGAATTATCTTTTAAGGGCTTTAAATACCCCAGCAATGACGGGCTAGTCCTTTCCATCGAGTGGGCAATATATTGTCATTGCTCGCTAGTATTTTCGGGAGTTGGAACATCACCAAGTAGTTGAGTGAGTTGGTTGGAATGTGCGTGGTCTGCAGTTTAGTGATGATCAGCTTTCTCTGTACTTGGTTACGCAGGGTTTTCGCCCTACTTAGCCTATTACGCACCTTCACCGCAGTGAGGTGGTGATCCAAGTTGATGATCGTACTCCTGATCACTCGTACGTCAAAGACACTTGATAAGTGCTTTCCAACGATTACCACGTAATCTATTTGATTGCTCGAAACTTGATCAGGAGCAATTCACGTTGCCTTGTGAATGTTTTCGTGGTCAAATCGTGTGCTGCTAATTACAATGTTTCTTGCTGCATCAATCAGTCTGATTCCGTTCGGCGATATATCAGTATGAAGACTAAATATGTTTCTTTAAGTTAAGGTCAAGTTTAACCTCGTCACTTTTCTCCTCCATCGGATCATGAGCATATAAGCGTGATGTAGAAAAATTTTACCTTTACTCCTATGGTTCGTTCACTTATAGGAGTAAACCTAGAGACCAGGTGTCGTAGTCTCTTAGCGACTACAAATCCCCAACAAAACTCATGCTCGACAGTTAATAGTTTACTGATAAAACAGAAGGGACAATGAAGGTATAATCGGGCCATCGCGCCCACTAGCCAGCCAGATATGGCTCAATCGTCTAAAAAAATACTAAAACGAATTTGGTCTTAATATACTTGAGATCTAATACGATCTAACAATCCTTTTATGCGTTACACTTTTTTCTCGTATCAAGTGATATATATGCTCATCCGTTAAGGAGTTCTTACCAACCTTATTGGAAGTTGTTCCAATCTATTTTAAAGGAGCCAATCTATTACCTCCCGACTAGAATTTCTGAACCGATTCTATATTAGTAAAAAACAGATAACTGCCTCAAATCCTAGGACATCTACGTGTCAAATAAAACAGATGTTATATGAAAGATGTACTTTTTCTCTGCCTATGAACAGCTAGTATACAACATGTTCCGAACTAGAACTTTTCGTACTGCATTCTTTTGCACTACTTAATCAGTAGACATTGTTAACTAAATTATAAACCAAAAAACATGTACGTTTGAAAAAAGTCATATTTTTTTGAATAAGGTTTGGCACTGTTAACTATTCTAGTCATCCAAAAAATATGTTATTTTGAAAATTACTTAATTTTTTCTGAACACAACCTAAATATTTATTGGATTTGTATTTCGCTTAATACAAATTCATTAAATTACTTTTTAAAACACGATAACGTTTGCCTTTTATTTACTTTAACACCCTTAAGTAGTACTAGTAGACATCAGGGACATCATGAATAATTGAAGACTTGAATTAATCGTTTCCCTGGCATGTTTCAGTTTTCGCTCGCTTGACTCACCACCACCACCATTCTTCGTAAGTAATTTTATCTCATTTCTGTAATTTCCTTATTGCTGGCAATCTCTTTCTGATTTCGTTCAAAACAGAAGAAACAAATTTTCTATGTTATTGATATCAACTGCCAAATATTATCAGACGTTAAATTAAATGAAAACAATTTTGGAAATTTTTCTCTGCTCTGTATTTTTAGGTCATCAAAAGGTCGCCTCTCAACACTCTGGCTAAGAAGTGGTGGTGTTGGTGAAAAATGGCAATCAAATTGGGCTTAACTTAACACCGAAACCCATGAAATACGGCCCAGAATGAATAATGAAACTTTACCAAATAAAGGCAGCATCAGCAGCAACAGCTACAGATATCCCCCAAGTGCTGGCTAACAACATTGGCAGCAACAACTTGCAACAATGCAATGTCTTACATTCGGTAAGTTACAACGGATTCCGATATTTCCTTTCAGTATTTCCCCCACCATTCAACCATTGCCACTTTATATAGGAAATATCTGTATTTTTGTTCGGTGTTATTTATTTATTTTAAATTTAACAATAACGCCAACCGGCCAGAGATAATAATTCAAGTAAAGTTTAAGTTTTAACCACATATGAGAACAGCGCGCGGCCTTTGTATGTGTTTTGTACCCTTTAAAAGGCCACCAAATCGCGTATAAAGGTTTCCACTTATTTTACGTTTTTTTTTCTACCCAACGCTTTGCTTTCGAATTTCAAGCAAAACCACAGACAAAACAAATTGAAATTGAAAATTTTGTATGCGAAAGTGTAGCTGTGCGGTGGAATGTCAGTTACCGCTGTCCGCGTCCGGGTGCACATCAGCATCACTCACACTCCGCGACACTGGGGGGATATCCGTGGCCGGGCACATTTATTTTCGCTGAAGCCACTGCTGATAGTGTTGCTATCAGTAACACAAGAACACTTTTAAAAAACGCCAAAATGGCATCAGAAAAATAAAAATGAACTGCACCAAAAAGGAGACATACCTTGCCACACATACGATACGTACTGCACGTTTATTATCCAATCCAGTCTGTCCTCACGGGGTACTACTTCCCCAGTCCACGTTTTATACCTAGAATTGGTCAGCGTCAACAGTAAGCGGTAGTAGTTGTTCTTACAACACTCATATGTGGTGTTGTGCGATGTTGAAACAATAAGGTGAATCGAATTTAATGTGGCACAGTGATTTGGAGGTAGTTCAGGGTATAGCAACATGCTTCGTGGAATAAATAAATATTTAACATTTTTAGGTATGTACCACAGTACGGATTAATGAATTTAATGAATTCAATGAATTTAATGAATTTCATGAATTAATGAATTTAATAAATCTAATGAATTTAAAGAATTCAATGAATTTAATGAATTTAATGAATTTAATGACTTTAATGAATTTAATGTTTTTAATGAATTTAATGAATTTAAAGAATTTAATGAATTTAATGAATTTAATGAATTTAATGAATTTAATAGATTTAATAAATTTAATAAATTTAATAAATTTAATAAATTTAATAAATTTAATAAATTAAATGAATTGAATGAAATTAATTTAATGAATTTAATGAAGTTAATGAATTTAATGAATTTAATGAATTTAATGAATTTAATGAATTTAATGAATTTAATGAATTTAATGAATTTAATGAATTTAATGAATTTAATGAATTTAATGAATTTAATGAATTTAATGAATTTAATGAATTTAATGAATTTAATGAATTTAATGAATTTAATGAATTTAATGAATTTAATGAATTTAATGAATTTAATGAATTTAATGAATTTAATGAATTTAATGAATTTAATGAATTTAATGAATTTAATGAATTTAATGAATTTAATGAATTTAATGAATTTAATGAATTTAATGAATTTAATGAATTTAATGAATTTAATGAATTTAATGAATTTAATGAATTTAATGAATTTAATGAATTTAATGAATTTAATGAATTTAATGAATTTAATGAATTTAATGAATTTAATGAATTTAATGAATTTAATGAATTTAATGAATTTATTTAATTTAATGAATTTAATGAATTTAATGAAGTTAATGAATTAATGAATTTAATGAATTTAATGAATTTAATGAATTTAAGGAATTTAAGGAATTTAATGAATTTAATAAATTTAATCAATTTAATCAATTTAATCAATTTAATGAATTTAATCAATTTAATGAATTTAATGAATTTAATGAATTTAATGAATTTAATAAATTTAATGAATTTAATGCATTTAATGAATTTAATAAATTTAATGAATTTAATTAATTTAATGAATTTAATGAATTTAATGAATTTAATGAATTTAATGAATTTAATGAATTTAATGAATTTAATGAATTTAATGATTTAATAAATTATTTTCAATTTTATTACTTTAATGAATTTGATGGGTTTAATGAATTTCATAAATTTAAAATATTTTGTAAATATAATCAATTGTACAAATTTAATTAATTTTGTACATTTTATACTGTTTGTGAATTTTATAAATTTTTAAAATTTTGTAATTTTTATAAATATTTCATTCATTTCATGCAGTTAGTTCCTTGTAATTTTTCCTTAGCCTCCACTGTGCCACGTGTCCAATAACCACAACATAAAAGAGATGCTCTTAAAGGTATTCAAAGCTTACTAACCAATTTAAGCTTTTGGTAAACAAATAGTTTTATTTCGGACATTTTTATTTTTTGTTTGTTTTTGGTTGTTATCCAAGTCGTTGTTATTCTCCACGTACGACGAGTACTTTAAACAGAATCCATAAGGATCAATGATGTTTTAGCCTTTTGTTTCATTTTGCTGTTCGTTTTTTTTCACTTTACGTAACACCCACGAACATTATCAGCTCCTCCACTTATATGGGAAGTTCTTTAAAATACAAATCTCCTCTGTCTGGTCGGGTGATGCTAGTCGCTGAGTTCATCTTTAGTTGGTTTTAATCCAAGCATTTTATTTAAGCTTAAAAGCTATTTCATCCATTCTACACTAGCCGGTGCAAAAATTTGGCATAGAGCTGCGTTGTAGTCAGCACCAGCACCACCACCTACCTCGTCATCGCTTACATTTTCATCATCATCCTTTGCATCCTCAATTGCAATTGTGCCGTAAAATGGTCATATGCAACATTGTTCGATGGGTTATTTACCGTCTGCTCTAGCCGTGTAACTCACCGGTGAGCCGCTAGAGTTTGGAGAAGGTTACGAGTGTGTCTCAGTGCGCTTGTTGTGCTCGCTCATCCTGATGCTGCTGTTGCTTTGTTGTTATATCTAGAACACATGTCACTTTTTCTTACGAGGATTAAAACTTAAAATGACGCCAATAATGTTTGCCGGTAAGTCTGACTACCCCATCTGCATGTTATTGCACTGGTGGCGATAGAGGGCAATGTGGTAGGTCAGGGAAATGTTATAAATGAAGATTGTAGAAATGTTTTGTGGTCAGAAAATAATTTTGCAAAAAAAGGTAAGATGCTTTATTATCTTTGCTTGCCTTGAATGTGGTAAGAAAAAGTAACTTATCTGTTATTGATAAATAATATCAATTACTCGTATACGTATTTTGTAACTAAGAGGGTGAATTTGGTAATTTGTATGGGAGATACCAGAAGAAGTGGGGCAAATGCTTCGGTTTTTTATGGATTTGTCTACAATCACTAGGGTATTAAACTCATTAAATTCAAATGTCATCCATTTGACCGTTTGGAAATTATGGAAAAGTTAAATTTTTTTTGAAATAGGTAATTTTGTATGTGAGGTACCAGAAGGGGTCGGCCAATATAGTCAATATTCATTCCTAAGTCGAATTTTCATAAGCGTAATATGGCTAAATTCAAAATATTTGCAAAAATGTTATGTATGTATATCGATGAGGGTCAATTCGGTAATTTCTGTAAGAGGCACAGTATGGGGTGTGGCAAAAGTTTTGAGTTTTCAAGGATTTGTCTACAATTGCCAAATAATTATACTGTCCACATTTAGTCATCCTCCAGTTGTCCGCTTGGAAGTGATGGGTGAAATATAAGTCTTCCAAAATTAAATCAAAATCATAAGCATACATCTTACGCAAACAAAATATGTATGAAAAACGGCTCCACGAAAAGCCCCCCAATGAAATAACGCCCAAACGAGAAATTAAATATTCCCCAAATTTTTTTCATATATTTTTGGGTGTTATTTCATCTATATATATAAAAATGAAATGGTCCACGTATGTCATAACATCACTTGAGAACGGCTGGAGCGATTTGGCTGATTTTTTTTTTATTCGATTTCATATTTTCCGTAGATTGTTTGTATTGAAAAAAATCAAATCCAGGTGGCGCTAGGGTGGATTTATATCGAAAATTTGAATGCATGTACCAATTCAACTGAAATTTAGAATGGATATTCGTTTGATCACGAGAAAACATTTTATGTACAAATGGACCCGGTAGGTGGCGCTGGGGTCGGTTTACAATCAAAATTTTAACGAAAGGGCCAATTTAACTGAAATTCAGAATCTATGTTTGTTTGATCATCAGAAAAAATTGTATGTACAAATGGACCTGGTAGATGGCGCTAGGGTGGATTTATATCGAAAATTTGAATGCATGTACTAATTTAACTGAAATTTAGTATTTATGTTTGTGGAACCTTGAGAACAAATTGTTTGTATAAATTGACCCGGTAGGTGTCGCTAGGGTGGAATTATAATGAAAATTTTTACGAATTAAACAATTTGACTGAAATTTTGAATGTACATTTGTTTTATTATGAGAATTTTTTTTGTATATATGGACCTACAGTTTATTTGGCTGGGGTTGAATTATTTCGAAAATTTATATCCATTGTCCGATTTTACTTAAACTTAAAATATTTAATTTTTTTGACATGAGAAAATTTTGAATGTATGTTTGGTACCAGTTGCCGGTGTTTAGCTTATGATACACTTAATTTTTGGAATGTCATTTAGTCACTTTTTTTAACATCATAGTTATTCAGAAGTCTATATATATAAAACAAATGTATATTTTGATGTCACCATAATTGTGAAAACGGTTGACCCCATTTGTCCCAAAATTTCAGTGAAAGCTGAGGATTGGCTATAGATGGTCACCCAGACCGCAAAAAGGCTAAAAGAAGAATGACTAACTTTTATGATGGCGCACTTCCTAAAGAATTAGAGAGCTTCACAAAGTGGTTTTTCCCATTTCGAAATTTTAGGGGACAATAACGAAAATAGGAATAACTGTTGATATCACCCAGACCATACGGTTAATGGGGTTTCTGAGCCTAATGAAGGAATTTTTGGAAATTCGTACTCCTTAGGATAAAAAGGTACAATCACCCAGTACACAGAAAGTTATATGTCAGTCAATCGGCTTAAAAATGTGATTTTAGAATATATGCCTATCAATAAGTAAGTTTTCATCAAATCATGGACGATACTGCTGATCCATTTTAGCAATTCTTACAATAATATATAATAATCTTTTAGATATATGAAGTACAAAATTTGTCTGGAATTATCTCGCCTTTTATATTGAGATATTTCAGAGGTCAAAGTAATCAACTAATCGCTGTTAGATTTCAACTGGACTCAACATCTTTTTCAATAATTTGGAGGCAGGACGAAGTCTGCCGGGCCAGCTAGTATGAAATAACTCCCAATTTTTTTGGGCCGTTTTTCATTTTTCTTTGGGGATTATTTCATTCCTCATTTGGGGTTTTCAAATTATGAAATAATCTCCAATGAAATAACACCCAACCAATTTTTTAAATTCGGGGCTTCTTTCATATCGTCTATAATTTGGGTGTTATTTCATTTTTTATTCGGGGGTTATTTCATTTTTAAATCTGTTGATTTTTAGGGGTTATAATTATATAATTATATAAAAACTGGCCCTATTGGTAGTCCTATACGTCGAAAAAACACCCGTTTCATGCGATGTGTATACTGACTAGACAGAGACTCATAATGTCGGCCACGGTGCTACTTACTGCTGAAGGAGCCATGTAAGTTACCGAGCTTTCAGTCGCTTGGAGCGTGAAAATTGCCCTAACGACTGCTGATCCATGAGTGGTGTGATCACATTCATCGATTTCCTCTTTGAGGGAGCTGCTTTTCGTCCTGTTTTTGTTTTTTATACTAAATATACCTTATGGCATGTCATCACTTGAAGGCAATATTATATTTTTGTCTTAGTCTTGATGTTTTTGATCGATTTACTAAAGCACCTCCATTAGTTTTTCTTTCATTTCCAACACAACCCTCGAAATCTTCAAGTACTACACTTACAATAGTAGTCCTCATCATTTGTTGCCCGTGTGACGCTGATGATGCTGTTCCGGCTGTTGGCGGAGATGTTGGTGTTGCCACTGATGATGGCGGTGCGCGGCAGATGATGATGACGATGGGGCAATGACGATGATGGGGTTTTAAAGAGGATATATGACACTTTTAGTAAAAAGAATCTATACATATAGATAATTCCTATAACTTGTTTGTTAAACTAATCAATGTTGATGGTTATTTATTTTAAAAGCCTGAATTTAACTATAAATAATGATGACTTCGTCTGATAGACCCTTCCTTTGCCATACGAGCTGTGGGAGTTTTCGTTTCCTTAGTCTATGGCAGAACGTTTGCATTAACTTGCAGAAAAAAAAATTTTAAAGTTGTGTTCATGCTTTGCCAGCGTGCATATGTGTGTGTGTGTGTTTAGTAAAGCATTAAGCTGATTGTGGCTAGAAACAACAAATCTGCTGCTATAAAATATAAAGGTGACACTAAAAATCTATTAGAATCCATGTAGATTTGTTAAAGAAAGTGTAATCTGTAATTTGTTAAACAAAAATGTATAAAAGAATAAACTTAATTTGCAATGGCTAGGAGAGTAGCAGTTGTTATTGTTGAAAAATTAAAACAAATAGAATAAAGATGGTTGTTGGTTTTTGTTGATTATACAAAATTTGATTATATTTGTAACGAAACTTATAGGTGAAAGGGACAAATGTTATCCTACGTGATAGTATAAATTTAGTTTGTAGTCCCTATTAGCCGCTGTGGTAACCGAGCTTAAGTTGGTTCGAAACTCTAAAAACACCAGAGCTATTGGTTAATGTGGGCGTCCAAAATGATATATAATCGGGCTTAATTTCTAAACATATTATGTTAACGACACTAGGAGCCTTGTGACACAATATCAATCTTAATTCAACACAAATTTGTTGCTAATGTGCCTTTGAGATGTTAAGCTAAGATTTCCTTCTTAATATTAAACTTTAACTGAAGGCTTTGTTTGCTCTACATTGACATACAAATGCATATTTAATAATTATAATAATCAGCATTACCTTAATATGTCAAAGAATTCATAGTAATATATGTATAATTTCCATATATGCAAAAGTACAAACAAATGTACAATAATTTCATCTAAATTATTTCAAAAGCTTAATAATGACTTCCTCTGTTTGTTGCATTACATTTGAAATGTTTCCTCAAACATAAATCTCGTTGAGTTATCTGTGCTGAAAATCTAAATAAAGAAGCAGCAAACTTTTAATGAAGATTTTCTGATGATAATTGATTTCAAGAGAGTTTCTTTTGATTTTTAAATAAAACTAAAGCAGTTTTTTTTTTGTTGGTTTCACTTGTTGTTAAGTGCGTTGTTTTCCATTAGTCCTATTGTATACATATGTTCTCAGAGTCAAACTTTTAAGTTTTGCATTATATACTTATCTGCAAATGAACTTCAGTTTCGACTTTCTATGCGAACATATTTTAATAGGTTTCCTGTCTAGAAAATGGGATGTTAGTGTGTAGGCAACCAAACCCAAACGAAGCGAACTGAACCTTACTACCCCCCCTTTAGATGATAATGCCTCGTTACGAGATCTCGTAAATAATTCTCTTAATGCATATTTGTAATGAACTAAACTTTCATGTCAAACTTAGTTCTTAGCAATTATCTTGAAATTCATGATTGCTCATGAATTGGTTACTTCGACATACCTAAGTAGACCTAAAGATACATCTGTAGTATTACGTTCATAAATACCTATACATGTATGTGCGTATGTGTGTGTCATGTGCAGATATCTACGTAAATTTGTGTAGATTTAAGTCATATATCTTTTCATTTCAAAACATGAAGTCTGTAAATTATTGCTGGCGATTAAAAACTCATATATAAACGTAAGAAATGTATACTACAGTTGGTCAACTGTTGTATTATGATGGTTTTTGCAATGAGAATTGCACTGCGATAGGTTTTGAACAATTTTAATAGATCGCTATAAATAAAAAGATTATGTGAGCAATTGGTCCTGATTTACTGTTCGAATGACAAGAGAAAAGTTAGTTTACTCAGTTTATTTTGAAATATTTTAACAAAATGTGTTTAAATTTTGTATTATAAGTTGTGTTTTATTAGAGGCATAGAAATTTTGTTAAAAGAAGACACAACGAATGCAATTAATGTTTTCAAAATTTTTTTGCACCTCTTTTTCGTGCATACTCGGTCGTTTTTCGTTAACTATGTTGGCTTCTTCATGATCAATAGTTGCAGGCTTATCAGCATAGACCAGAGGTTTGACGTACCCTACAAAAGTAGTCCAAAGGTGTCTAATCACTCGAACAAGGTGGCCAATTTACATGTTCAGTTCTTGAAATTATTCGGTAACCAAACATTTGGCTCAACAAAGTGAAGATTTCAAGGGCTGTATGGCACAATGTGCCGTCTTGTTGGAAACATTTCTTCTCTTACTGATTTGCAATGACACGAGGAATAAAAAAGTAACACATGTTTTGCCTGTAGCTTTAGCTATTTACAGTAAAGTTGGCACCGGTTTCAGATTCACAGACAAATAGGTCAATGACGCTTTCGGCCTGTAAGCCGCACCAAACAGCGATATTTGTAGGATGTAATGGAATCCCAGGAGTCTCATGATAATTGTGCTCTCTTCAACAATACTGCTTGTTTACATACCCGTTAAGTCAGAAAGGAGCCTTATCGCTGTAAATGATTTGACGGTAAAAATCTGTTACAAATTCCAGTTGATTCTCAAGCCATTCACCATACACAGGACACAATTGATGGTCCTTTGGCTTTGATACTTCCACTACAACTAAGCTTTGTACAGAAAAAACAGTGGAGATTGTATGGGAGGTGGACGATACTTTTAGCCAATCACATCCAATTTTTGTCTATAAAGTTTTAACTGATATGTAAAATACTGAGCTTAAACTGTTTACATGCGTTATGAAATATTTAACCATCAAAATTGTGCAGTTTTGTATGAGAGGTGGGATTAGTTTTTGTCCGATTTTACTCATCCTATAACTTAACCTCCGCTTTTAGGATAAAAGCTTGTATACCAAAATTCAGCTCGTCAGTTCTTTAATTAAGATTGTAATCGCAGGGATAGACAGACGGATAACCCCAAAATTTGGTCTTTGTCAATATTACTCAGCATAACCTTCTTTTAGAGAATATAAATAATTTCGGCTCGATAGCTCTTAAATTAAGGTTATAATCGCAGGACAGACAGACGGACACACCCAGAGAGAGAGAGAGAGTGTTTGTGTGTGAGATTGATCAACTTCTTCAACATCTTAGAATTTAACCTCCGCTTAGAAGATATAAGACTGCATACCAAATTATTGCTCGATAGCTCTTAATCGCTGGGACAGACAGGCTGACACCCCCAAAAAGGAGAACTTTGTATGGGAGGTGGAAGCAGTTTTTGTCCGATCATTTTTATCTTAAAACTTAACTTTCGCTTAAATGATAAAAGTTTCCAACCAAATTTCAGTACGAATGCTCTGAAACTACGGTTGTTATAGCGGAGACAGACTGGCAGACACCCCCAAAAAAGGGGAATTTGTATGGGTGGTAGAAGTAGTTTTTGTACATAACATAATTTTTACAAATATAGGGAGATACCAATAGGGTTGGGGCTATTCTGCCCATTTACAATCCCATTACTTAATTTTGGAAAATATTAATACTGGCAAATTTTTATATATATCGGTTAAGGTTTACTCGAGTTATCCTGCTCACCAGCCTGACACATGGACATGGCACAATTATCTTAAAAAGTCCTGAAAAGAAATTGGTCTCAAGATATTTAATGTCTAACGCGTCTCTTTTAATGCATAACACTTTTTCTTGTATCAAATGATATATACCCTCATCCCTAAGGGTGATGGTATAATTAGTGTAACACACATCATAAATATAATAGCTAGTTTTACAGTTATCCCTTTCGGGTGTTATATACGTCCCAAAAATCCTATATATCGCTTAATTCGTGCAAGACCGCATTAACTCAAAAAATATGATTTTTGAGTTACTGATGTAGAATTTTTCGTGACATCATACTCTATGTTGTCTAAAAAATTCAGGATAATATCTTCTATACACTCCGCTTGAGAGCTATTTGAATTCCTCTATTTCGTACAAGTTGGTAGTTAATTGAAAACTTTAAACTCGTTTATCTCGGAATAGATTTTTTTGAGTTATGACGGTCTTTCACCAAATAAGCGATATATTCAGATTTTAGTGCTGTCATTTACAAAAATTCCAATTACTACCACGGCTCCCTAACTACAACTGTTGTTGTAGCGCAACAATATCCACCAAATATCAGTCATTCTGTGCTGCAGCTGAACACAAAATACACACATGACTTGTGAAATATTTATGTAGTAGTAAAAGTTTTCACTTTAATCCTTCCAGCTGAAATGTTTATTAGTCAATACGTTTATACCACACCAATGTAATTGCACTTGCAACATACTGTCCCTACTTGCCACCGCATTCACCATCACCATCACAACAACCACCACCACCACAAACGTATTGCGAGTATTTAGCACAGCAAAGTATCTATCTCACGTCTCTGGTATCTGTCAAAATGGATATTCACCATCCTGTTAGATTATTGTCCCATTAAATGTGGCAATAAATCTAACACAAAAACGAAATACTCGACACTGAGCCATAAAGCAAAACTATAGCAGCAAAATTGAAAATTTATTGATTTTAAGGCGAAACGCAAAAACTGAGGAGGTGTTTATGACCGCTTCCATGGCGCTGCAAATAGACAAAACGCTCATTTAAAGTTTAGCTTGCACTTGGCAGCTATTTCAATAAATGTTACGGATTTGTTTTTATGAGTTCATTTTTTTAATGGATTTTTCGATTGTTTCATGCAATTTTTTGTTTTTTTTTGCCACTCAGCCGAGGAGGAGTAATCTCTGGAGTGGGCTAATGCCACAAAAGGGGGAGGACAAGAAGGCGCATTAGAGCGTTTTGAAAGCAAAAGCTTGTATAACATTTTGGTTTGTGTCAGTTGCTGGCTGCTATTGTTGTTGTTGTGTTGATGGTGGTGTCGTTGTTGGGGGGGATTATTTTAGGTTAGTGAAGTTTTTTGTTTATTTTTTTTTTTTTGAGTTGGCATTTTACAGTTCTCACAGCCACGTAAGGTCATCATCTTTCATTTGAAGCTGCTAGTTACTGCTGCTTTTGATGTTGATGTTGCAGCCGTCAGTTAGCGAGAGGGACGAAGCGTATGAAATCGTTTGCTGTCAGCTGAAAGATATTTTGCCATTTATTGCCAATAAATGTTAGCAAATATACGAAATGTTGACAATGTCAACAATGAATTTACACTTGCCATTGCAACAATATGCTCGTAACTTTGAAGTTTAAAAAATGAGGGGGCATTCAAAGAGGCAAGAAATTAGTCAGAGCAATGGGGTGGAAATTCAGAAGGAATTGTTAAATGAAACATGTCCGTGGAGAGGTGTTGCTAGTATATTTGCTCAATAACATTATATGTATTATTGTTTACTTCGGATTCAAAAGTGGCCAACGGCAAAAATTGAGCCAATGTCAAAATAGGAACAACGATATGCGTTTTGTTTCAATAGGACACTACATAACGGACAGGACAAAGAATCTAAAAGGGTCGCTTGTATGTTGCTTGTATCAAAAATATATGTGATGTTCTATAACATCCCTACGGGAAAAGTGGTGTTAATTTACCTAAGTGTACCTATCTCAGGACGGGTGGACAGGGGATGTGTCACCCAACTTGTCCTAAAGTGTTAAAGAAAAGTCAAGTTGAATGACCTGTAGTATTCCTATTTTAGAAAGCTACTTTAATATAGCATAATAAAAAAATAAAGTATATACATTGCGCTGCTTCATGATCAACTGAGAGCGTTGGGAAAACGAGAATTCGCAATTTTTTTCGGGGTTGTTTTGCTTAAACAGCCGCCGTTTCACTATTTTTTAACCGATTTTTTTAATAAAAGGTGAAAGTCATAGCCTTACAATAGATGCAAGCTTTTGAAAATCAGTTTACAAAGAGAAGACTTATGAATTTTGGAACTTGTAATTTTAGGAATATCGCCATTTCACTTAATTTGCTATAAAAACATTACTTAACGAAGTGACCGAGAAAAACTAAAAGTATCACATTACTCTATGGACAGTCTGACAGAAATGCTACATGAGAACCCCTGTATATTTTTTGGCTCCGCGAAAAGCCCCCCAATGAAATAACCCCCAGGAAATAACCCCCAATGAAATAAACCCCAAAAAAATTTAAATAACACCCAAAAACAGTAAATGAAATAACATTGAAAAATAAATGAAATAAGCCCCAAACCGAAAACGAAACAACCCCCAATATTTGGGAGTTATTTCATATGAAATAACACCCAATGATGAAAATGAAATAACCCCCAATGAAATAAACCCCATCAGCAACAAAAATTAAATTATGCCCAAAATTCATAAAAGAGTCAGTTTCACCAAGGATTTCACGAAGTCAATATGGATCAACAGCAAGTCGCAAAATTATTGAAATGAATCGTGTGGATCGTAGATCGTTGTAGCCCTGCTCTATTTTTCCAGTTCGGAAGAACTGGCCTTTACACAACCACCTCCAGTGTTCACAAGCAAATCAAACTCTCTGTTTTTATTGAATTCTTCCTTTTGAAGAACTCAAATTAAAAAAAAATCCATTCTTAGTGTGTACTAATCGAATTCTCAAAATGAAAAAATGCTCGGTGCATTTTATTTATTTTCTATCCGTCAATATGAACACAAATGGAAATATCTGTAAACATTCAAAAGATATTGTAATATATTCACAGGCTAAAAGTATTCTTGTAAAAGGCCTATTTTTATATAATTATACAATTATAACCCCGAAAAAACAACAGCTTTAAAAATAAAATAACCCCCGAATAAAAATTGAAATAAAACCCAAATTATGCACGATATGAAACAATCCCCAAATTTAAAAAATTGGTTGGGTGTTATTTCATTGGAGATTATTTCATAATTTGAAAATCCCAAATGAAGAATGAAATAATTCCCAAAGAAAAATGAAAAACGGCCCAAAAAAATTGGGAGTTATTTCATATGAAATAACACCCAAAAGTGTATGAAAAAAATTTGGGGAATATTTCATTTCTCGTTTGGGCTGTATTTCATTGGGGGGCTTTTCGTGGAGCCTATTTTTTTCCTTCACATTTGTATCACTGTGTAATTAAACGGCTATAAGATATTTTTTGCTCTAGGTGTTTTTAGCACTTTTTCTATATTTTAACACGGTGTCTGAAACAAAGTTGTGGTATTGAATAAGTACCACAAATTGCACTTTTTGGTACAATAAATTGTTCTTTTTGGTATCATAAATTGTACTCTTTGGTACAATAAACTATAGTAAATTGTACTTTTTGGTACAGTAAATTTCACTTTTTGTTACAATAAATTGTACTTCTTTGTAGCATAAATTGTCCTTTTTGGTACTATAATTTGTACTTACTATAGAATATGTACTTTTTTTTACAATAAATTTTACTTTTTAGCGTCATAAATTATACTTTTTGATACAATAAATTTTACTTTTTGGTACCATAATTTGCACATTCTGTTACAATAAATTGTACTCTTTGGTACATTAAATTGTAGTTTTTGGTACCATAAATTGTACATTTTGGTACAATTAAATTAATTTTTGACACAATAATTTTTACTAGTTAGTACAATACTTTTTGTTGCGATAAATTTAACTTTTTGGGTTTTGCGATTTTTAAGGCACTGGATGCACTTTTTATACCCTCACCCTACGGGTAGGAGAGTATATATCATTTGATACGACCCAAAAGTGTAAAACATTGAAGCAGTCAGACCCTAGGTTTCTTTGAACCAAATTCGATTCATGACTTTTTAAGTCGTTTGAGCCATGTGCGTCTGTGTGTGTCTGTCTATCTGGCTGTCCGGTTGGTACGCACGATAACATTCGAAAGACGCAACCACATATTTTGAAACTTGGCACGAATTAATGTTTTCCCAAAACTGTTTACGGCCACACCCCTTCTGGTACCACCCAACAAGATCGTGCCCAAATTTTATATTTAGTAAATCTGTACAAGTATAAAGTTTTGGAGAAAAAACTGGTAGTCTAACCACTCCCCTTCTTGTACCTTCCATACCCATCTGGTACCGCCTACTTTAGAAATCGAGTAATATTATAAATAGATCCAACGCGAAAGCAGTTGTAAAGTTTTGAAGAAAAAATCTGAAAGTATAGCCACACCCCTTCTAGTACCTCCCATACAAATGTACCCCTCTGCCCACTTAAGAAATTGAGTAATAATATCAATACACCCAACGCAATCGTGCCCAAATTCTGTTTTTAGTAAAACTTAATCAGGATAAAGTTTTGGAGTTAAAAATGGAAGTCTAACAACGCCCCTTCGGTAACTCCATTATAAATGTGCAACTACGCCCACTTTAGAAATCAAGTTATAAAATGAATATACTAGATCATTTTATGTTTTACTGAGGGTGAGGGTATATGTAAATCGGTTTTACCGATTGAAACTTTCTGACTGGTTTTGGGTAGGTTTGCTTCGCATTTTTTTTCTCCTATTCAATATCAACAACTTTGCTACAGACACAAAAGAGATATTCCGTACGGCAAACCGAAATATAACCGTGTTAAAATATGGAAGAAGTTCTAAAAATCCACCTTGAGCAAAAAGACTCGTATGGCCATTTAGTTATTAATGCAGTCAACATGATAAAACGAATGATGCAGAAGTGCTTATTTTTGGATCTACTTTCACGTGCAATTCTCAAAATTGAGTCCCAAACCAATGAGCTGATAAATTGTGTACTGTTTAGTAAAAATGTATCAATATTAAATTTATTACTTTTACTTTTTTTTATAAATTTCTCTTAAATTAAATTATTGTAAATTAGTAGGTGCTGTGAAATCATTAGCCACAAGTTCTGTTCAATTACATAGGCTCGTTAGTATTCATACATTAACAGCACTTCAAAAAATCCTCCAAATATCCTTTATCCTTCACTACCCTCAAAGTGTTCATCAAGCTCGCAGCAGTTTTGTTTCTTAAATATTCTTCTGATACATTTCTTTAGAAAATTATCGGTTTTCTCCATAGCTTCCCAAATAGCATTTCCGCCTTCTTCTTTCCGCCTATGGCAACAAGTATGCGGCGGCGATTATAGCCATAATACCATCTATCATCATGACCCATTCCAAGATGACGGAGTGCACAGATATTGATAGGGATAAAGAGCCAAGAGGTAGACGACGAATGAAGGGAAGTAAGTGAAGTATGGTGGTGTTATGTTTTGACAACTTTTGTATATTGGAATCCCAGAAACAAAAATCCCGAAGAGACAATGATGACCATGACGTCAACGGAGATGGTGATGATGACGATGGGGACGATAAAGAATATGTTAGCCTGGTCGGAAAGAGTCGAACGAAAAGAGGAGTTTACCCAATGAAAAGTTATTGTGTTGGTTTCTTTTCATTTCGTGCTAAAGGAGCAAAAAAAAAGTGATGACAGCCTTCAATTGTTGTTGGTGGCGTTATTGTTGCTGTTGTTGTTTTTGTCGCTGCCACACAGTCGCTGCTGTCGGTCGACAAGGATTGCATGCAATGGATTTCCGTTGAAACTGAAAATGAGCGATAAATACTTGTACGTATAACACCACTACAAGCGCTTGACAAGAAAAGGAGGAGCGTGAGCGCTCAAAGTGGTAGAGAAGATAACCTGTAAGACAACAGAGCACGAAAATGTTCTTCTATCAACATGTGAATGGAAGATGTCCATGGTGAGCTGGTATTAGTAGTGACAGAGTTCAAGAGTGTACGCGACTGTGTGTACATGCGCGTGTGTGTGTGTATGTAGTATTGATTGTGAATTGGCAATTGTTGTTATTACTTTTGAGGCAATCGGGATAATGTCAATACAAATGACAGTTGTTGTAATTAATACTGACAACCATTTAATTTATGGCCAACTAAGAGTGACACTTTATGGCAAAACACTCATGCACATACACATGTATGTATGCTTACATGGTGATACTTATACATGTACATACTAGTAACGGATAAGTATATGTGGGTATATGTAAGTAATATGTTGAGTTGCATGTACTCTCCGCTCATTCACATACAATCAATTTTAAAGTGATGACAGGATATTCACTGCGGATGAGATGACGATGAAGTTGAAGAAGAAGAAGCCCCTTTTCATAAAAGGGGGGCGGACATTTGCTGTTGTGGTGTTTCACGCACGCAAAACACGCAAAAACAATAAGCATTGAGTTACAGGAAATTGTAAAAACGAACATTTTGTACCCTACGCTAGCAACTAGTGCTAGGCACAAAACCAATTGACATATTCAGTGGGGTTTTCTTAAATTCTTTATTTTAGATGCCGTTTTGTTTGAAAGATTTTGCACATGTTTTGGTTTTAGGGAAAACTTTAAAATGCAGGATGACAAGACAGTTAATATTAAAAAACACCTAGTGGCAGTATTTGAGAGGATAGGTATTAATATATAAAATCAAATATCAATATAACAGGTCAATATTTTCATCTGAATTAAATGTTATTCTCCGATAATTACACAGTACAACATTTTTCAGCTCATTGATTAGGGACTCAATTCTGAGAACAGCACGTGAAAGTAGCCCCAAAAAGAAGAAGTTCTGCATCATTCGTTTTGTCAAGTTACATGCCATAATAATTTAATATCGATGGAAGTTAGCAGGTATTGTATAGGGGAATTTGTCACGTTTTTGGCTCTTTTGTTATATTGTTATATGGTGGCGTATGGTTATCATAAGAAATATTCCACGTAAATCATACGCCACGGAGTACAACAGTTTTATTGTAACTGATATAAAATAAACCCAAAAGAAATCGTATGGCCTTTACCATACAAAATATGATTTTTAGCCCATCTACCCAACATACGACGCAATTGATGGCCCGCAAGCTTTAATGTGGACCAAGATCTTTGGATGTAGACCAAGACCTTTCCTTAAAATGTTCCAAGTAGTGGACAAGCAAAGATCTAAGTTGCTGAGAATGACGTCGTATCGATTAATTCGAGTCCTCTAACACACCACATCTACAAAGGAGTTGGCCTCTTCTATAAACACGGTACCGGCTCGATTAGGACATTAAAAAAAACAAGACCTTGACAGTATAAGTTCGATACTACTATCGAAAGGTAACAAAACCCTATACTCAGGTTAGCGAGATTGGTGACCAATTTTTTTTATGGCACCCAAAAGATAATCAAAATCAGTGAGCCCCTTGAAAAAAGGTGTCATCAGTTTTTGTCCAACAGCTAACTCATATTTCGTGATAGCGCTAAACCATATTCGGCAATAATGTAGCTGGGAGTTCTGCGCACAAATATTATCAATATAAGCCAGCATTTTTCAGCATTACTTTGAGGGAGTCCATATTTTTCACTAACAATGTTCGCCAAATTGGAATAAGGAATAAGGAATAAGGAAATATTCGCTATAGGGAATTCGTTATATGGAGATTATAACACAATGAAAGTAGACCCAAAACACAATGTTCTTATAATTGCTTCGCAATAAAGAAAATCTCGTTGTATAGGAGTTCGTTATAGAGAGTTTCGACTATATAGTTATATTGGTTTTTGTTTCGAAATTGCAAACAGTGTTGATTGTTTCACTATTTTTTAAGTTTGAAAAAGTTTGCAGCAACTATATGTGCTTCAATTTTAATCTATATAAAGCTATACAAACTTTTACATATAAATCTGGCCTTACTTTTCACTAACCATCTTCTTTTTACCAGACATATTCCAATTTGTTACAAATAGAACGTTAAAAACTAGTTTACTATCACCCAGCCTATAGCAGTTGTACATACCAAATGCTGTAATAAAAATCTAAGAACGAAACAATAACAAGCTAACCGCATACGGTGTAAGATGGAACTGTTCCTGTGGCCAAGCAAAGCCGTCACACACATACAGCTAGAAGTGAGGAGCAAAAGCGAGACGTAGCGTTTCAGTTTTGTTATACAATTAGTGTGCCAACACTTGTTAACAATCTGTTTTTATAACAATCACGCCTAAAGCATGTTAACCATCGCAATAAACGATTTTCAATCTTTTCACTTTTGGGTTCCTTGCAATCCATTTGTTTGCAGGCATCAGCAGCCCCCATTGCCATCATCATGGCATCGCATCGCCTCGCACAAATCCTTAAAAGTACAAAACTTCAGATTCAGATCAAAAAGGCCCCCAATTTTTTATGAGTTCCTATTGTGGCAGTTCTTGCCGCTGTTGGTTTTGTTTTTGTTCCTGCTGCCTCTTAAGTTGGTGTTGTTAGTGTTGTTTTAGCAATTGTTATGATTTCGTTTGGTGTTGCTGATATTGTTGTCCCTATTGTTGTACACAGTTAGTTGTGGGTTTCTTTTCCTTTGTATTCATATGAGTTTCGCATTTTAATTTTGGATCGCATTCTTTTTCACGGGCGGTGTGGAGCGGGAGTCTTTATATATATTTTATCCCTTGACATGGTCGATTGCTGGTGTTGTTGTCGAATTGTTGGTTACGTTTTGTTAAAGATTAACAAAGATTTTTATTTGTTGATAAACATCTTCAACACGCAGAAACAAACACAATTGAACCGCCAAACCCACCAAAAATATAATACATTACACTTGTCGTAAGAGGGACGTATAGAAATTGATAAAGCGATACGATAACATGGGCTTTGTGACTTATTGACGAATGCATATTGAAAGGAATTTTATAGTCAGCTTTAAAATAAATAAATTTAAATGTTGTGTTTAATTGTTTTGTTTAGTAATTAGTAGTAGTTTTTGTCCCATTTTGGCTTATCTAAGAACATAACATCTGCTAAGATGAAAGAAGTTTGTATAACAAATTTCAGCTCGATAGCTCTTAAATTAAGGTGTGGACAGAGGGGTGTCCCCCCAAAAAGAGGGAGTTGGTATGGGTGTTGGAAGTAGTTTTTGTCCGATTTTACTCATCTTTGAACTTAATCTTCACTTGAGAGATAAAAGCTTGCATTCCAAACTTACAAATCGATGGCTCTTAAACTACGACTGTGATAGTGTGGACAGACAGACGGACACCTCAAAAAATTGTGGTTTTTATCTGATTTTGCTCATCTAAGAACTCCTTAACAATAGCTGCAATCGCGAGAGACAATTTTTAAGGTAGGTGGGAGTAGTTTTTGACCGATCTTGCTCACCTTAGAACTCATCCTCCTCTTAGCGGATAGAAGCTTCTACGATAGCTGATATCTCTTAAACTACGGCTGTAATCGAGGGTACGGACAGACGGACAGACAGACGGACAGACAGACGGACAGACAGACAGACGGTCACCTTTAAATCGACTCAGATTTCGATGCTGATCATTTATAATTAATATAAATTTCATATACCTATATAATTTTATTTATATATAAATTCCCATACCTACTACGCCTCCTTATGGACGTTACAAATGAATGAACAAAATGAATATACCCATCACACCTTTCCCATATTAGGAAAGGAAAAAAATCTAATATCTAACAAAAATGTTCTTGTGAGACCAGCACTAAATTAAATTCATATCCAAATATAAGTTTTATCAACTCAACCCTGGCATTGCATTCTAGCCTCTCCACATCTCTGTAACAACCGTTATTAAAAGCACAAACCTTGTAAGAACTCGCTCTCTATCTCTTTCTTGCAATATACCTCCTAAGGGTTGCAAAGTAGAGAGAAACGATATTGTAACAATCCCCTTGAACATATTATGTGTGTATGCGTTTGCAACTGATCAGTATACGTATCAGAAGGCCATTGCAGAAAAACAAAAAGAGAGTATTGTACATATGGCGTTTGTTAGTTAGATTTGCGAGCTTACATAGCCAGTCATCCGTATTGGGGTGATCAGCCTTGGAGTACTTGTGAGAATATATTGCAAATAACAATATGGCCGAGTTCCATACTTACATGTGCAACTTGTGTCGCCTAATTTCATTAAATATGGCGAGTAGCCATGTGTAATTATTGGTGCGTAAGTTGTTCATATTATTACATTTTTCAGAAATCACCACATTTTACCAATATTCACATCTTAATCGAGAACACCACCGCATCTCTGTACCTCCCATTAATAAAAGCACAAACCTTGTAAGATCTTGCTCTCCATCTCTCTCTTGCAATGTATCTCCTAAGGGTTGCAAAGTAGAGACAAACGATATTGTAACAATCCACACAAACATATTATGTGTGTGTGCGTTTGCCACAGATCAGTATAGGTATTAGTGGGCCATTGTAAATATGGCGTGTATAAGTTAGATTTGGGAGCTTTCACAACAAGTCAGTCACCCATATTGTGGTGATCAGATTTGGAATACTTGTGGAAAGTGCCGCAATATATTGCAAATAACAATATGGCCGAGTTTCATACATGCATGTGAAACTTGGTATTCAAATTAAAATGTATTTTTTATGAAATCACCATATTTTATCAGTCTTTGCATCTCTTTCAAACCTCCCTCCGCAACACTGATCAAACCATTATTAGAAGTTTATATCAATCATAGAAAACCACAACTCTTGTAGGAACTCGCTATCCATCTCTCTTACTCTTTCATTACCTCCGTAAGGGTAGCAAAGTAGAAAGAGACGCCGTTAAAATAATCCGAGTACGCATATAAGGTATGGATGTGTGCGTTTACAACTGATCAGTATAGGTACCAGAGGGCCATTGCAAAAAAACTCGATGAGAGTACAAAAATTATGGCGTTTATCTTTAGTTTTGCAAGCTTTTACAATTCAATCACGCATATTGTGACTTGTATGGTGTTTGTGGAAGGTGACAGAATATATTCTAAATTAAAATGGAAATAAAAATATGGCAGAATTCCATGCTTGGGTGTACAACTTGTAACACCAAAATAATTCAGGTATGGTGATAAGAAAAAAATTAAAAAATTTTGAACAAATTCTGTGGAGAAATCCATAAAAATATAATAATTTCCTAAAAAATAATAGTAAAAAAAACCTCTCCATAGAATTTCAAATGTCGATTTTTTTTATATTTACTAACGACTTCCCCAACCCATGTTCAATTTTGCCGTCTAGCAAAATTTTTTTAAAATTCCATATCCTATCCCTATCCCTATTCGCTATCCTATTAATATTATAAATGTGAATGTCTGTCTGTTTGTTTGTATGTTTGTTGCTCAATCACGTCTAAACGGCTTAACCGATTTCAATAAAATTTGGAAGACATTTTTGACCCTATGGGCTGAATAGGCGTGGCAAAACTTTTTTTCGAGCTAGGAAGTTAAAATTGGTTACAAAGGAGTCCTCGACAACACGAATGTGAATATGCAAACGAATTTTTAATTTTGGACCCAATGGGCGGAATGGGTGTGGCAAAACTTTTTTTAGAGCTAGAAAGATAAAATTTGATACCCAGATAGTACTCGACAACAGGAATATGAATATGCTGACGAAATTTGAATTTTGGGCACAATGGGCGGATTGGGCGTGGCAAAACTTTTTTTGAGCTTGAGATATAAATTTGTATACCCATATAGTACTCGACAACGCGAATATGAATATGCAGACACAATTTTAATTGTTGCTCCGTGGGCGTGGCAAAAATTTTTTTGGAGATAGAGACGTACTATTGGATACCCAATTAGTACTCGAGAACACGAATATGAACAAGCAGACGAAATTTTAATTTGGACCCAATGGGTGGAGTGGGCGTGGCAAAACTTTTTTTTTGAGCTAGAGATATAAATTTGTATACCCATATAGTACTCGACAACGCGAATATGAATATGCAGACAAAATTTGAATTTTTGAACCAAAGGGCGTAGTGATCGTGGCAAAACATTTTTTTAGAGCTAGAGAGGTACAATTTGATACCCAAACAGTACTCGAGAATAAGAATATGAACAAGCAGACGAAATTTTAATTTTGGGCACAATGGTCGGAGTCGGCGTGGCAAACCTTTTTTTTGAGCTAGAGATTTAAATTTGTATACCCATATAGTACTCGACAACACGAATATGAATATGCAGACAAAATTTCAATTTTTGAACCAATGGGCGTAGTGATCGTGGCAAAACATTTTTTTTGATACCCAAATAGTACTCTAGAACACGAATATAGTGGGCGAAATTTTAATTTTATTACAGCCAGAGAGTTAATATTTCATACCAAATATGAATATGCAAACAAAATTTCATATTTCGATGAGTGGGCAAATGTGGGGTGGCCAATTTGTAATTTAGCCCTAGAGAGACAACATTTGCTGACCAAAATTTTTATTTTCAATCGGTGATTGGAGGGGTGTGGCACACTGTATTTTAGATAACATTTGATACACATATAGCACTTGGCACTAAAATTACAAACTTGCAGAGGAAATTTTAATTTTGATCAGTGGGCAAATTACACATGGCAAGACTGTTTATTAGGCCTAAACAGATAAAATTTAGTACAAAGATAATATTTGGCATTTCAGATTGAAATTTGCAGAAAAAATTTTTATTTTTAATCAGTAGACGCAGGGGAGTTACAGAACTGTATTTTAGTCCTAGAAAGATACAATGTAATAAATACATAATATTCGGCACAACAATTACAAATATTTATTCAGTCAATCCAATTATTCGATAAATTACGCATTCTAGTGACAATGATACTCATTCAAAGTTCTAGGACTTCCACTGTTATACTTCCCCTGATATCAGATGTAAAACATTTATTTCATATATGAAATGTTACGCCCACCAATCCAATCTCGCCTATTTTTCGGCAAATTATACATATTGGTGGAATATAAACTATAACAAAGTTTCAAAATTCTCAATTTCATTAGAAAGACACTGAATTTTTGTTTATATTGTGGTATGGGCAGGGCCATACCCTTTGATCCGATTCGGTCCACGGATCATCTAATTCAAACAAATGTGCATTGTTAATGTTGTGTTAGTATATACTGAGCTTGAACTAAACATAAAAACTTGAAATTTTTTAAAAAGTTCGCACCCAATTACGATTCTAGGATCACTACAATATTTAAGGCTCGAAACAAGCCCTGCCTTAGAAGACACTACTTTTGCCATCCGTCTGATACCTTACTAATTTACAATATGTATATTATCGACTTTTTTCAATCATCCTCTTCGGATGATGAGTCTACTTTTAAAGTTTTTTTTGGATCTGTCATTAACCGTTCAGTGGGTTCAGTCATCAGTGGGTAATGTAGCCAGAAAACATTTGAAGGGCAATTGGTTTTAAATATTCTTTCGAATGCAAGCATGCCTTCCGAATACTATGAAAACATGAATTTGTGTCACTAAGTATCTCCGCTGCATCTCTCCTATCTGCCTTTGTTATGCAAAATGATTTCTTAATATATTGTTTATCTTTATCGCTTTTTTTTTATATCACATAAGTTTCGGAAAATTTAAACAAAAATCGTGGTTCAATCAATATTGGATCATGATACTGGATATGCTTATATTTTTTTTTATTAATTATGGGCAACATTCTTCGTGACCCTCAGTGGCTCCATAACCAGATAATTTGCATTCCTACATACGCATAAGCTCTGCGAAACTATTTCATTCTCTTTGGTAACAAGTGCAGCTTTGCCATAACTTGAGCTTTTCTATTAAATGTCATACTTACCCCGTATGTCTCGGCTTAATCCTTGTCCCTTGTCTGCCCCCTACCATAACTGACCCTTTTTACGTCTTGTCATCGTCCTGTTTGCTCCTTTTCACGCTGGACATCATGTTTTACAAACGTTTTGTTGTACCAGTGATGTTAGTTGGCTCGCTTGCTCGCTGGCTGGTTTATTTTGTTTTGGTTTTCATTCTTTTTTCATCGACTTTGGTTGTTTTGCCCTGACATCCTTCTTCCTGTATTGGGTTGTTAATTTCCATTGAACCCCACCATGGCCATGGTTTTGTTTACACTTCGTCTGGGTTGTTGCTTTTGTTAGTGTCGTCGTCGCAGTCTCAGTCACCGCCATCGTTGTTTGGTGTTTTGTATTACTTTCAACATTTGCTCAGTGCTGAGTTATAGTACTCTACTGATGGTCCGAGTATTCCTGCGTCCGGACGACGACCGGAGGTGGTAATGGTGGTGGTCATTGCTTTGTCAGCTCTGTCTGTTGTCGTGGAACAATTGCATGTTTGGCTGTTTGTAAAACACCTTCGGTTGTTAAGTGTTGTTTGCCGAACCTTTTGTCTGCAAACAACATTTGAGCTTTGAGTGTTTTATGGCGGTCAGATTTTTTTTTCGGCTAACTCTTCCTTTGCCTTTTCTTTATGTGCCGATGATGATGATGGCGATGGCTATGATACTTCCATGTATACTGTATACATATGTACTTTGGTACATATGTACACGCTGTGTTTATTTAAGTATTCATCCAAAGGTTATATCGTTTAATTTTTGGTTTGGTTGGCAAACAAACTCGTAAGCAATACGCATTTGAAATTAAAATTCAGACACTGTGGTTTAGAGCTGGAAAACTGTCAAGGTAGTTTTGGTTAAAAAGTTGGCAAATTTGGAGTATATTGAGATGTATATTGGTGATTTTAAGCTTTGTGTAATTATTAAGGTATTTTCTATTTTAAACATTGCTTTGGTTCCAAATCATGAAATTTTATTCAAAATGTATGTAATGTATAATAACAACAAACACACAAATAATTCTAATTTTCAACCGCAATACAAGGTCCCCAAGCCAACTACAAATCCACATCTGAATTCATGGATTTTCTATGACAGCTACATCAAATGTCAAAGAATTTTACAAGCTTAGAGTAAAAGCACATAAAATCCCAAAAATTCTGAACAATGTTCCACATTTGCATATTTTTGAATCCTGCCTGATAGTGAAATTAAATTGTTGTGTACTTGTGATGCTGCTCCCACGTACCAGAATTCTTGTAGCATACAGCAACTTTCACACCAATATCCATATCCAATTTGACAACCGGAATTGTTAGTTCGTTAGTTAGGCTTAAAATTCATTAATATTTATTGAAACAAATTTCCCATTTTGTTCGAGGCACAAACATCCCCAAAACTTTGCAATCACTTCCCCCAGAGTACTATTTCGACGCGGACATACCGCCCCCTCCCCACCTTACTCATTCACAATCACATTTCTTTGTACACATTTTATATTTATTTATTGCACCAGCGAAGGAGTATCACTTGGTGCGATTCCATTATCCAAAGTGTTTGCTTAAATATTACACGCTGTCAACACACTATGTTGGCCTATGGAACTCTACCACATCCATATCAAATGGCGGTGGCGGCGGCGTTGGCGGCAGTACAGAGAATTATCGCAACGCAACAGCAGCCACTGAATCCATAGCAAAGAAACTGACTGAAACTTAATTTAGTTAACCTTTCATAGGCCCCAAAACATATGAGTCCTATGGCGCACACACAACCGACTGAACGACCGACCGACCATCCTGTGACAGAAAGTAACCCTTTTCCATGTTTTGCACAAGATGGGAGGGAACTTCAGACACATTCGCAAATAGTCCGATGAGTGGCAAAAACCCTTTTGTTTTGCGGCTTTTTGTTGTGTTCTTGTTGTTATGTATTTTTGGGTGTCTCTTTGAATGAAGAAACAGCGCGCACAAAAAAAAAACAAAAAAGAAAATAATAATAACACAAGTAAAGGACTTCTGCAACTAGCGACAACCAACTGTTTTGGGTGAGGGTTTTTACAAATTTTACTAAAACTGTGAATGAAAGAAGAAGTTTCCCTTTTACGGACTTTTGTTTTTCGGGTTCAAAGTATTTATTTATTTATTTAAGGGGGCCATTGTTAGTTAAGAAAGAAAACAAAGGGGGAAAACATGTTAGAGTGACATACAAACATATGTTTGTCGGCAACGGGTAGGTGTGCTAAGCTTAGAAAAGGTTGCAGTGCAAATTTGTCTGGGGAAAAGAGAATTAAATATTAAATTATTTAAATATGGAAATGTTTGCAATGAATGGCGAAATAAAGGAAGCATATTAAATGCGATCAATGACAGGTAAAATATGAATGCGACAAAAACTAAAATTAAAAAATTTAAAATACCCTATAAAGGCAAAAGCTTTGCAAGCTATATCTTCTAAGATTTATTTAATCGGGTATCGAAACCTTGTATGAACATTGTAAGATCACAAAATTACATGTCACTTAAACCCAAAATTTATGCACGATGTCTAAGATTGCGATGGCAAATCTCTTTTTAATTTCATTATAAGTAAAGCCTTGTCATTATGTAAAAGTGGTAAGGAATCCATTTTCATAACATCGGTATGGATGGAGGTTTATGACCTTATTCTATTATTTAACAACAATATAAAGTTCTCTTATTGAAGCGTACTGTTTGATCACTTGTTTTCAGATTATAAATATCTACAGTTCCACATAGATATAGCCTCTGAAAATAGAGGCATTTTTAGCACTTCTACTTTTCGCTGGCGCTTAAAGAACACTTAGGTACTATCTAAATACTCCAACTAATATATCTGAGCTGAAAGAAATAGTTAACAAATTAACAGATGTATGCATAATCACAATCAATGAGTCCAGCAAAAGCACAAGTTGTAATGCTGTCAAAATAAATAAAAAGCCACAATGGTGGAACAAAGAACTTCGGACGCTAAGATCCTCCGTGAAGCGACTTTTCAATAAAGCCAAATCCACCAACATTCCAAAAGATTAGGACATTTGCAAAACTATTCTTATTCGGTGTAATGGTGAAGTAAGGAAGGCTAAGCAGAAACTCCTGTGAATCCATAAAGGGCGACAGTCAGACAGCACATTTCAGGTTCCATATTTTTGAAAGACACACCGTCTCTCGGGATTCTCCTGGACACACACTTTTCCAACAATATGTCATTAGCCAGAAATATCAGGTGGGAGTCCGCCTTACTTGAGCAGGATGAATATGATATGGATCACATTCAATGTTTTAAACTCTATAATTACAGCGCAATTAAGTAATTTTTAGGGGCTGGCTCATACACATCATCTCATCCCCAACATTTGGTAGCAAACCGAAATGGTTTTCATACCGAAAGATATCAAGTGCTCTCATACAAACCAAAAGGCTTTCATCTTTTATTCCTAAAACCTTGGAAAATTTTCTATGTTCTTTGTTCCAAGTAGAAGAATTTACTATCAAAATCTGGACATGCCTACAATAAAGAAAGGTCAACTGAAACAGCTCTCCACTAAATATCGTAGTAGGTACAATCCAGAACTACCTCGAGAATAATATCTACACTATAAGGACTTTCCTAGTCATCAAGGGAGCCTTCAATAATATTTTACCAACAGCAATCCATTACCTGATCGGGGGTCGACAGTTTATTTATACACCTAATTGGGATGCTTTTGGTAATGAATGTCTCCACTGGCCGAATATGGGTACAGGATAGAGCGCGGTAATTTTCTTTTTTACACTGCAGGCTGTGGCGGCACTGTTGGTCGAAGAGAGTGGAGAGTGTGCGTGGCTTATAGTGGCTGACGGGAGATTTGTATTCGTCTGCCTTTAAATTGCCATCAAGCATTGGACACGTGAGAAGAGATCTATTTGCCATAATTTGTACGGGTAGAACTCACAATTCACTTAGCATTCGCACAACCTGCCTACTTACAACCTGCCGACCGCCAACAGCGGACTACCGCTCAACCCACCTTATTCTATTTTTTCAGAAATAAAAAAAAACCAAAATTTAAACCACCGTCTCTAAATGGGGAGCAATTGCATTTGTCAAATCAAGTCAGGTATATGGGGACTTTATGCGATAGAAAACTCTATTGGAAAAACAATGTGGAGGACAATGTCAAATAGGCATCCGTTGCTATTTACTGAGGTAAAGGGGCTATAGGCAAGGGCTGGAGACTGTATCCAAGTCCCTTCATAAGAAATAGGTTCTGAATTCCTTGACAAAAATTCAAAGATCAGTGGACCAATGAACAGAACGTCATAACATCTGGACTCCTGATATCATCGCTGAATTGGCTGCCGTTACATATCTATCGAGAATCGAAGAATATGGCCTTAAACTTTTGGAACATTCTGGACATGCTAAACTACTTAGTACACCACTTCAACACAATTCCTGTAAAAACGGATCTGATAGAGAGCTCATAACATCGGGAGGCCTTTTTTCTTTCTTGTCTTTTCTTTCACACAGACACGATAGGCAATTCACAAGTTTTGTTTGATTCAAAACATTCAGTCTAAGCTTGAGCGTTATCAAAGCAACAATCCACACACGCTTGTTTCGCATTCAACATAAAAACATACACAAGTACAGACAGAGAAACAATGTTCAACGATATTTGAGAGAGCATAACAATTTCATCGAGTACAATTCGACAGCGCCGACGCTTCTTGAGCACACTATATTTTTGTGTGCGTGCGTTTGGAGCATTGTATTGTTCGAAAACTCGACATTGGCCCTAGGATCTCCATTATATGTTAACGCCACATGGAGGATGATGAAGAAACAACGAGATAGCTGCTGTTGAATTGTCCAGCTATGAACTGGGGTTTTTGGAAACGACAAGGACTGATGAGCAAATTCATAGAAAATACGATTTGGTTACATAGCTAATGAGATTTTTCTATTGAATATAAGAAAATTACAGGTGTCACAATGTGTATAACTTGACTAAGTGTGCTAAACAGTTTGCTGTCTTCCACCATTTATAACCTAACCGTCGCTAACCTAAGACAACAAAAGTACATGTCAAATAAACAAAATGTATACACGATGTCCAGATTCTAAAGAAACAAGTGCCTATTTACACTATGCATTTCGTTAATGATATATGGGAGAACTTTTCGCATTTGTGGCAGTTTACACGCATCTCACAAAATAAGACAGTTTGACGACAAATCCGAACGTTATTGGTTGGTCTAATCAGAAGTTCCTGTGACAACATCGATGACCCTATCAATGAAATATAGTTGGCTGTGAAAGCGCTAGAATACAGGTTATCCGCATGATAGTCCCATGTTCTAAATATCATGCCAGCTCGGTTTCTCTTCCAATCATGTATAGAATATAACTGTTTCATAATTACACTCTGATTGATCTGATTGATTGATCTGATTGTTTACAAAAGGATTTGCATTACATTTTAACAATCTATTCACAGTCACAAGTATCATGTTATCTTGTCACAAGCATCATTTAAACAATCTATTCACAGTCGTAAGTATCATCTTTTCATATCACAAGTATATTTTATCATATTTTGCTCATTTTAACCCTTCTTAACAACAATCACTTGTACATATCCCAACACATTTGACTCATTGTGAATTTGCCCCCGTTAATTTTTTTTCTTTTATACTTAACCCCTAACGCTCTCAGTTACAACTGCGAACCCTCATAATGTCACCATTAACTGTATTACATCGGCACGTCTGTCTACACTATCCCCAACTCAACTTACTTATTACACCACCCTCTTATGAGGCTGCCAAAATGTAAACCGCCACAGGCTAAAGGAATTCAAACAACTGACAATTTTTTGGGGGGGATACTGAATCACGGGTTGTGAATGTATCCATGTGTCGGTCGGTTGTTTGGTCGGCGTTTGTGTCTGTGTTTGTTTGTTTGCGGTGAAAACTGAAAAAAGGTGAAGTGATTTATTCGTCTGCCCTTTGTATTTAACAATTTGGTGTATGTTGATGATGACCGGGAGGACTATAGCGATGGTAGTAGCAGTCAGCCATAGTGATGGTGATGGTGGTAGCGGTGATGATGATGATGACGCTGATGATATTCTGGGAAACACTATTCAAATGCCGAATAGTCCCCACTGAAAAAGAGGGGAAACGAGTGTCAGACTTACAAAAAAATTTGGGTTAACCCCAAACAACATCATTTCGAGAGGTTTTATTAGAATCCATTGTTGTCAGCAATGCAGTTGTTGTTGCTGTTAGTGTCGGTGAGTGGTTGGTGGTGGTGTTTTATTCTCAAGAAAACACAATATCTTTTGTACGGCTGTCATCTTGCCGTAGCCCCCCTCATCTTTGAAAATCTATTTTTCTTTATTTGTATTTGTTGCTCTTGCTGTGTCTACTCCTGTCGTTGTTGTTGTTTTTGTTGTCACTCAACACTTATTAAAGACCTTGAACAAAAATCTGTCACACTGAGCGTTGAGATTTCATACCGTCGCTTCGCGCCGACTGATTCAGTGCACAGCCATTTGTCCGTCCACATCCCCTTCGTTGGGTGCCATGATCAACAACACAAAATTGTCTCCTACTGCTTCCTGAATGCCGAGACTGAAGTACAGGTGATAAATAATCTTTTTTATAAGCCATCATTTTATGCATTTTTACAACAGTCACCTCGAGTCGCGGACATACAAATATGTGGATCATGAAGATGCCAAGCGTATGCGTTGCAAATTTCTAGAAGTTGATGTTACTCTTGTTTTTTTTCTTTTGCGCTTTCAAAATCAACTCAGCGCGCAGCACAGCTTGACTTGACGTTGCCAAAGAATCCCACGTACAGATGATGTCCTCCACATACGTCCTGGTCGGCATTGGAGCTGCCGCTAGTACAGATGCCATGTAACTTCCCTAAAATGGTGGCGTAGACCATCAAATGTATCCTGCACAAGGCGAGACGACAAACAAAACAGTTCAATTGCAAATGAATGGTTGTAATGTTGGACCGGCACAGTGGTTAAGAGGAGGCGATTGAAGAATATAATTACTTTCATACATTTGTATTTTAAAATTTATTTTATCGTTAAAAAATCACAAAATTTAAGGTGCGGCAGTAAAATGTGCAGGACATTATTATATCTTCACAAATAGGGATGAAGACATATATCATTTTATACGAGAAAAAGTGTAACAAAATAGATTTAAAGACTTTTTAATTTGAACCAAAGCTGCCTGTCTGGCTGGCATGTGGCACGAGAACTAGTATGAGCATTTCCTGATTTCTATCAGATCCTTATCCTTATACATGATCCTTATCCAGATTCTCGCATAAAGATATCCATAAGGCAATACGGATATGCCCTGATTAAACTACAAGAAACCAGATTGATCACTTGGTACTCGATGGAAGGCATGTCTGAAGCGTTATGGATGTGATAGTGAGATGCGCAGTGCAAATTTAGACTCGGATCACCACCTAGTTGCAGCCAAGGTACGTACTAAATTAAGTTGTGCTTAAACGCTCATAACCAAACCCAAAGGAATCTAGACATCACAAAACTGCATACCACCTAGATAGTCTACGCCTACTCAAGCCAACTTTCTTAATAACAGCTTACAAACGCCCCCAATTCGGATGTTCCCAAAACACAGTGGCTCAGACAAGTCCTGGTATGATGTGGAATGTCGTGTACAGGCTTAGGAAATAGATGCTGGACACAAGGCGAAACTGCAGACAATGGTAACGCGTGCTGTGACGGAGCGATATAACGAGAAGAGGAGAGAGACGAAACGTCTCTTCAGGCGGAAAAGGCGTCTATGGAAGGGAAGAGAGAGCCAGTATACCGAAAAGTACAGGGAATGCGGTGAATCCCGAAAGTTCTACCAAAAGTTAAAAACCTAAGTTTTTGAAACAGGGATCCCCACCAGTAAGGACAGAGGTGGAAATGCACCAAGTACCGCGGGATCAGCCTAGTACACATAGCATACGAGGTACTTTCGAGGGTGTTATATTTAGTACTGAAGCCTATCCAATCCCTAACCTGTTTTGAGTGTGGCTTCAGACATAAATTCTATGGCTGTGTTTTGTATTCCTGTGAAGCCGACATGACTTTTAGGGGTGACACAGACCGAAACGAAGTCTTCAGTAAAAATAGGCAAAATTTGACAGAGGCATTTTCTACCAAGAGATCGTTTAGACAAAGCGACAGTCTGCCTTGCGATCTGTTTAACATCATAATAGAGATGATTAGGATGATTAACGAAAGTCAGATGCTGTTTGCGTATGCTGATGATATAGATATCATTGGCCGGGGACTGCGGGATGTTACTGCAGTTTTTTCATCGCTAGAAAAGGAGTCAAACAAAACAAAAATAATGATTTCAATAAACAGAGAGTCCTCTCGATGGGGGACGCACCGTCACTGTTGGATATTATTGTTTTGAGGTAGTAGATGAGTTTACCCACCTCGGATCTTCCGTCAACAAGTTAATACCATCGTCATGGATTGGAGCGGAGTCTTCTGGAGTGGTGTCCGTATCCAGTAAATTACCGTTATCCGGGTTCGCCATAGCTATCCTTGAAGGAGGGCAGCCCTGTTCTAAGCATTCTCGCCTTAACTTTCTGGTAGAATTTTCGGGCTTCCCCTCTACTTTGGAGATACTCTGTGCAATCATCCTGTCTCTTCTTCAGTTCCTTCTTTTTCCGTCTAAAAAGACGAGTTGCCGCTCGTCTCTTCTCCCTGTGCCGTTCACGAAAGGCTAGTGTTGTCATTGGCTGCAGTTTCGCCCTGTATGCAGTATTCGTCTCTCTCGTAGCATTGCGACATTCATCATCGTACCCGGCTTCTTCTTGAGACGGCTTTAAGTACCCAAGTATGCTTTTCGCAATCCGTTCTATGGATTCGGCTATATATTGCCACTATGAGGTAATATTATCAGCGATTGCAGAATTTCGTGGCAGTTGAGTTAGATGGTTGGAGTAGACGTCCGCTACCTCGGTGGTCCGCAGTTTACCGATGTCCAGCTTTCGTTGTGGGAGGTTACGTACTTTTTGCTAAGCCTTAAATCCGGTAAGGTAGTGATCGGAGTCAATGTTTGCACCCCTGATCACTTGTACACGTCCAGAACAATCGATGCGTGCCTTCCATCGACTACCACGTGATTAATCTGATTCCTCGTCAATTGATAACCATGTTGAGATAACCATGTTGCCTTATGAATATTTTTATGGTCAAATCTAGTGCTGCTAACTACCATATTTCTTGCCGCAGAGAAATCAATCAGTCTGATGCCATTGTTCGACGTTTCAGCGTGCAGATTGAATTTTCCGATGGTAGGTTCAAATGCGGTCTCCCTGCCACGGCTTGGGCTACGGTCATACACATTTTTTAGGCTCTCGTAGAACTCGTCTTTGTCCTCATCGCATTTCTCTTCTATCGGAGCATGGACACACATAAGTGTTATGTGAAAAAACTTTTTTTTACTCTTATGGTGGCTATACCTTTACACACTGGGTTGAACCTTGAGACTAGGTGTCGCAATCTCTTGCCAACCACAAATCCACATGCTTGTCCGCATGACCACTATAGTAGATGTCGCACGTCTTCATGCGCGAGCACCCGTGTCTCGTCCACCGGGTTTCCTGTAAAGCGGTTATGTCAGCCTTGCCAGTTGGATGGAGGCACTTTATAATGTTCTAACATTTCAGGTGCATATCCTCAAATCATGGTCCTTAATTCGTTTGCAGTGGTCGTCAAGATTTTGGGCGGTCCGTTTAATTCTTTTCTTACTTCTTTTCAATGCAATATTTCAAATGTCAGAGAAAAATACTTTGGCAAATATTTGGACCCATCGTCGTTAACGACGAGTACACAAAAACCAAAAACCCACAGCAAATATAGTTAAAAAGTAGATTTCATAAAAGCTAACAACTCAATCCAAATGGACTGCACATAAACTGGACAATCCAATTTAATTAATTTCCATTACTTCCTAATGCTCCGCATGCAAAACCACTGTTTGCATTTCTCAGAGCTCGCGCGAAATCTTAAAATTCAAACGAGCTCTCTCCGACTGTTAAGTTGTTTGATACATGTACAAATGATCCAGCAATAGCTACATATTCCAACCAACCAAGCAAACTTTTATGCAAGATTTGTCTGCTAGTTTTATTGCCCATGTTGTGTTGTCTTGTCTTTCTTCTTGCCTCTTCAACTTTTATTCACCGCGGGGAGCTTTTGACTGCAGAAACTTAAAACTTCTCTTCTTTTAGCATTTAAAATTTCTATGATAGTCATAGTTTTCCCTATGACTCGACTGCTGGCTGCTACAATGCTACCACTTACTATTAACAATCACTTAAAAGGATGGACTTTTAAGTTGGCACCCTTCAATGCAACGATTGTGCTGGGCTTGGGAGTTGCTGTCCCGTCACTGAGTGAGTGAGTGAGTAAGTGCATCATCATCATCCCATCCTGTTCGGTATGGTACGGTTGGCTGGCTGGCTGGCCTATCCCCAAAACAGCGCAAACCTCTGTACAACCGGCAATAACAGGAGTTTGCGGAGCTTAAAAAAAATCTCTGTGTTTACCTGCTGAGCAGCAAATGACAAATGCATTCTTTTTCGTAGACAAATGAAGTATACTGTTGAAAGGAGAAATAGTTAGGTCGAAGGCAACGAGGACGGTTTAATAAAAGAAGAAAAAGTTTATAAATTTCGTATATTTTAAAGTCAAATTTAAAGCCAATACAAATAAGAGTAGAGTAGTGACCTAATAAACATCATGTAATAATCGTATTTTTTAAAAGTTAACTAAATCATCATTTACGCCATAGTTCCACGCCGATCATACCGCTCCTCCTTCCAAAGACTTCATAGAGTTTATGCCTACTTAGCGATTCATTTCCAGCTAGCACTGTGGAATTTTTCCATTGGTTGTTGGTTGGTTGTTACCCCCACCACCTACCGGTGGTATACAATTGTTATTCATATTGGCGTTACAAAAAATCGTCGATCATTAAGCATAGTAAAGCATTTTTATAAAAGTTAATTATCTTTTGAAATCCTTTTTTGCCGTTGCCCTGGCACTGTTGGTGGAGATCGGTCGGCCTGCTTGCCTGCCAGCCAGGCTAACTGCTGCCTCCACAGTCGGAATGAGGCGAGCGTAGTGAGTGAGTGAGTGAGTGACCAAGTGCAACTACCTTAACAGTCAGGTGCCTCCCGGTGCCTCTAGATGCACTATGGCTTATTATATGCGATTAGTTATCCTGTTTGTCAATTCCTACACTTCTACACCATAAATTATTAATTGTAGCGATGGCGATGACGATGACGATCATCGGCGTCGTTGTTGTCGTCGTCGTCATTGCGGTCCTTCTTTTGCTCATCGATTGCGAGAATGAATAATTGTTGTGATTTAAATTAAATGAAGTTAAAGTTGCACATTTATTTGAGGTGATAAAGTGCAATCAATTCAGCTGCCGCGGATCGGTGCAACATTTATGTGCATTGAGAATGAATTAAGAGAGCGTTGCGTAATTGATTTAAATTGTGTTATTAATAATGGCACTGTAATTTATAATTGAAACGAAAAATCGTAATAAAGTTGATTTTAATCTAGTTACATTACAATGTTGCATTCCTGTTCGTATGTTTAACATATGTACGTTTAAGTTGTTTGGGCATGAGGCCAAACGTTGTACGTTGCGGCGGCTAAGAGCTAAAAGAGACTTGCTATATAAGCGTGGGATAAATGACAAATGCAACCATAAGGTGGCTTTATTGTACGTATATAAGTGAACTGAAATATTAATTGTACATACGAATGGAAGTTGTTGCAACTGTCTTTGGAGGCTTTAATAGAGTTTTTAGTAAATATGATACATTTGGTGATGGCGCATAATTGGTTGACTGAAGTTAAGGACATCTTTATATTATATAAACAAATTATTTTGTTAAAACACGAATATTTGTATAAAATGATATCAGTTTATTTAATGCAATAGCAACACAAATGTTCCTTACTATATTGTGATTATAGTATACAGTATTTTTTTCGCTTATTGGCAGCCAAAATTGAGCAATTTCCCCCCGCTATTTAAAATCTTCAGTCTTTTTTGTTGTATATGCATTACGTTTATATGCATTCCCCGCTTTACTGCATCACAAGTAAAGCAAAAATATTAAAAAAATCATGTAAAAAGATTTGCATATATGCATGTACAAATTTCCACAATTAGAGAATTAATAAATCTATTTCTGAATAAACATATACCCTGTTTTATTTTTAATATCGCAATGCAATTGTTATTGGCACGTGCAACAGGTGTTTTGTGTTTTTTTACATGCACCATTAATGCATGTATCCGATTTTTTACATAAGCATTCCTCGCTTATAAGCATTTAAAGCACAACAATTTTGGACATGCATTTAAGCGGGTAATACTATATTATCATATTCAGGGATATGAGAGAAGGTGTTCTATTGGCGATTCGTTCTATTTGATACTATTGGGCATATAACATTCCGAGGAAAGCAAATTCAAATTGCTACAAAAACATTAAGGTTTAAGTTCTTCAATAAATCAAACAAATCGATGATCCCATTTAACTGAAGTTGTGATAAGTAGAGCTAAGGTAACTTATGTTAGGAACAAAAACTCAAGATGGCTCGGCGGATGACATATCATTTAGCGTATCGGGAAAATGACTACCATATTGCACACGGGAGATGTAAAGCTATGTCTATATTGTAGCAATCTTGTTCGTTTGGGCTACAGAAACTAAATTTCTCCGAAACGGCGAACTACCTAGGCCTCTTCTTAGACAAGAAGCTTAACTGGAAACAAAACCTATAAAGCAGATTAAACAAGACATTCATAGCTTTATACGCATGCAGGAAAGCTATTGGGATAACTTGGGGACTCAAAACCAAAGTAACTCTTTGGATTTACAACGCTATTGTGAAACCAACTACAAGTTCTGATAAATAGATCGTGTTCAACGTTCCTCCTATCTCCTAATAAAACCGGATGCATGAGATAAACCCCCAAATAGGTACTCTGCACAATATTTAATCTGGTACACAGAAAAAAAAATCGCATTCTAAATTTAAGTTTAAAATTCTTATTTTTTGCAGAAAAAGTTTTTAAAGATTTAAGTACGAATAGCACTAAGTATTCCTAAAACAAGTAAAAACTGAATATGTTCAAAAATGGAAGCGTAGAAATGATTGAAAATAAGAATGAAATTCTCGAATTAAGTATGCACATACTTAATTCAAGACTTAAAGTAAGAATAACAAATCTTACATAAATCTCTGAGAAAAAAATATTTGGGAGAGAAATAGCATTCTAAATTAAAGTTTAAAACTCTTATTTTTTGCAAAAATCGTACTTGAATTGAGGCGTATAAATTCTCCAATTAAGTATGAAAAGCTTAAGAGCTTGTGTGAATCAAGTGACGTGTGAGCTTCGTTGATGCCATTTTCCTCGATACATTTGTGGAGATTATAACATTTATGTTTGTTATGATAATAAAAAAGCAAAGCAAAGGGTACCGATTAGATAGTTTGGCAAGCTATCCGCATAGGATTTTCCATTCTTGGATCATGCATTTCGTAGTCGATTAAAGAAAATTTTTACTTACCGTACTTTTGACACCGCTACGGAGTGATCTAAGTACGGAATACTTGATTTTTGTTGATTGTTCCCCCAGATTTAAGCTCTACTCTCAAATCAGCCATACAACTAAACTATATTGAAAAATAGGATCCCTCTATCGGACACTCCAGAATCCTAGACCAATTCGACATATATCTTGAAACTGTTTATATGAGAATAAGGCATTATTGAATATCTAAGTTGGAAGCGGAAGACTAACGAGCATTTCTGATCAAACAACCAGTTCTCGAAAAAAAAATTAAAATTAAATATTTGTCCGGCGTAAAATGTGACACAGAAAATGTAGCAATCGTTTATAAAGTATAACAGCACTCAACATCTTTATCAGTAATTTTGCAGGCAGGACTAAGTCTGATGGGTCGGTTAATATATTATGTAAAACCATCAACTGGACGGATTGGATTAAAGCTGCACCTCGCACCATGAAAAGGAACTAATCACGTAACCAAACACTATATACGCCGAAGGCATAATTAAGAGTATTATAAGTACAAGAATTATTAGAAGAATTATTTGTTATTATTTCATATAGGGTCTTATTGATAGCAAATGGTACAGTGTGATTCATTTAGAGGATTTTTTTTAATTTTTTGTTTCCTACGTATTACGCGTAACTAATACCAAGGCTGTCGCCATATTTGTAATTAAATTCTTTCCATGCACTTCGTACAACACATTTTGGACATGATCGACCTTCAGACCCCGCAAATACCATCGGCAAAAAACGGACCTTAGAATACATTATTAAATGATATTCCGCTAAATTAGCATATTCAGACCGTAGTGATAAGAATATTGCGACACTTGCAGAAATTGTGGCTTATGACGGTGACCATCTAACACAGCGCCGTGCGCAGAATATAGGACTCTCTTATGCAACAATTTGGGGAATTTAACGCAGGGATGTTAAGTTCATATAAATAACTCCTAAGACTCCACTCCGTGCTAGAAACGTCGAGATTAGGGTATAAATTCTATTGCCGCCCAGCTTGGAATGTTTGATTAATACGAGTTAAATTATTGCTCATTGGGAGGTTCAGTAGCACTTTCGGTGTCTTAAAAGGAACAGCTGGTGGATATGATATATTTGCCGAGGAAAATTTACAACATTTTATATTTTATGGAATCGTGACCTAAAATACACAATGAACACTGAAATGCTAATTTCGATTAGATGAACCCCCCAGAAGAAAAAAGAAAAATTATTCGCTAAGAATAACTTGGTAGAAGATAATGATAATGCACTTCCAAACAAGTGCTTCCAAAAGAATTTGAATATGTCATTATAAAAAGACAAAATGTAATGGCTAGGACTAAGTATTTTTTTCGTACTTTTTTATATTTAATGACAAAAAGCACTTTTTTATAACGAAGATTACTTCAATTGTGTTACAAATTATTTACATTGTACCGAAAAGTACTTTTATTGTACTTAAAAGGACTTTTAGCGTATGAAAAAGTACTTTTATTGTACCCAAGATTACTTGAAGAGTATCAAATGAACTTTTGTTCAACAAAAATTACACCAAAAATTATTTACGTTGTACCCAAAAAGTACTTTTATTGTACTTAAAAGAAGTTTTAGTGCAATAAATAAACTTTAATGTTCCAAAAAGTACGTTAAATGTACCAAAAAGTACCTTTATTTTACTACAACTTATTTCAATTGTACAACAAATTTCTGCTTTTACCAAGAAGAACATTTATGTACCAAAAAGTATAGTTATTGCAACGAAAAGTACAATTACTGTACCAACATGTCCTCTAGTGTATTAAAAAGTACTTTTATGTATAAAAAGTACTTTAATTATACCACAAGTACAGTTGTTCAAAAGAAAATTAAATTAATAGAACTAACAATTATTTTCATTTTACCTAAAAGCACATTTTGTTGTAGTGCTTTTATTGTATCAGAGGTATGGAATAGCTTCTCGCGTTGTTGTGAATTAACACGCTTTCTATTTTTAGATTCACAACTAACGGCACCTACTTGTTTATCGACGAATGCGAACGTCACTGTTTGAGGAGCTTTTACTAGACACACCGATTGACTCGACACTTAAAACTGCAAAGTTGCTGTCAACAACATTCGAGGGGAGCCGATAATGAAAGAACAATTTTTTTTTTAAGATGACTGGAGCCTGGTTTGAACCTGCGATCTACCGCATGGTAGTCGCGTGTTCTAACCACTATGCCACGGCCGGTCCCACAGAAGCTATCCCATACCTCATTCATGGAGTGCAAAAGGAAATTAAGTTTTTTTTTAATAGTGAAATTATTAAAAGTACTTTTTTCTACCAAAATATTGTTTTATTGTAATTGTAATAGATTCCGTGATATTGGTAGATCTAAAACCCCAGGAAATGCTGTTATAACACAACTAGCTGACCTGGAAGACTCAGGTCCCTAACAGTGATTGTTAAGAGTTTGGAATTCCTATATATAGACTTTCTATTGACTTCGTAACAAATATGCTAAGAATGCACAAATCTCATAAAAAATTAACATGGCAATTCACACTCTTATATTTATTATACTAAGTTTTTGAGGCTTGCCCTATAGTTGAGCTCCGGTTCTAGACAAATATATTATTGTACACTGTCATAAGAATGTTAAGTGTTAATCGGTGTTGTAATCGTGTAACTTCCATACAATTACAAATTTTTATGGATTATCGAATATGTCCACAAATTGTTAAAAAAATCTATAGAAAAAAAAATCAGATTTTTTTCGCAACACTCATTTTCAATATCAATAAACTACCGAGAGACAATATCTCACTGCCTCTAATAAATTTCGCAATGAAACTTTAAAAATCATTGCCATTCTCTGGCTACCAATCATTCCCCTTCCAATCATTTTTAAATTTGACACTTTTAGTATTACACCCAAAGTGATAACCAACTGCTGCCGCATGGGTGGACCACTCACTGCCAAGTGGTTGTGTTGTGGTGTGGTGCAGCAGCAGCAATCATCCAGCCCTACGACATATGATTGTACAATATGACCGTCCGTTGGGGTCTATAAATGGCCATATTTTTTTGCGGTCAAAGTAATCATATTCATTACATTACACAGAAATTCCTTGACATATTTCTGCCATGACAGTTTTTTGCGTTTTGTGTTGCTCGTTTCTTTATTGCCGGACACCAAATTAAAATTGTGATAATTCTTTCTTATACTGTGCCGGGTTGCTGCAATTCTTGTTGTTGTTGCAGAAAACTAAATAATAATAAATAAATAAGAAACCAACAAATCAAACAAACCCTCACATATGCCATCCATAAACAAAAATGAAATAAAATGACAGCGACGAAATGAAAAAAAAGAATGGCCATGACAGACAGTGGTTTGGGGAGATAGTGGGTTGAAATGGAATAATTGCTTATGTCGATAATGAATCGGAAAACACAGTAACTCAAAGTGTGAATAGAATACATAACAATTTTTACAATATTTTAGCAACGAATATTCAAAAACTAGTGCAAATTTTAAAAAAATATACTATAATCTATATATATAAAAGGCTTGGGTGACTGACTGATCACTCCCCAGCCCAAACGGCTAAAGCTAGAACCGTGAAATTTAGAATGTAGGTTTCTTTTATGACGTAGGCGCGCACTAAGAAGGGATTTTTGGAAATTCAGACTGAAAGGGGGTGAAATGGGCATGGCACCGCCCCATACAACTGGAATTTTAAAATGACTGTATCTTTTGAACCATTATAGGTACGAAGTAGAGATTTGGTACCTATATCGGTCGTATAAGAAAAAATACTTTGTTTGTGGAAAGTGGGCGGTGCCACACCCCTTTTTTAAAAATAGTTATATTGGCCACATAAATGGACCGATTGCAATTAAATTTTCTATGTGTGTTACTGTCCATAAGGCCTCTATCATATGCTACATGAAAACATAAGAAGACAAAGGGGCGTGGCATCGCCCACACAAACCAAAATTTCAATCGGTCATATCTCAAGAGCCATTAGCGGTATGAAGATGAGATTTGCTACATATGTTACTGATACAAATAGGATTACGTCTCGCTGGAAAATGGGCGGTGCCACGCCCCTTTTGGAAAACCTCGTTATCTGGGCGAAATAAATAGACCGATTGCAATGAAATATTCACTGTGTAGTACTATCCGTAGGTCCTCTATCATAGGCTACATAAAAACATAATTAGACAAAGGGGCGTGACACCGCCCTCACAAACCAAAATTTCAATCGGTCATATTTCACGAGCCGTTAAAGGTAAGAAGATGATATTTTCTACATATGTAAATGGTACATGGATCACGTCTCGCTGGGAATCTATTTTTTCATAATCTATATATTTAAAATTGCGCACTGGCTGTAGATGGGATGATGAAATTTGGGGTGGTTGTTCCCCTTTTCCAATAAATGTCAGCTTAGAATGAATTTTTGGAAATTCATACGTTTAGGTGTAAAAATGAGCAATAAGGGATAAATTCCATCACCCAGACCAATCGGCTAAAGCTATAATCACGAAAATTGATATGGGTTTTTTTGAAATTCGATATTTCTGGGTAACAAAAATCTAAAAAAGCATAAAATTGTTAATATCGCCCAGACCAATAAGGATATAATCATGATAAATTATATAGGCTTGCTTCCTATGGAATTAGAACGAAGCAAGGAGGGTTTTCGAAATTCTTAGCTTTTGGGGTAAAAAGGCCGAAAGGGATAAAACATGGTACTATCGCCCAAACCAAATGCCTAATGGTAGAGTTACGGAATTGTATATAGAATTGCTACAGAATTAGAGAGCCGCCAGATGGAGTTTTTATAAATTCGAACATTCAGGGGTAAAAAGGTCCATCACCCAGACCAAACGGCTAAAGCTATAATCGTATATGGGCATGCTTCCTGTAGAATAAGAGGGGGTACCAGTCCATTTTAGTTGTGTGATACGGTTGTTCCTTTTGAAAGAGACTAAAACTGTACAATCTTTCAGATAAAGCTACAATCACATAAATGGAGCGTTCGTTCGTCTTATGAAGCGTTTGCATTTTACCTGGATTGCTTAAAGTCATAAAAAGATTCATTGTAAGTACGGGTGAAGCAACGCGAGCCGGGGAAGCTAGTACATATAATACTTGTTGGATTTAATGGGCAGAGTTGGCGTGCCAAACATTTTTTTTGAGCTAGAGAGATAAAATTTGGTATACAGATAGTATTCGCCACTTCAGGTTCAAATACACAGACAAAATTTGTATTTTCGATCAGTGGGCGGAAAGGGCGTGGCCAATCTGGATATAAGTCGTAGAGATATATAATTTAATATTCAACACAATTATAAAAACGCTGACAAAATTTTAGTTTTCGATCAGTGGGCGGTGCGGGAGTGACAAAACTGTTCTTTAGGCCTAGATTGGTACAATTTGGTACGAGAATACAGATCTTACTTGGCATTACAGGTTTATTTTTCAGATTAGGCTTGGCGAAAATGTTTTTTATACCCAGAGAGATGAATTTTAGTGCACATATAGCTCTCGGCACAACAGATATCAATAAGTTTGATACATATAAGTACTCGGCAGTATCGACAAACTATTTAATTTCGATAAAAGGCGTGGCAAAAGTTTTTTAAGCGCTAGAGCCATTTCTTTAAGCAATTTGATACGCAGATAGTAGGTAATATTTGTATATAAGGTAATATTTGTAAACAGATAGTACTCGGCAGAATAGATAACGTATTTGCAGAGAGATATCTTTATTTCGGTAAGTGAGCGGAGAGTGCATGGGGAGAGTAAACAAGGACAACATATTGTTATCTAGCTTAGGAAGCGTTGCCGAAGTATGTTCAAAAATGTTATATGGCAGCACTTATAACTGTGAGGCAATTCTGTGAAATAAATTATATGAAGTTAAATTATATGAAGTTAATATTTTTAATTTTCGTCAATTATGCAGTAGCGAAGCATTGCCGGGCCCACTAGTATTTATATATAAATGATCAGCGTTGAACTCTGAGTCCTTTTAAAGATGTCTGTCGGTCTGTCTCCGCGATAAGAGCCGTAATTGCAAAGCTTAAATTTGGAATGCAGGCTTCTACCGCTTAAGCGGAGGTAAAGTCTAAAATGAGCAAGATCGGTCAAAACCTCCTGTCACTCTCCATACAAATTTCCTCTTTTTGGGGACTCCTCCTGCTATTACAGCCGTAATTTAAAAGTTATCGAGAAATTTGGAACTCAAGCTTCTAACATCTAATATGAACTCCCCACCTTCCATACAAATTGCTCCTTGTTGGGGGCGTCCGACTGTCTGTCCCTGTGATTACAGCTGTAGTTTAAGAGATATCGAGCTGGAATTTGTATGCGTTCTTCTATCTAGCTTCTAAGCACTGCTTGAGTTCTAAAATGAACAAGAGCTGATACAAACTACCTTGACCTCCCATAGAAACACCTCCTTTTTGGGGATGTCCGTCTATCTATCGCCGCTATAACAGCAGTAGTTTAAGAGATATCGAGCTGAAATTTAATATTAATATTCTCAAATCAGAGGGTGAGTTCTAAGATGAGCAAGATCGTCTATCTGGCCCTCCGATTACAGCCGTAGTTTAAGAAATGTTGTGTGGAATTTTATAACATAACCTCCACTAAACTATGATTAAATTCTGAGATGAGCAATATCGAAAAAAAACGTCTCGCACCTCCCATACATACTTTTCCTTTAAGGGGCTGTCCATCTGTCTTTCCCCGCAATTACAGCATTAATTTAAGATCTATTGAACATTAAATTTGATATGATAGCTTCTTTCATCTGGTGTTCCACCTACCATACAAAACACCCCCTTTTTGGGGTTAAAAAGAGACTTAACAATATCCTCAGCTCTTCTAAACAATTCCAGCTCGGTATTTGACATTTCAGTAAAAAATTATTGACAAAAATGGATGTGAGAGGCTAAAAGTAGGTTTATGTTTATGTTTTCATAGAAATTATCTTTATTTTACGATACAAAATTTTATAATTGTAGTATCAATCACCAGTTTTATCACTATTTTACAAATAGGTATCTGAGTTTCTAATCGATTAATTTTATTTTTGAGGGAATTATTTAAAAAAGAGAACAAAAAGAGGTAATGGTTCGCAACCGATTTTTATGAAATTTTTGAAATATCTTAGATTCATAAAAAATTGGTTGTACCAAATTTTTTTGCTCTACAATATCAAACAAACTATTTATTTTCGATAAATGGAAGGGCGTGGCAAAAGTTTTTTAACCGCTAGAGCAATTTCTTTAAGCAATTCGATACGCAGATAGTAGGTAATATTTGTGAACAGATAGTACTCGGCAGAATAGATAACATATTTGCAGAGAGATTTCTTTATTTCGGTAAGTGAGCGGAGAGTGCATGAGGATAGTAAACAAGCCTAACATATTGTTATCGAGCTTAGGAAGCGTTACCGAAGTATGTTCAAAAATGTTATATGGCAGCACTTATAACTGTGAGGCAATTCTGTGAAATAAGTTATATGAAGTTAATATTTTTAATTTTCGTCAATTATGCAATAGCGAAGCTTTGCCGGGCCCACTAGTATCTATATATATACAAATGGTGGCAAAAATGTATAGTAATTCATCAATTGAGAACGGCTAGACCGATTTTGCTGAAATTTTTTTCAGTTGTTCGTAGTTGCCAGGAGAAGGTTTATGTAAAAGAAAATTTTGGAAAATTCCTCCGGAAAAGCCGGAAAATTGGAAAAACCGAAAATAGCTTTTTTGTATGGAATTTTGTGTGCAATTGTTACGAATGGTTTTTCGAATGGAAAAATAAAAAAAAATTGTTGGAAAATTCGGAAAATTTCGGAAAAATTCGAAAAATTGTAATACTAATTTTCGACAAAATTTTGCTTTTTGAAGTACGATTTAATAGTTCTGAACGATGTAACTTGCGAAAAATTTCGGATAATTATTCCGAAACTATTTCCCAAATGGAAAAATAGATAAATTCTCCGGAAAATTCCCAAAAAATCGGAAAATTTGAATTTTTTCAGCAAAATTTTACATTTCATCGCCTGATTTGAGGTAATCGAAAATTACATTTTTGTCGGTTATCGAATGGAAAAATAGAAAATTTTAGTTGGAAAATTATGGAAAATGCCAAAAAAAATGTATTTTTATTTCGAAAAAATTTTGCATCTTATCGTATGTTTTGGTAATTTTGGGCGATGTAAATGTGAACAATTTCAAACAATTATGACTTTTCGAATGAAAAAATAGAAAAATTCTTAGTGGAAAACTCGGAAAATTCCAGAAAAAATCGAAAGATTTGGATGCCTTCGACGAAACCTTCCATTGTATCGCTTGATTTGATGATTTCAGACGACGTGCTGAAAAATTTCGGATTTTTGTGAAATATATAAATATAAAAACAGTGTGAAAAATGAATAGTAATTTATTAAGAGCAAACATTGGCCCAGTTTGCTCTATTTTTTTTCAATTATTTGTAATTTTTTATGCCAGAAAATTTTGGAAAAATCCTAAGGAAAGTGCAATTGTTACGAAATGGCTTTTCGAATGCAAAAATAGAAAATAATTAGCAAAAAACTCGGAAAATTCCGGAAAAGCGAAAAAAATATGATTTTGTTATCGACGAAATTTTGCAGTTTTCGCATGATTTGATGATTTTGATGTTGGTTGGAAAATTTAACGAGATAAATAATATCTATATATATAAAAATGGTGTAATAGTAATTCATATAGTAATTCATCAATTGGGAACGGCTGGACCGATTTTGCTGAAATTTTTTTCAGTTGTTCGCAATTGCCAGGAGAAGGTTTATGTGAGAGAAAATTTTGGGAAAATCCTCCCGAAAAACCGGGAAATTGGAATAACCGAAAATTGCTTTTTTGAATGGAATTTTGTGTGCAAAAATTGCGAATGACTTTTCTTTCTGGAAAAATTGACAAATTCTTGGAGGAAAACTCGAAAAAATTGGATTTTTCGAATAGGACATGGTTGTTTTTAGGGAGAGTTATTTACTAGACTAATGCCTCCTGTTAGACAATCAAAATTTGGACGACGTACGCGTCGTACTATAATTAGTCAGAACGTCCGTAATAATCAAACGGAAAAGGAAAGTGCCAACAAAATGCACACATTGCACAATCACTACCTCAAATTCGACAAAGACCAGTCGTAAATATAGATGATGCGCGCTGCTTTTGAATACGATTTCACAATCGCCTACAAAGATCTTCGCTGCGTTGATATCGGTTCATTGTCTATCGTATGCCAGCATTGCAATGCATTGAAGTTACAATCGGAAACTCCCGGCTTATGCTGCTACTCATTTCGAGGTTAGATCCCTATCTATTTTAAGATCAGTTCCCAACTGTATCCTTTTTGCGATCGAAAATTTTTGTTAGGAGATAACATAATTTAAAGTTGTTCATGTGAATATCGACGGCTGCACAGATTTTGCAGGGTGAGAATGTGGAATCACACGATATTGTTCTTAAGCGTCGGGAGACTCATCGGTCATATGACGTACTTCAATGCCCGTTGATGTTCTGCCGTGGAGAGGGTGCATATCACCACAATTTAAAGATGGTCAATACAACGACAGGTTTGCTTACAAGTCATCAGGGAAAGAAACGAATAAAACGGCTAGCTCAAAAAATTGTTATGCGTATCGATCGCAAGTTGCGTTAGCTGTTACTCAATCTGCTGCCACTTAATAGAAAGGCGGTCGAACTGCACACTCTGCTTTGAAGTTGCCGATGAATCTTCTCACATTTGACAAGCCATTGGGCAAAATATCTAGAAGTTCGGCGACAGCGAAATTGATGCGAGTATGCAAAATCATCATTTGGGATGTATGCAGGATAACGCATCAACGAGTTTTGGAGGCAGTTGACCGAAAGATGAAGGATCTATGAGGTGATTCAAAAAGATTTGGTGGGGCTATAATATTTCTGTCGGAAGATTTTCGTCAAAAGCCTCCCGCCATCCCAAATCGGCGGAATGACAAAGAGTTAAAATTAACAACGAACATGAGAGTCACGTTGCAAAACGACCCATCATTTTTTTATTTTTAAAATATCTACTGGCGCTTTGTAATGGCCAAATTCCTGTTGATGTTTCAACTTGATTGATGACATTCCCGTCAAATTTTTTCAAAGCAGAGGAGGTCCTTATCCCTCGAATTTCTATTATTCCAACCGATTTTCCCTTCCAATTCTCGCGAATTCAATTCCCCATTCGATTGGTTTTTGCGATGACAATCAATAAATAGCAAGGCCTATCATTGGAAGTTTGTGCGATAAACCTCGAATTTCTCAGTTTTTCGCGTGTTGGAAAACTGTCTTCATTGTTTGTTTTAGCGCCGGAAAACAAATCGAAAAACATTGTTTATCCAACCGCTCTTCACTGATTTCGATCAAATTCAAATAAGTCACATTAAAATTTGAACTATAAGTGTTTTAATATTACTCTGGAGCTTATATGAAGGCGTTTACTTGGAGCGGGACGTAGTTCACCGAGTCAGAAGTTGTATGGCAGAACAACGTTTGCCGGGTCAGCTAGTATTTTATATAATTCTTTAATTTAACATCAGACATGACCAAAGAATAAAATTCGGGGATGTGATATCACAGGATCAAGGCAGTCAGTTGACGGAGCCGTTACGTGAAGTTATATGTTTACCAATATGATTTCTCAATTAAAGCAATGTTTTAATGGTCATGACTTAATTTTTTAAGAAATACGGACAGGTAATCCCTCCGGCCCATAAAGTACACTCGACAGCATATGTTTATGGGTATAATGGTAGTTTTATTATCTTTTCGGCTTGCCCATCAGACCAAATGCGCCAATTTACTTTATTAAAGTATACATACAGCCAGGTATGTTCTTCGTCACTGAGCAAATTGTAGGGCGACAACAGCGGATCTTCGCTAAGTTTTTGCAGAGTCCATTTTTTAGCCTGACGGTTTTTATTCCCAAACGAAATATGTTAGGTTATGTTAATTTCCAACACAGCTCACATAGGTCCTAGTATGAGTCCCGTCTGATGATGGCAGGGATGTCCTGCCAAGCTTTTCATATCTCGGGTCACCAAAAGCAGGACAGTGACATAGAAGTTGCTCCGTGGTCTCCCCTTCTTCATCATTATTGCAGCTTCTACAAAAATCGATGTAGGGTAGTTTCAACCTCTTAGTGTGTTTACCAACTAGCCAGTGATCGGATATAACAGCTATTATGTTCCTCAGGACAGGTTCAGCACAAATCGTGTCCTCTGTATATCCATTGTAGGCCAAATTGGTTTGAACGCTGTGCAAGTGGGATCTCTCACCCATCTCTCCCTAGCAATGAGATTCAGTTGTCCCGCAATTAGGTATTTCCCCCTTGTGAGAAGAATCTCAAAGATACCATTATCTTAGCCCGAGTTCACTGTTGTGGCTGTCCTTGCCAATGTATCAACTCTTTGGTTACCATATATGTCCCCATGTCCTGGAACCCATGTATGGGTAACCGTCGAATGTCTCGCTATCTCCTTAAGAGACGACCGGCATTCTCGAACATTTCTCAAAGTGGTGTACCCGTTCACCAGGGATCTGACATCTGCTTTACTATCAGTAAGAATATGAATATTGCCGCCTAATATCCAATTTTCTCTACGGCCGCTATTTCAGCCTTAACTATGCTACAGTGATCCGGTATTTTGATTAATAGTTGCAAATTTAACTACTCCGAAAAGATTCCACAGCCTGCTCATTCCTTTAATTTCAAACCGTCCGTGAAAATTAGGAAAACATCCTCCCCAAATTTAGGGCATTATCATTATCATCATAGTAGAACCTATCTGGGATGTTCCTCATAAAACCCGGATCGAAGACAGGTTCTGGTATGGTGTAATCCGTGGATCCGTAGAATAAGAACTGAGTCATATAACAAGCTCACATTTTTTGGGCTTATTCCCCAACTACCCTTTAGCAGCAGTGTAAAACCGTTGCCCCTTAGCTAATCCTGACATGAGTGTTCAGATCCCCAATTGAGGCCGATTACCATTTGCAGCTGTATAGGACCGTTGCCCCTTTGCTAATCCTGACCTGAGTGTTTAGATTCCATTTCAGTTTACTGTTTGCCCACTTTTGCACTATCAGAGAGTGTAAGTGCGACTCCATTTAATCTAGGTTTGGCAAATTGTGGTATTTTATATCTCAGTGTGTATAGCACCAGTCCCGTTTTACTCGGGTTTACACCCACTCCATAGTCATGACACCATTTTGAAAGAAGTTTCAACGCAGAACCCAGAAGCTCAGAGAGTAGTTTGGGATCCCTGGCGGTAACTATTAGTGCCACGTCATCCGAATATGCGACATTTATGCAGCAAGTTTTTTTTCATCGTCTTCAGGAGAATGTTGATGTTGAGATTCCATAGTAGTGGAGAGAGTTTGTTGTTTGACACGTCCAGATTGGATCCAATGCGCCTAAATTTTAGTAATTTATCAACTATGGAGATGGGTTAATCTCCAGTTGTTCCATTGAGTCACTTACAGATTAAGGTTTGACATTATTACAAGCTCCCTCAAACGAATAAAAACAAGTAAGCTTTTAACCAAAATCCTTGCGTCAAACTTGTGAAGTTGTTGCATACGAAATGACAAGATTCGACGCACCGTGTCAAATCGATTCGTCACGGACTCCACAATTACACTCGACACACTCAGCTGTAATATTCTCCCCACTATCTTGTCGATCGCGCATCTTACATCCAATAACGTACACGGAGACTCAAATTTGTGGTTGGTATCAACGATAGAAGGTACGGAAGTTCGATTATTCACTATATATGTTGCGGAAGTACACGAAAAACAATTTTTCACAGTACGCTGATTTTCGTAATAAAGCTGAGTAACATAATGCCTATGTTGCAACCTGAATATATCCATAACGAATTGTCACACAATACCGAATAAAAATAGGATGACAGCTTGACACCAGTCACGCGTGATCTGTATAACCTAAACAAATGAAAATAAAACCTCTAAATGAATAACACTTTTCGTAAGCTCGCTACATATCCAAAGTGTGGCTCGTAGCTCGATACAGAGAGACACGATTCAACAATATAGGTTCGAATGTCGACAGCCTCGACGAACAACCATTGTTTTGCGAGCTAGTTCTCAACTAGGAATTCAGATCCCTAAGCTGAAATCCACGACTGATGATCGGTTTCTACCAATGAGGAAATCAAATTTGACCCAACCGATTTTATTCTTTTATCTTCACCGCGAAATCTACAAACACGAAAATCGCCCTCTTTACCCTTAAAACCACTGTGCCACAACAACAGCACAAATAGCCAACATCACACACAAAACAACAAAAAAAAAACCAACCAAACTGTCACAGTAATTTCACAAGTAATTTAGAGCACTCGACCAAGTTGTTAAATGCAAACATGGTCCAAACCGCATTCTGCACTTATTTGCTTACCGCGATGCAAATCGGCCAGCAGGCTGTACACCGTAGAGTAGAAGTGTTTTAGACACAAATATGCTTAATATAGAATAAAATGCGAATGCTGGAGTAAAAACAGACAAAAAAAAAACACAACCAAGCTGAAAACCAAAATGTCAGACACTTTTGTTGCTAGACATATGTAGAGTAGCGTGGTCTCAGCCTAGAATGGACGACACAAGTACAAATGGATGAAATGCAATGGGAATGAGTGTAGTCAGTCTCCGACAATAACACCAACACCACCTAGGCCAGCAGTGGTGGTGGTGGTGTGAGCATGAGCTCCAATTCCCCCTGTGGTGACCCTCTGTAGTAAATTATAAATATGACACCTTCGTGGTGCAGACAAACATACAATTAAAATGGACACTAGAAGTGAGGAAACCAACCAGCCAACTAACTAAACGCTCTCAACTAAAATGATATAAAACAACAACAAAAGCAACTGCAACTACAACATTATAGTAGTTCTTATGCATATCCTATGCAACGCTCGACACGGTCGTTTCGTCTAGTATCTTGTAGATTGCACTCCCAATTGCGAATAACTTTGTAGCTAAGCTAATGCAAGATTCTCATATCTGACATTGCGGTTTGTCGCTGTTGAGCAGCATCATCATCATCTGCATCATGTTGGAAAATATCCGCTGTATCTCACGGTTACATGTAATTCATTTATTTTGTTTTTTCTTTTAATATTTTTGGAGTTGATATTTTTCTTGGTCCATATGATTTCCTTTTGAATTTTGGTGTTTTTTGTTGTCTACTCAACTGTATTTATTGTTATTTTTTGACTAAAACGAGGATGGGTGTAAGGAATTGTAATTGAGTTGCTTTAACTCCAAAGTGGTACTCGTTTCGTATGTAGGCGCTTAAATTTTTTATTATGTTTATTTATATGCAAAAATTGGGATTTCAAGTGTTTCCACTATGGAGCTGACATCGTAGAAAAGGGTGTTGCAGACAGGGTCTGATTTTGAAAATATTAAAAAATTTGTTGTATACGAAATTTTAAATCGGGGAGTTTTTGAATGATTTAAAACATTAATATTCCACTATACAAGAGACTTAACATTCGCTGTGACATTGAGCAATGTTTCTTATTTAACGACACTTTATAAACAAACACGGACGGATGTATAGTAAAATATGCTAGTTGACATAACAATCTCCACTAGAAAAGAATGTTATGTAAATATTTCAAACCTGTTACTATTTTTATGTTACATACTTGTTTTCTATTTCCCTGATCATTTTTTCTATTCTTACCATAACCTTCCGTCAAAACCCTTTAGCCCGACACCTCGATTTGTCTGTTGCGCTAAACACAACTTAAATCCCTTTAAGCCTTATTGATTGTAGGTACATAGGATGAAACATTTTCGTATCTCTTGCTTGAGCTTTGCTCGTTCAATGATTTCATCTCATATCGCATCGCATTGCAATGACTTAGCTTCAGCCATAAGCTGCTACGAACGAAACAGCGGCGCAAAATCGTAATATTGAAATGACCTCAGGGCTTTTTAAACTGTCAATTTATGATATGTTTGATTTTGTACATAAGTTAAATTGAATAAACATGCAATGGTTATAAATTAACTATTTATCCCCATAATAACAATAATAATAATAATACCACTCACACAAACAATAAATGGCAAAGAAATTAATCATTATTTTAATACAGTGTCGAGTTTTTTTGCATCGCCGTAGCTTTGTATTTTGTGTGTTTGCAACACAACAACCAACAACACGACAGCCGCGATTTTTAATGAAATTATAATTAAGAATTTCATTAAATTAATTTCATGGGTTTTAATTGAGCTTATCTTCAATGAGCGGCATTTGTGTGTGTGTGTGTGCGCTCAGATAGTTTTAAATATTACTTCATTATCTGGTATAATCAATGCAACAGTGAGGGAAATGTAAATAGGAGCACTAGAAAGTGATGAGGGAGTTGTTCAACGGGAGAGGGAGGAACAATGAAAGGTAGCATTATTTATTGAAAAATTATAAGGTTTTTAAAAAAAAAATAGTTTTGTGTCAAATATACCCCCTTATTACGTATGTCGTAGTCGACTTTCGACAACGTTCGATTGTTTTTTTATTTGAATAAAATCTATATATATAAAAATGAAATGGTCCACGTATGTCATACCATCACTAGATAACGGCTGGAGCGATTTGGCTGATTTTTTTTTTATTCGATTCGAAATTTTCCGTAGATTGTTTGTGTTGAAAAAAATCAAATCCAGGTGGCGCTAGGGTGGATTTATATCGAAAATTTGAATGCATGTACCAATTCAACTGAAATTTAGAATGGATATTCATTTGATCATGAGAAAACATTTTATGTTCAAATGGACCCGGTAGATGGCGCTGGGGTCGGTTTACAATCAAAATTTTAACGAATGGGCCAATTTAACTGAAATTCAGAATCTATGTTTGTTTGATCATTAGAAAAAATCGTATGTACAAATGGACCCGGTAGATTGCGCCAGGGTGGATTTATATCGAAAATTTTAATGCATATACCAATTTAACTGAAATTTAGTATTTATATTTGTGGAACCTTGAGAAAAATGTTTTTGTATAAATTGACCCGGTAGGTGTCGCTATGGTGGAATTATAATGAAAATTTTAACGAATTAAACAATTTGACTGAAATTTAGAAAGTATATTTGTTTTGAGAATTTTTTTGTATATATGGACCCCCAGTTGATTTGGCTGGGGTTGAATTATTTAGAAAATTTATATCGATTGTCCGATTTTTCTTAAACTTAAAATATATGATTTTTTGGCATGAGAAAATTTTTAATGTATGTTTGGAACCATTTGCCGGTGTTTAGCTTATGATAGACTTAATTTTTGAAATGTCATTTAGTCCCTTTTTAACATCATAGTTATTCAGAAGTCTATATATATAAAAAAGATGTACATTTTGATGTCACCACTAATTGTGAAAACGGTTGACCCCATTTGTCCCAAAATTTCAGTGAAAGTTAAGGATTGGCTGCAGATGGTCACCAGACCGCAAAAAGGATTATAGAAGAATGACTAACTTTTATAATGGCGCACTTCCTACTGAATTAGAGAGCTTCACAAACTGGGTTTTCCCACTTCAAAATTTTAGGGGACAATAACGAAAATAGGAATAACAGTTGATATCACCCAGACCATACGGTTAATGGGGTTGCTGAGCCTAATGAATGCATTTTTGGAAATTCGTACTCCTTAGGATAAAAAGGTACAATCACCCAGTACACCAACGCAGAAAGTTATATGTCAGTCAATCGGCTTAAAAATGTTGTTTTAGAATATATGCCTATCAATAAGTAAGTTTTCATCACATCATGGACGACACTGCTGATCCGTTTTAGCAATTCTTATAATAATATATTATAATCTTTAAGATATATGAATAACAGGAAAACCTCGCCCTTTAAATTTAAATATTTTAGAGGGCAAAGAAATAAACCAATCGTTATTAGATTTCAACTACACTCAACACATTTTACAAAAATTTGGAGGCAGGACGAAGTCTGCCGGGCCAGCTAGTTAGTAATAATTAACAGAAATGTTTAGTATTGAGAATTGTTCATCATCTGATAAAGAGATACGAGTAAGAACAGTCGTGTTTCAGTCTCACAAACGACATCAGCGATGCAAAATTTCAAAAAACGACAAAGGCTCGACGTGACTACGACATACATAATAAAGGGGAATGTATTTTCAGTACGTAGAATGCCACACTCGGTGGGACCGAAAGCAGTGTCTGAACAGTTGAGTTAATCGGTATATCTAGTAAACGCTACTCAAAAAGCAGAAATTCGAATATGTCGGTTAACTTTAGGTCTCATTCCACGCAGGGTGGTCTCCTCTGGAGGCCTTTGTGAATTATCGCCCATTCGGACCCGAGAGAACCCCCTTCAAACATCTTTTTGGCCCTGCAAGGCGAAAAGTGGAAGTAAGAACGTACCTCTTTACGAGCTCCGACCAAGGAGTCAAATGAGGGTGCTACGGGAGGTCAGGTTGACCCAGTGCGGTTTGGCCTAGACCAAAAGACACGCTGGTAAACCAGAGTTTAATGCTCGAGAAAAATTAAGCTGGGTACCTCTTGATACTATACGAGATTTGCATCTCTCATTGTGCATCAATATATCCTTTTGGTTGAATGTGGCGTTGCCTTCTTAGGGTCTTGGTGATGGATAGCTCCAAAACTCTAACAAGGGTGTAACATCGATTGCATGAACATTGTTACATTGTTACGGTCTTTTTCCTTCATAAAGCGAAAGACTTTGATTGTGTGATATTCTCTGACCTCTTCCTTTCAAGTCGAACAGTAACACATTCAGTGTATGTTTGTGTATTGTCCAAAGTGTATAACCAGTGGTTATTTGATTATGCAAGCCGGATAGGGTACCAAGATAACTAGCAAAAGGTGGTAATTGCGGTCAGCCGGATGGAGAGCTTTGCTCCTGGCTGAACGTGAAGAAGTGGAATTCTGATGGTGGAATGTGTAGCCGGTCGGATGAGGAACTTCGGTTCCTAGCTGATGGCAGTGTGCTGCATAATTGCAGAATGCAAGTGTGTGAGGAAGAAATAATTACTGTCCAAATTACTAAATAATAGAATATAATAACATCAAGTAGCAAATAATAACAGTGGGGGGGCAAATCGAACGGAGTACAAGCCTTGAGCTTGTGAATGTCAGTCAATATGGTACCCCCACATAAGAATCGATCACAATTTGAATATTTCGTTAAGTGTTGAGCCTTACCCGCGGCATTTTAGTAGGTTTTAGTGGGGTGGAGTCCACCATCTGGTCTAGTCATCGTGACGATTCTAGATGTAAAACACAAACTACATCTAAAGGTCTCATTGTGTGAATTTAAAAATAAAATCTTGTTTACTCTTTCATATGCGAGATGCTCTCCCATATCTCATTAACGGAATGCAAAGGTAAAATTAGTTTTAAATGCAACATTTATAAAGATTTATATACAATTTTAGTCCGCTGAAGCTTACAAGGATGTCATTTCTCCAACTCTATCGAAAATGTTAAATTCCATGGGACATAAGACTCACTCTCCATTTTGGGAAGGACAAAGCCGATGCGGTTCTGATACAAGAGCCATGAATAGAATAGATGGTATCAGCTGCAATGGATACACGACATTTGTCCTTTCAACCCCAGGTGGCCAACAGCTTGCGTACTCTTCAAAGACGAAATTAATGATATTTTACATCACAGTTTTAGTGATTGCAATAACGCTACTACTACTACTAGAAAAAGAGCAGGATATTTGGATGGTATTATCCTACATGGCGCACGACCACAACGAGTCACCCCCACCGACATGCGTCAGAACTTTAAAAGGCCCAATTTTAAAAAACTGTTTAAATGTCAAGTTTGGATGGAGGTCAAGGCTTAGAATCTTCGATAGAAATATTCTCCGGAAAATGTCACTAAGAGTCACTGGGTCAAAAATTTCCCATACGGGTGGGAGCTAAAGGGTTAATATGTTCCGAGAAAATATTCGCCTGAATGTTTTAATATAGGTCTCCGAAGACAAGGAATAACCAAAATGAATTGTTCGTTTGTAAGACGCTTCATGGTTAAATTATAGACCAAACTGAAGATGTTTGACAGTGAAACAAAACACGAAACTTGCGTCAGCTGTTTAACCCTAGAATGGTAAACATCGCCTGTGAGGCGAAACACTTTATTTTTTTTGCGATATTTCCTGATCGCTCACTCGTATCAAAGCGTGCTCTCGTGCCAACTCAGTTGAGTGTTGTACGAGCTTGGGCACAGACGTGTGTTTTTTTTCTCCGTTGCGTTGCTGAGATATAGACACGTATGTCGCCTGTGAGGCGAATTTTATTTTAGTCTCAACAATTATTTTTAAGTTTTAAGCTGTGAATTAGTTTTTATACGTTAATTAGATCTCAGGTCTAGAAGACCCAGAAGTTTTTTTTTATTTCAAGCTGTGTTTTTTTTAATTTTTATTTTTGTAAAAGATCTTTTCAAATAGTCTAAAAAAATATGTGATCTACAAATACGCCTATAAAATGTTTAAGCTATTTAAAAAATGAATTGTTTTTGTTTATTTTTGTAACCAAATATATAATAAATATGTTTTTGTTTTTGTTTTAATACATTTTGATTTTTTCGAAGGTGAAATGTGCGTTTTTTTTTAAAATTGCCTCACAGGCGATGTTTACCATTAAGTACTAAAAAATATGTTTACCATTCTAGGGTTAAACCAGTGTTGCCAAAAAGATAATAGCTTAAAAATCACCCTTTATAAGATAATTACACTAAGAAAATGCAAAAATATTTATTTTTCAAGTAAATGTTATTTTGTATGGGAGATACCTGAAAGGGTGGGGCTATTACACCTTTTTACTATTCCACAACTACGTTTTTAACTTTCGTAAATTTTCTTAAGGGTCAGAAAAGGTTAATTTGAGCAATCCTGACCACCAGATTTCTATCCAGACAGACGAACACGACTCAATCGTCTTATACCTATATGTGATGGTATACAAAGGAGCTTAATGTGTGAAATGTAAAGGAATTTTTAAATTTTTCCCTAGAGATTTCCCACTAGCATAAAACAACTAAATCAACTTGGTTATTGTGATTTTGTAAAGCACTTTTTATATTTAAACCGTCACATTGCCCTTATGTAAATAGCCAGGCCTGTTAAATACCGCAAACTATTTATTTGCGCTACAAAGACCCTTTTTAACCATAATCATAGAAATAGTTTATAACAAAAAATTGTTAAATGTTATAAATCAAGTGAAACAAATTTAAAATTTTTTTCTTTGTGCTCGCTGGTAAAATAACAAACTTTACCTTGCGGGTCAAATCAAAATCCAACCATGATAAAAAAGCAAAAGTCAAGCAAACAAAATACCAATAGATCGTTAGTCTTTTACTGTGCTCACTACTCCGCTCCTACTTATGTATGTACGTACTACTTGTATTCCTCTTGTGTAGCTCTGTGGTCTCTTTAGTTCACATCAAACTGAAATTGTTGACGAATGTTTCAAAGTTGTTTTCTTTTAATTTTCAATCAAAAATTTAACACACTTCACATGGTTCCGCCTTCCCCCAAAAAAAGCAACACGTCCAAACATTATCCAATCATCACAGCGCTGGTAGCTGGTAGCCGAGGCAACAAACGTGAAGTGAGCGTTAGAACGCTGTGATTTCCGTTCGCCGGATTATCGATCAGCGGCCGTGATGTTAATGATGCTGGAAGATCTCTCACTTAACCGACAAAACATAACTAAATAGAAAACCCCCTCTCAGTTATTGGCCACCTAAACAGCCTTTTTCGGGATGTTAAATGATGTTTGATGTCTTGCGTTTGTCCGCCGTTGTAGTTCGTCGTTGATTTTGATGGCCATAAAAGGTTTTTTTTTCGCCTATTTTAGTGGCGAGAACAAGTAATTTTTGATTATTATGGAATTTACACAGCGGGTGGTGCGATTAATCACCACGATTTGTGTTTGTGGTATTTCTTCACCGAGAGTTTTGTCTATGATGCGGTTTATCGAGTATTAAATGGGGGGTGTCCGTCTTTTAGCTGATATTTTCCGTAGCGTGTTTGTATGTATAGTTAAATAGTTGTTATTTTAGGTCTGTGGTATAGTTTGTCTGTTATGAAACTAACGCTAAGAGATATTATTATGAAAGTGTTTAAAAACGCAAAGAGTTGCAGCTTTATGGAAGTAGTAGAGTGATTATACATAATCTAATGCATAGACCATTAGAAAGGAACAGCTTTATTATTCTATATATGCTCACAAACAGAAGATATCAAAGATAGATAGAAGAAGAAGATATAGCGCAACTGACTGTAATCATATTCAAACTCATCCAAATAAATTTAACACAAAATCAAACTTTATCAAAGTGCTTACTCAAGTCGTTTTGTACCAACACCAAATCCTCCTTAAATACCCTAAATATTTTCTTTATTTAATGCCAACACTTATATGGCTTTTGTTTGTTTGTGTGTGTGTGTAACTTTGTTTTTTTTTTTTTTAATGCCTAACAATATTTGAAGTTTATTTGAAAAGAAATATAAAAAATACCGAAAATAAAATTAATATCTCTCTGATAGACACTGTGAACAAGATAAATGAGCGAACAAGATCTCATGTCGTGACAATAACGTTTTTTTCGGTAGTTTAATCAACAGCTCCGTCGTCTGGTAGTCGTAATCAGAGAATGACAATAAGTACTCGGAATTAATGTATACTTAAGTACATACCCATAATTTGTATACTTCTGTGGAACTATACCTAACACACAGAGAATACTTACAAACTCTTACTTGCGTTGAAAAAGACATGTCTGCACACCATTTATAACGATCGTTACTTCTGCCTACCCTTACTTTTGTTTCTCATACACAAGTATACACAAAATACACTCGACGGACACGAGGTCAGAAGCCGAAGCAGACTCAACTTTATTATGAAGTTTTTTAGCTACGATAATGATCATCATAGATCATCGTGTTTGATCGTTCTTACATTCGTCAACTCTTCTATGCACTACGGGTGACATGAGTACTCATGTGTACTCATGTACATTCCCATACTCTACGGAACATGACATGTATAACTAGCACCCAAAACAACCAACACTTGTAACAACATGTGCTGGGTTTTCGTGTATTTGGGTGTACCAATGCACAAGTGTGTGCGGGTATGCGCATGGTTTGATCGTTTACACTTTATACATGTACATGTCTGGACATTAATACTTCAACAGTACTCTTATTATACATTTTGTCATTCTCTGGTCGTAATCAAAACTATTGATGTTGCTGTTGCTGTTGTGGTTGTTATTGTCGTATCTATTGGGGTTCAATAGTTAACTTTGATTTCGGTGACGACCCCATCCGTCTCTGACTCTTAAACACTGACTGGGTGGAAAAATTAATGGCTATGGTCACCAATCGTCAATGGTTTATGTAGTAGGCCCTGTGAAAGAGAATGGTGAAAATCATTTGGAGTTAAACTTTTAGGAAATTTGATCTTAAGCTCAATGAAAAGGTCATCAGAAAGGAAAATGTGTAAAATTTTTATTGATATTTAAAAATGTCTTTATATGTATGTTAAATACGAAGACATAATGACAACTTTTATATCTCTGTGGTTGTCAGTTATTGCATGTGTCTAACAAATATTTAATTAATTTTAAATATGATTACATATGACAAAAGAAACTGTATATGTCTTATAAGATACATGTGTCATATATTAAAAGTTTCCAGACAAACGGTGGCATTTGTAGAAGATGAGTGTTTTATTTTATTAGTCTACTGTATTGGGAAGTGGTAAGTGCTTTCATGTGGTGATGAATTTCGACAAATATTCGTTATTGACATATAAAATTTATAAGTAAGACTTTAATATAATAAAATAGGCATTCCATGTTAAATGCTTAGGGTTATTCACTTATAAATGGTATGCACTGATAAAAGCATTTAAGTTATGAATTTTAAGGAAGCTGTATTGTAGCAGCTGTGATGCTAATGCCATCATCATGTCTGCCTATTTAACAAAATGCCAAAACGTTATAGACTTTGAAACCATCCATCCGAGTGCCCCAACCTGATTTCATTATATAGGGAATAACACTAATGGTAGGCATTAAGCACATTCGGTTCATTGATGAACTCAATTTTCATATTTTCCCTTATACTTACATAATACAAGCACGCATTGCTCCGCCGCTACAATAAACTTTCTTGAGGTTAAAACCAATGCAGTGTAAATGCAAACCATTTAAATTTTTTTTATGCTTGAACAATTTTTAAGTTATTTGTCTTTAATTGTCTGACCTGGATTGTGGTGCCAGTCACTCATTGTCTTGTTGTTGTGTTTACCAAAAAATTAGCAAATTTAAAAAAATATGTTTTTGTACTTTTTAATCACCCCAAGTATCTTGATTGTACCTTTAGCGGCTTGGCCTGAGCGATGGTACCATATTTGTATTTTTAAAATTTCGAAAAATCATAATAACCCTATATTTCAAGATTTTACTCATAGCCGTTGGGTCTGAGCGACAGTGCCAGATTTATTTACTTCTCGACCTTCTCACGTCTAAAAATACGAGTACCGAAAAATCACTTCGGAACGAACTACTGCTGTATAAAGAAAATGTTCGGCCTTATTCTCGCAAATCTGACTTTTTACCCCTCAACTACGTCACACAAGGTACCTACATGCAAAATTTCAAGGCTCTAGCTTTAGCTTTTATATGATAACAATTTTGAAAATTTTATTACAATCGTTACATAATTATGACCAATATAACAATTTTTTCATAAAGGGCGTGGCACCGCCTAGTTCCCAACAAGACATAGTCGTCTTTATACCAGTAACATATGTAGCAAATGTCATCTTCATACCCCTAATGCCTTGTGAGATATTAAAAATTCAAATTTCGGTTTGTACGGGCGGGACCGGCGCGGTATAGTGGTAAGAACACGCGACTATAATGCGGCAGAAACGTGGTTCGATTCCCTGCTCCAGTCATCTAAATTTTTTCTTTCATTGCCGGCCCCATCGATGTTGCCGACAGCAACTTCGCAGTATAGTGTCGAGTCAATTGACATGTCCAGTAAAAGCTTCAGTCACCCAAGCCTATTATATATATAAGAGCGCCACCGAAATGTATGGATTTTTTTTTGCGGAAATTTAAAAATGCCCGACCTGAATATTGTGCCACTTGATGTAAAAAATACGTCAAAACTTAGGTTCCTGGAAAATCCTTAGTAATCCTATGTTTTTGACGGTTTCTTTTATATGTGAAGTGGCACAGCCTGGCTGTAATTCATACTGTACCAACAACACATACTAAATATCAGCTTTACACCCCTTATAGTTCATGAGATACAGCCGATTAAAGTTTCGAGCTTAATACCACGCACACTGATTCGGACCCGACCAACACGTTTCAAATGTAGAGTCCAATGGGCAGGGCCTCATTTTCATACATATAAATTTGACTTTTGACCTCTCTTGGGCACGGCTAAAAGTTGTCCGATTTTGCCCAATTGACCATATCCTCCCAGCGGCGAAAAGAAGGACCTACAAGGCCTTACGGAACGCCTTCAAAAGCAGTCAGTAGGCCTGGGCTCTGCATTCCCTCTTCCTTTCCAAATAACATAGGGTGTAATTGAGAGGCAAGGCCTTCCATCGTCGCTTCCTATAAGAAGGCCTGATGAAAGGCCTGCACACACATGAAAAAGAAGGACTTAAAAATTAATAAAAAATTTGCAGTTGGTCACCTTCAAATTGTTTAGTTTATTTTTTTTTTAGGTATTTCTCACCTAAATATTTTTCTTTATAATTACACTTTTTCCAAAGATAGTAAATCTTTCTGGAGTTTGAATTCACTAGCTCGCGATTGTTAGTCAGCCATGCTACCATCTAGCCTATAAAGATGAATTCGAATTTTTTGACTGAAACTAATCATAAACTGTTTTAAGAAAAACACATGAACACCTTCCTCCTCTCATGTATACACACGTAAGATGGCCTGCAGAATAGGTTTTAAAATAATGGAAAGATCATGTGCTTGAGATGTTTTAGTATGGAAAGATTAGGCCTGTTTTTCAGGCATGGAAAAAAAGGCCTGAAGACATTCCGTTGGAATGTCTCAAAAGGCCTTGTTTTATATTTTGTCAAGTAGTGAGAAATCAATATTATCGCCAAAAAAAAAGTAAGGACAAAAGGATAAAATATACATAGGCACAGCTAAACGTAAGATGGAGACAAGATTAACAGAACACAAAACAGAAAAATAAAACAACAACAGCTTTGGCACAACACTACACAGAGAGTGGATACAGCACAAATTTTACCGATGTCAAAGTATTAGACTAGGAGAGGAATGAAAACAAGATGTTTACTTTAGAGAGCTTACGAATTCAGCAGAAATCAAGTAGTGCAACAAATAGGAAAGAAGACAAGGACAGCACCAATGCCAACTACATTATATCTATAAGTCAGTAATAAGGTTCAGCTGGGATATTAAACATCTGTGATATTCAAAATTTTTGTGATTGTTTCTTATTTATTTTAAACTTTATGTTTTATGTCGTTAAAAACGACATGCGAAATGTGACAAAAGATTAAATGCAAGTTAATTATTTTTAAAATGTTTAAATTCATAGCCTGAACTTAGTGCTCTATTTGATTGTTTATCGTTACCAGATCAATAAAAAATCCCTGAAGAAGCTTGGAAATGCCGGAGGAAAATTAAATAGACTATCTTTTATTCATATTTAAAGAGAAGGACCTTGAAAGCCCATTTAGAAATATCTAATAAATCTAAAGGAAATCAATTAAATTGTAAAAGAGAAGGGTTGGTAAGTTAGGAACATATATATTTATAACACTGTGGTAGTCGAAAAAAAGTCCATAAATTCATATTATAGTCATCCCCTTCACTTATAATTCCCCCTGATGACAATATTGGCGCTTTTTTTTCTTAATTTGTTTGAATTATGTAAATCGGTGCCTGTATACACCTCCTACCTTTCATATCTGCATACAAACAAAATTTTCAAATCAAACTCCTTGAAAGTGTTGTTAAGTCCCTGACAGATGTAATAAAAACATCCAAATAAAACTGCTGGTATTCACAAATTTCTCAACGCGTCCGCTGTGCATTCAGAAATTTATGATGACATGTCATTTAATAATTTCTCGTTTTTTTTTTTAACATATCCGTGCCAATACTTTTTCTGATGGCGTAAAACACAAACCGGATTGAAATTTGGTATCTCACAGACTTTGGCGTGAGCGAATATGAGTTATAACATTTAACACACTCAAAGAAAAACTGCAATGCAACTGCAACGATTATTTTGAGTGTAAGTTCATAGTTGGTACGATCATCCATATGAAAGTTATCTTATACTTATTTTTGAATTGTCTTGCTTACATCGAATTTGAATTATGGATCAGATATATTATATCGGCATATGAAATAGTCCAAATGCCTATACTCAATATTGTTAAAAGTATTCGTCGAGAAGTCAGCTGTGCTTGAAAACAGACATTTCTAGAGTAAGTTGGGTGATAACGCCGGCAAATCTGTAAAAAGTGATTGAAAATTGTACAAACTAAATAGACCACCTGTGGTGTAATCGTGGCCAACATTTAAAAGAAATGATCTTTGTAATCTAAATGTCAGATTGTCCATTCCGTCATTATAACGAATCTGTCATAAAGAAAGGTCACAATGAATCACCCGACATTCAATATTAACTTCAGCATTAGTTCGTCTACTATCTGAATATATCCCATACGGTGTAATTGTGGCCAATATTAAAAGGAATTTAGTAAAATTAAATAAAATTACTTAGTTGTTAGTTTTGTTTCATAATTTTTAGATCTAAACGAATCACCCATCCTTTGATATTTACCTCAAAATTTATTCGTCCAACTGATTTGTTTACATTAGACACCGGATTATTTGACAATTTTCCATAAAACCCAATCGACTAGATTGGTGTGGAAATATGTCGAACTTATGCAGATTTATTAAAAGGATTTAATACTGACTATATATTGTAATTTTTTCTCGACTGTACATCGGCAGCAAAAAATATATATAGTAGGCACACTCTCGCAAAAATTACTGTTGATCTTTGCTGCTTATTCGCATATAAAACTGTTACTTATATCGCTTAATTAAGTTATCTTGAGGTTGCTCTGCTTCCTGTGTCGTTTTAGTATGGGCTTCATGTGGTAATTCTCGGTTTGGCTGCTACTTTTGCTTATTTGCTGATGATAATAATAAGCGGAATGACGGACGCTTGGGCTCAGATGCTGACGATCGCCTGAGTTCCCTCATAATTGCTTTTAAGGTATGGCGGCGGTGTTTGGGGCTGGTTTGCTTTGTTTTTGTTTCGTTTGTGTATTTTTTTTTTATTGTTTTCTGGGCTCTTCTGTAGGACGTTGAACAAATTACCTGGTCTTAAAAATTTGTATTCTCTCTTGTCTGGGCTTTTTGCCAGGAATCGATGGAATTGATGTTCTCATTTCGTGCCGCCGTCGATTCTGCTGCTGCCAATTCTTCTGGTTTATTCCGCGAAATAGTTAGTGATTTTGTAGCTTATGTTATGTTTTTTTTTGCATAATCGTTTTGTGAGGTTCTCCTAAGTGGTGTTTTAATTTTGCTCTTAAAGACATCTGATAATTTATAATCATATAAGGAGGCAATCCAGATTGTCCCAATGTTATACGTGTGTTTTTGTTATTGCTCCGGTGGCGTTGCCTGAAAATTATTTAGGGTCCATGTTCGGGTGTCAGAAATGTGATTAATAAGCTCTCATCATGACGATACGAGGCAATCGCTTAATTTGTTTTTGTTTTTTTTTTTTTGCTCGCGTTATTGGCTATGGCCCAAATTGTGGGGGCCAAAAAAAGTGAGTGGGACAATTTATGAGGGTTCGATTAAAATATAATTAAAAGCTATATTTGATGATCGCTTTTTTTTGGTTTTGTGGTCAATTCTGCTGTGCATAATTTAGGGGTTTCTGGTTTGAAGAGGTTTCTGATTTTAATGTCTTAATTTCGTTAGAATGTTTTTCGTAACATATCTAAGAAATCTTAAGTCTATTTAACAAATTTCACGCATTGTGAAATCTTGATGTGAGAATTAGTTGGGATTAGGAAAGGTAGATTGGTGATTTTAAGAAATTGTTTGGAGTTCAGAAGCTGTTGAGTTTTGGACATGGAATTTTATGTTGAGTACTAGATTTACATAAACTTAAAACTTAACCTGGCTTATTGTCACATCATAATTATCAGGGATCAGGTTAGGTTAGAAAGAATGCAAGACAGCACTGTGTCAGCTCGCTTAAGCTATTGAAGCCCATTGTAATACCTGAAATCTTCCCTATAAGCAAAGATAACAAGAAATTTGCAAATCAGTCCTACGGGTATTTCCTGCAGGCCTTCAGTGCTTACTATATGGTTCCCGAATATCCTAGTTCATAATCCGGCTAATGCTGGCAAGTCCAAGGGATGGTGTTTCGTTGTTTATTCATCCTTCTCCAAGCAGCATCTATAGAGAGTGGGGTTTCTATGGCCTTGTCTAAGGGCGTTTTTTTAACCAGACAATGACCCGTTAGAGTTGCCATATCTGCGGATATCCTACCTTTCGGCAAGTTAACTGCTTAGTTGCTTATTCAAACTTTTGTTCTCCTGCGGCCAAAGTACCATAGCTTGTTTACAAGTTGGAGTGCGTCTTCATTTATCATTAAATATATTATCGGTGCAGATGTCAAGTCCGGCCGTGGCATGATGGTTAGAACACCATGCAAGAGATCCCAGGTTCGTTTACCGCCTCCAGTCATTTTTCTTTCATTGCACTGCACTGACTTCTACCTGAAACACGCTGCAATAGTCTGTCAGCTTGCAGAAGATATTTGTATTACGCCACAGCCTTCTTTTGAATATATGAACTTGCAGGCCTTCTTTGAGAACCATTTCGTGTGTATACACATTCCTTTTCCCCTCTCATAGAAGGCATGATAAATGGCAAGTAAAATAAGGCCTTGATGGCATAACGTTAAAATGTCTAAGAAGGTCTTTTTGCATACCTGCATTTAGAAGTCCTTGTAAATTTCGCCGCTGGGATGTGCCTGACGTTGTGTCCCAGCGACGAAGAAAGAGCCTAGAAGGCCTTATATAACGCCTATAAAAGCATTCAGTAGGCCTGCGCTCTGCATTCCCTCTTCCTCTCCAAATAACATAGGGTGTCGTAGGGAGGCAAAGCCTTCCAACGTCGCTTCCTATAAGAAGGCCTGGATGGAAGGCTTGCATACACATGAAAAAAGAAGGACTTGAACATTTTAAAATATTCAGTTGGTCACTCTCAAATTGTTAAGTTTATTTTTATGTGAAATGAAAAATCGTCGAAGACCTTGATTCTCCCTTCTCTAAGAAGGCCTGTGGCAGTAGTCTTTGAAGAATGAAGTAAACATGTGCTCGGGATGTTTCAGAAAGAAAGGAGAGGGCCTGTTTTCAGGCATGTGAAAAAAAGGCCGTAAATACATGACGTTTGAATGTCTCAGAAGGCCTTGTTGCATGCCTGCTTGCAGCTGGGGTTTATTGTCCCTCTAATACTAGCAAAGGTGTTCTTTAAATTGTGGTCAAGGTATTTAGAAAGTATTTCTTATGAATGGACATCCATAAGAAATACTTTCTGTCCGGTGGACAAATGCTTGGACAAGAGCTTGTGTTTTTTATGCAAAATATACATTTAACAAATGCAGCCGTCAAATATTAGTGAAGAACTCAAAGCACAATTTTTGCACGGAATAAATATGTAAACTTTATTTCCTAATTTGCTCAATTGTTTTTCCCAGTGCAGTTCTCTCTCTCGCTTACTAACACAACTACAAATGAATTTTGCGCAGCCCTGTCTTAGAGCGTAAATCTCGAGGGAGTTTTCGATTGTACTGACTATAGAGTGGAGAGTTGTGTCAGATGACCTTCTTTTAGTGTAGACATTCTAAGATTTGTATAGAAAATTCTGTAGGTGATTACTTCGAACTTTGATTTCTAAAAACATCTCAAATGATTTAAGGACAAAAAAATTAGAGACTGATCGGCGAAAATCGTTTAGTTGGACATGAGTGCATTTGCCAGCTTTCGGCGTAAAAACCACTTGCTTTTGCTTCAAAATGTTGAAAGACAAGTCTCAGCACGAGACAACCTCTGAAAATTACTTCTTCCCACCTACAAGTGTGATAAGTATCATCTTCGAAAATTATTACATACAAGGGCGTAGCCAGGTAGGAGCAGGGGGGGCAGCTGCCCCCCCCCCCCCCCCTACAACTTGGAAAATCTGTCAAAATCCCAGAAAATATGAAAATTAAAATAAATTAGTACAGAAATTTTACTAAGGTGAACTGACTAATAAAAACTATCACCTTATGTTCATTCTCCAAAATGCTAGTGGATATTTTAGACTCTGAGTCAATGAAATTAACTGATTTTTAAGTAAAAAAACCTATTATTATTGTCCTGCTTGTGCAGTGGTAACTGTTGGCCAAAAGTTTACAGGCATGTATCAAAGCTGTAGAAATGGTTACAGTTTAGAAAGTGCTAATGAATTCAAAAAATATTAAGAGTTCCTCCTTGAATTATTGGGAAAATGTAGACTTCCTTGTATTAGAAGCACTAGTACGCGGAACGAGGCCCTTTTTTATTCGTAAGTTAACGTTCATTAAGCGATAAGATTTATGCAAGAAAGATACTTAGTATGTATGTAAATGTACCAAATTCAAATATCTTCCAGTTTTTCATTAGGAAGTTATGTTTTTATTTAGGAAGTTAAAACTAAATTTTGAAAAATAATAAAACTGTTAAATACTTAAAAGGATCAATAAAGTTCTTCTTAACACCAGCCAGCCGCCCTGACAGACGGACACTTTTCCAGAATTAAATTCGCTTTTCAGATGCTTAAGGCCCAACGTGTCTCCTTTAACACGTTACACTTTTTCTCGTTTCAAATGATATAGAAGGTGGACCAAATATAAGTTAATTTTAAAATCATAGTTTATTTTAATCCAGAAACGATAAAAAAACACTTAAGGCCAATATCATCAAAGCAATCCGTGAGCTACAGCCCGAAGGCATTAACAAGGTCTTGAAAAATTGGAGAGACCGAATAAGGTACTTCGATGCGAGCCGGATGCAGCTGATTGAACGAACACAGGAAAAATATTTCAAAAAAGCAATAGAGTGTGGAATTAAGAATTTTTGAGGCAACTGATTCCGTACTCGATTTCCGAATCGATTCTTTTAACAAGACAAGAGACTAAATTAATTAGTTCTTTGGAATTGTAGATTACATTCAGTAAAAAGAACACTGTGGTAGTCGAAAAAATAGACAAGACCGGACTCGACGGTTTTAACCTAATTCGGAATCGTACTGCATCATTAGGATTTTGAGTTACAATAACGGTTTCGGACAAAATTTTTTTTAAATTTTTTTTTTACTTTGTGTAGTTTTTTTAAGGTGTTGATTAGATTTTCGCCAAGCTATATTTGGGATTTCGGATAAGCATGACTTATTTAATACAACTTTGTCGAAGACGGCATATCCGAAAATCCAACTTTAGTCTGCGAAAATCGACTTGAGCGCATAAACCTCTAAAAATATTTGAAATTAAATTAAAAATTTTTTTTTTCATCAACACATACAATCGACAGATATAAAATAATTAACGATAAGGAAATCAGAATAAAAAAACCTTAATTCTGTACCAAATTTTAATATTGCTCAAGAATTACGGCTTTAAATTTCATATGTCCAGAAAAAAAAAACAAAAACAACTAAGATGAATAAATTTTTTTTTTTTGGAATTCGACGACCTTATATTTTTTAAAAAAATTTTGTCTACCTTTGTTTAATAAAATATTGTCAAAACAATAAGAAATATTACATACTACTAACATGAAATGTAAAACCGACTGCCCCCCCCCCCCCCTACATGATATCCTGGCTACGCCCTTGATTACATATGTTGTATTATATACCATTTATATAAATGCTGGTATTTGTTGCAAAGAGAATTCAAAACTGATCTTGGTAATTTGAGCAAACTGTCCCATTAAATCTACAAGCTGACTGTATGCATTTGCAAACAGTTTGTTTAAATTAATTAAATTTTTTTTTCAATTTTTCATTAACGTAAGTTAAAAAAAGAATTTCTTTATCGGGTTATAAATTGCAACCCCAATGTTCATCAAAGCTATGTTGTTCATAGAAATGTTTTATATAACATAACATGGTTCAAATTACTGTCTAGTGTGTGACTTACCAGTATTACTGTAGCATTGAAAAATTCCATTCGAGTTGTACAAAAAAGGCTTATGTCGGTCATCCATTATACAGAAAATAACCTGAAATGTGATAGCAAAATTATTAATCAGACGATAACACTTAAGTAAATGCATTATAATATCTGAAAAATTTTAAACTCTGTTTTTGCTAGTTCTTTGAAAAGTTCAATGTCTTAAGTAAATATTACGAAACCCTACGCCTTATAAAACACAACAAATTTGGGAAATATAGTATTTACCTCTTAACTTTTAGCTCGATACACTTGTCTCAGTGATATTAAATAAAAATAGGTTCTTCCCAGCTTTGACAGTTAACACAACCCTTACTTTATCCATCTAATAGTTATTAAGATTACACCTTAGAATGAATTGATAGAACCATAAAAAAACCTATGCTTTTTCTCCATTTTTTTGATTGAGGATTATAATCTTATCATTTCATTCAAATATCAAATTGACGTTCCATTTTCTCCCTTTCTTTGCAACAACTTCCTCATCCCCAACATATCCCCCTCACTAAATTCTAACTAATAGTTTACCGGAAAGGTGTTTAACAGCTTATCGTAGAAAACTTTCTTAACGGATTTTCCCCTTTTTTATACATAAATAAATAACTACACTGGTATGAAGTTTAAAGATTACTACTAATAAGAAACATACACACGTACACATCAACCTAAATCCTTAATCCAATTAAGTAACTTTTCCAGCAGCAAGAGCAATAGCAACAACGACAACAACAGTGCCCAAGTAGTGTGATAAAGTATGTGAGTTTGGGCTGTCGTAGCCGGGTGCATGATAAAATCAATTTACAACAACAGGAACCCTCGGAACAGAATTTTTGAATGTTCCATCAATATACATTTCACGTTACTAGTGCATATAAGCCAGGAGAGGGGTAGTTGTGATGGTGGAAAAACTGTTTCTTTGCCATCATTGTCGTCGCCATCATCATCATCAATAGTAACAGCAGAAGCAACAGCAGTATCATCACAAGTCCCCCCATAGCCATTGTGGGGGAACACGGGCGGGGAAAACAAAACAGATGCTGATACAATAACAATTTATATTACAACAAACCGTATTACATGGTAGCATATAACAACGATTTTTTGTTCTGATCGTTTTTCTCAGTTTTTTTTTTGGTTACAAAAAAGGCATTACAAAAGACTAAAAGCCGTATTGAATTTGCAAAAGAATATCTCGTAACTATCGAATGTACAAACTACGACGTGAACAGTACGACGAGACTAGTGGCAGTAAGTGAGTACGTACGTACGTACAATATGAGCGAGTATCACTACGTAGGGAAATGTATTACGAGTTGGGCTTGTGAAAAATCTTCAAAAATGATGGACAGTGGTTGTTAAAGTTTTTTGTTTTGGGAATAATGCAAAATAGATATAGTAATTGTTTAATAAAAGACAGTCTCTTATTGCTACTTCAATTGGATTCGTAAATTGTTTTTCCCATAATATAAAAAAATTAAATTTACACAATAATACCGCACTTCTTTGCAATCCCACTGGATTATATACCGCACGTAGAAAAATATTATAAGCTCCTCAATCTTCTGCGCTTCTTCTCCAGTTAGTCACACCAAATTCTGTAAGGTTCTCAGTAACCTGGTCTTTCCAACGGAGTTTTGGTCGCCCTCTTCTGCGCCGACCATCGAGTTCATTGTTGAAGACTTTTCGAGCTGAAGCATTTTCGTCCATGCGTACAACATGACCTAGCCAACGCTACCGCTGCAACTTAATGCGTCTGACCACGTCAATGTCAGTGTACAGCTCGTACAGCTCAATATTCATACGACGCCGATACTCTCCGTTAACGATGATTTACAGAGTATTTTTCTCTCGAATACTGCGAGAACCGATTCATCCGCTTGTGTCATTACCCAGGACTCTGAGCCATACATAAGGACAGGCAGAACCAGTATCTGGTATAGATGGATTTTTGTTCGTCGAGAGAGGGCTCTGTCATTGAATCGCTTGCTTAGTCCGTAGTAGCATTTATTTGCAAGCAGGATTCTTCTCCGGATTTCGAGGCTGGCATTATTTGTTTTGTTTATGGCGGAGCCTAGGTAGATAAAACTATCTAATGAAACATTATCTATCTAAAATTGTCAATGTTCACGCAGTCTCCCAAACGAATAGGTTCTTTGTTCGTTGAAACTAATAACTTCGTTTTGTCCTCGTTCACCGTTAGACCCATTTTCGCTCATTCCCTCTGTATGCCTGAGAAGGCTGCAGTCACATCCCGCAGTTTTCGACCGATGATGTCTACGTCATCAGCGTACGCGAGTAGCATGTGGCTTTTGCTGAATATCGTGCCACTCGTGTTTACTGCAGATTTCCTCATTAACATCTCCGTCACAATGTTGAAGAGGTCACACGATAGCCCGTCGCCTTGTTTAGGCCTCGTCTGGTATAGAATGGCTCCGTAAGGTCCTTGCCAATCTTCACTGAAGACTTCGTGTCAGTCAGCGTTATTCCGCAAAGGCGTAACAGCTTCGCAGGAATACCAAACTCAGCCATGGCTTCGAGTAATAACTGTCGTATCGGGCTGTCGAAGGCAGCTTTATAGTCGACGAAAAGATGGTACGTGTCGATCTGTTTCTCTTGGGTCTTTTCCACGATTTGCCGAAATGTGAATATCTGGTCAGTTATTGATTTAACAGGTCTAAAGCCACACTGATAAGACCAGTTCAGGTTTGAAAACACTGGCTTTAGTCTTTCACATAGCACACTTGACAGGAACTTATGTGCGATGGGTAAAAGGCTGATCCCGTGGTAGTTGGAGCACACACTTGGGTCACCTTTTTTCAGCACAGGACATAATACGCTTAAATTCCAATCGTCGAGCTTCCTTGAAGCCAAACCATGCGCAGGAGATGGTGCATGCTCGTTACCATCTCCTCGCCACCGGACTTAAAGAGCTCTGCCGAAAGACCGTCGGCACCTTCCGCTTTATTGTTTTTCAGCAGCGATATTGCTATTCTTACCCCGGCTTGACTTGGTGGTCTGCAATCTAAGTCGTCGTCGACAATCGACGTGATACCTTTACGTGCGCTGCCTTCTAAAACCAGCAGTTGCTGGAAGTGTTCTCTCCATATATGAGGCACAATCTGCGAATCTGTAAACAGAATTCCATCCTTGTTCTTACAGGAGCGGAGCCCATTACCGTATCCATTTGCTCTTACTTTCTGGTAAAATTTTCGGGCCTCACCTCTATCCCTGTATCGCTCTATATCCTCGTTCTCCAGTTCGTTCATTTGACGTTTTTTTGCTTCAATAGCTGTCTCGCCTGTTTTACTGTTCCCTTGTGCCGTTCACTAAGAGCCCGGGTTACCGGGTTGGCTGCAGCGTTGTCCTATAAGCGGCATCCTGTTCCTCAGACGCTATGCGACATTCTTCATCATACTAGGATTCGTCTGAGCGCCGTTCTTCATATCCTAGCACAGTTGTTGCGGCGGTTGCCATGGAATGTGCAATATGCACTGTGTATCGGGAATGTCAAAAGTAGAGTCGTTGTGTCGTAGTAATTGGGAGAACTGGTTGGAGTAGGCTGTGGCTATAGCTTCGCGTTGTCCAGCTTTCTTTGTGTTTGGTTACGTGCTTTTTTCGCTCTGCTCAATCTTGTGCGCACCTTGGCTGCAACCAGGTAATGATTCGACCCAATATTTGCACCATGGATCACACGCACGTCCATGACAATAGATGCATGCCTGCCATCGGGAGAAAGCCAAGTTGGCTTGTGGATATATATTTGCTGGAATCTCACAACCATGTTCCTTCCAGCTGCTAGGCTAACCAGCCTAAACCCATTATCTGACGTGTCGGTATGAAGGCTGAATTTACCGATCGATGGACCAAGAACGTCTTCCCTTTGTATTTTTGCATTAAAGTCTCTCAGAACAATTTAAATGTCGTGGCCAGGGGAGCGGTCGTATGTTTCCTCTAGGCGCTTGTAAAATGCATCTTTAGTCTCATCGTCTTTATCTTTTGTCGGAGCATGAGCACAAATCAGCGTGCTGTAGAAATATTTCGCCTTGATGCCGATGTCGGCTATTCGATCACTTACAGGATTGAATCGCGGGACAAGATGTCTGAGTCTCTCGCCAACTACAATTCCACATCCAAATTCGTGCTTTTCGGCATGGCATCTCCTGGGTGGCGGTGATGTCAGCTTTATATTTATTCCTGGGTGGCGGTGATGTCAGCTTTATATTTATTGAGGACATCCGCCAGTCGGATAGTGGCACCTTCCCTATAGAGAGTTCCAGGTGTATATCCTTAATTCATGGTCCTTATTTCGTTTGCGGGGGTCGTCAACATTTGGGGAGTTCCGTTTGTTACTTTTTCACTGTCGCGTTTTCATAGCCAGTAAAGGACCTGAAGGCGGGTGGTTAGCCCAACCATCAGGGTTCGTCGCTCGCTATCAGCCGCTGTTCATGATAAAAAAAAATATCACGAACGCCGTTGCCCAGGTGCCACCACGAAGGAGGTTGTGAGTCGGTTTGAGTTGCAAGATTAACTTTACATCCCCAATGGCACACACATTTCATTAAAATCAGTTCAGCCGTTTAGGCGTGATTGAGACACAAACAGGCAGACCTTCACATTAATAATATTAATTGGGATAATATTAATTTTGTTTTTATAAAACCGACACTATATACTCCCAGTGTAGTAAGATTTTTAAGCTTCTTTGACGCGGAATTATACATTATCACCACCAAGTGAAAAATCACCCTAAAAGTGACCAACAAGCAACTTCCACCAAATGTTCAGTAATGTGGTTACCAACTAAGTAAATATCATTACTGTTTGAATTTATTCTCAATAATATTTAATTTAGAACTTTAACAAACTCTAAAGTTTTTACCAATACCACCACTGTCGCCCATTGCTTAAAGCGGATACTGATGTCTCAGATGCTTCTGCATACTGCTGGTGCTGGCCCCAGTCCGCCGACGATCGAAATACTATGTGTGTGTGTTGTTTGCCGTTTAATAATATTGGGAATATTGGAGGAGACCAACTCGCATACTCGCATAAAAGTAAAAGAAACGGTAGCACAGCTGCGCATAATTCGCTGATTTTGTACATTTTTGGGTGAAATGGTATTCGCACAAATGCAGCACACAAACACACACACACTAGCACGCTCGTTTACATCCGCTGCTCACTCACCAGCTATGGACCAATAATAGGTTTTCATTGTCGTTTTTTAACCGCTTTAGGTTTTTAAGGAAGATATGCTTATGACGCGAAAGTTTAAAATCCAAACAGGCAACGGCAAAAAATATTGCAAAACAGCTGGCAGCAACAAAAAAAAAGTTCTATCTTCGTTCTATACAAACAGCGTGATCTAATAATGTGGGGGAAAACGATAACACGTTGATATTTTTTGGTATACGGAAATCATCGAAGGAGTGCGAATAAAATGCTGTCTTACACCAATACTTGTGATGTGGTAAGTGTGCCATCATATAATTTACTAACAATTATGTTCCATTACACGGTACAATATGATTTTGGGACCCAATTCTGAGAATTGTACGTGAAAGTAGCCCCAAAAAGAAGAAGTTCTGCATCATTCGTTTTGTCTAGTTACATGCCATAATAATTTAATATCGATTTGAAGTTAATAAGTATCGTATAGGGTAATTTGTCACGTTTAAGGCTCTTTTGTTTGACATAACATAAATACTACTAGTGGGCACGGCAATGCTTCGCTATTGCATATTAACTTGTAATATATTTCACATTTAGGTCTACAAAGTACTTGAAAACGGTACCTAAGCTCGACAATAATATGTTGAGTTTAATAACTTATGTAACTTATTTCAAGTAACTCCTTAACATGGAAGTTAGCTAATTAAGTTTTCTTGTTTTAAATTCTAAATATGATAGGCTCTATGACGATAGTAAAAAGTTCATTATCAAAGTCATATCTATAGTTTCGACATGTAGATTAAGTTTTGTCTGTATGTAGGAAGAAAAAAAAACATCTTTCACAAATTGGAAACAGAAATTCCTCTAAAGATCAAAATTCAATTTTTATATTTATCTGTAGTAGTGGGAACCGTCTGTATACTAACTATGTCTGTAGGCGTAAATATAACCTTTGTTATGCCTTCTCCTCCTATTGACCACAAATGAAAATTTCGTTTAAAGCTTCATGCCTTTAGCCATAAAAACCTCCTTTGCCATGTCTTCTTCTCATACGGACCAAGAATATACCCGAATACTCTCTATATATTGAACTCGTATTACCATTTTTTGAGATTATTCATTCACCAACGTTTGGCTTAACAAAGTGATGATCTCACGTGCTGCATATCATATTACGCCGTCGTGTTGGAATTATTTCTCCTTCAAATAATGTGCAATGACATGATAAATAAAAAAAATCAATTGATCGTCCACTTGCTCTAGTTCTTCTACCAGTTGGATTTTATATGAATGTATGCCAAGATCTTTCCTCATCATATGCAGAGACCGAGTTGCTGAGAACGGCGTAGGTTCGATAAATTCGAGACCCCTGTCACACTTACGTCTACAGCGTCGATGGCTTCTATTAGCTGCTCAGATGGATGATTATATGCACCCTAACAAAGGGGTCCATAAGTTTGGCGAACAGAACGCGCATTTTATCTATAGGATTTATTACCTATTCGCTCTCCTGAAAAGTAATTAAAAAATACATATCTGTGAAGTAAATTAAAAACAAATCACTGCTTTAGTCTGCGCAGATCAATTTTTTCGTGTCGAAAAAAACGTGGTAATCGTATACCAATATTGGAATCTACGATGAATTCTTAGAAAATTTCACTAAGAAACAGTATGTATAAAATCAATTCCTAGTTAGCGTTGAGAAGCATGCAGATTTCAGGTAGATATAGTTTTTTAACAATGAGCAACTATTAAAACCTTCAGACCTAAGGGCCCCGGCTCTAATTTTTACCTACTATTCCGATGCTTGAAGACCAAGACGAAGAGAATGGTATATTTTTGACATTGTTTTCTGTATGCCAACACTCAGAGGCCATAACTTTTTAACCAATACATAGATTTGCTTCTGTAATACTTCATTTAGTTTGTTGGGAAGTCAGTTTTCCGCAGAAGTTTTCGGATTGTGCTCATTTAAGAACAAAAAAATCTCTATCCGAATCTTCCTGCTTCCCAGCGCGAGCTAGGAATTGATTTTAGACACAAACTTTATTGGTGAAATTTTCTAACAATTCATCGTAGATTATGATTTTGGTTACGATTTTTGCGAATAAAAAAATTGACCCACCTTACTATTCATATCTCTGGGCGAACTGCAATACACTGTAGAATTTTGACAGTTATAACTACTTATTTAAAAAGGGGTGTAGCACAGCCTACTTCCACCCTTTCTGTAATTCATACTGCAAAAACTTGGCCCACCTTACTATTCATAAATCTAGGCGAACTGCAATATACTGTGGAATTTTGACAGTTATTACTATTTATTTTAAAATGGTGTAGCACAGCCCACTTCCACCCTTACTGTAATTCATACTGCCCCAACGACATATATACTAAATCTCATCTACATACCTCTGATAGTCCGTGAGATATAGCCCTTTTGATTTTCAAGTTGTATGGGCGGTGCCATGCAGCTTTATCCAATCACAACCTATTGTAGCCAGGGATTATCAACAGGTCAACAGTACCACTTGGTAAAATGTTCGTATCAATCTGTCTATTGGAAAAGCCTGCAGAGCGATTTTTGAAAAGGGGGCGTGACACCGCCCTTTATCCAATCACAACCTATTATAGCCAGGGACTATCAACAGGTCAATAGTACCACTTCGAAAAATTTTCGTATCAATCGGTCTATTAGAAAAGCCTGCAAAGCGATTTTTTAAAAAGGGGCGTGGCACCGCCCACTTCCACCCTGGTTGAAATTAATACTGCTCCAACAACATATATACCAAATTTCATCTTCATACCTCTGAAAGTTCATGAGATATAGTCCTTTTGATTTTCAAGTTGTACGGGCGGTGCCACGCCCCTTTGTCCAATTGGACCGACTTGTAAATCTAAACCATCCGGGGCACCACCCAGACGCATACAAGAAAATTTATGCAAATCGGTCCAGCCGTTTAGGAGGAGTTCAGCACAACACACGTACAGTAGAATTTTATATATAAAGATATGGTGGCGTATGATTATCATAGGTAATATTCTACGTAAATCATACGCCCCGGAGTACTACAGATCTACTGTAACTGCTTCAAAATAAACCCAGTTCAAAATCATTTAATAAATGGAAGAGTGAAACTGTTGCTTATGTAGGGAAATGTTTTATTAACAGATTAAAGAAATTGCAATTCTTATTTTTTTAAATTTGTTTCAGCTAAATCAGACTAGTGGTTCTCGAGCTATATCAAACACAAGAGCCTTAAACGTGACAAATTCTCCTATACGATACTACTAACTTCAAATCATTATTTAAATATTATGGCATGTAACTTGACAAAACGAATGTGCAGTTCTCAGAATTGAGTCCCAAATCAATGAGCTGAATACTGCGTTATGAAAAAGTTTATATGTTAGGACTTTAGAATAAGTGGGCAAAGGATATTCACATTCGGGAAAATTTCGTGCACGTCCCAATTACCCAATTACAAAACTTCTTGTGTTTGGTATATAATTGTAATTAAAATAATTACGAAATCTAATTACGAAATGTCTAAGTCATAAACAAAAAACTCACAAAAGTTTTGCAACTTGTTTCTTTGCATCAACGACTATATGCAATTGTCACTTTTACAATTATTGAACCGCACCCTTTCCATAAAAGAAACCTAAGAAATTTCTTTCAATAATCTAACACAAACAACAGATAAACTGAGAAGAAAATTTAAAAACTCACCAGTACCAATACACTTACACACACACAATTTTTGGTGGTTAGCTTAAGGATTGTGGTTTTTTTTTTTTTGTTTTGGGAGGAGAATGTACTTTCGGTCGGTTGGTCGATTTTGTTAAGCCCTGCCTGCCCTACCACCACCTCTGGATACCCAATTTCTTTAACAGTCAGTTAGCTAAGCTAACAACCAAAACGGAGCGACCAACTGCAACCAAACCAAGCGGGAGCAAACCAACTATTCCATATTGCAATTTGTTCAAATTACCATTTTTGGCAATTGCAGCCAAAACTAATCGAATTACAATATGCTAAGTGCCAAGAAGGTCAGTTGAAACCATTCAAATGAAATTGGGAATACAACAACGGCAAAGGCTGCATTAGCCCCCCACTAGTTCTCTAGTACATCACACACACATATACGAGTAAAGTTGGAGTGTTGTGGTACTTTAACAACTGCAAAGATATTACTACCGTTTGTACGTACTAGTACACGTACACATTACCACACATTGTCAGACAGCATTCTGTACGAAAGTCGAAATGTTCATTCGTAGTGTAGCGACAAACAAACGAATCTTAACTAGATTTAAATGGGAATATTTCGGTTGCATTTCTATTCGTATGATCGAACGCAGTAGTCGTCCGTGTGTACATATGTGTGTTTGTCTCAACGGCCATATGGTTATGTGCGATGTGCTTTGACGCAAAAATTCCTTAAGGAAAACATGGAATTTATGCTTTAATTACATAGTTTTTCATTCGGCAAAGAGGACAAAGTAGAGGAGTCCCCTGGAGCAGAAGCAAATGAAACTCCATACAAAGTTTCTGTGATTGGGCTTAAAATGAACAAAGTTGACTTTTTTCCAGTTGATGAAATTAAATTGCAAACGGCGAAGGCCTATCCCAGAGGAGGATGTGGCGGTTGGCCAAATCTAAACGAAATTTGGGAACTCACAACTAACAATGCAGATAATACTATGAAACAGTAGTGTGGTTTTTACTTTGGGACTAATGGTTATTTTACAAAATGATTGCATTAGGCACGTGTTGTGGTATACATAGAAAATATATATTCTAACGGAGGAAAATCGAATTATAAACTGAATGGGTTAAAGGTACTGTGGTGTGAGATAAATCGTTTTGCAGTAAATTTTTAATTACCAAATAAGCTGTACTAAATTCGTAAACAAAAAGTAAATATATTAAGCTCATATTTTAGTTGAAAAGAGGGTGTTTTTATAGTTTCATTCACTTTTCGATGTTCTTATAAGGACATCTTATATGAATCCAGTTTATATTTTTCTTATTCTTAGGTGGATGTCCTCTTTCATTTGTCTTCCCCTTCTGCGTGAACCGTCACCGAGTTCGTATTCAAATGATTTTTTATCTGGAGCATCCTCATCTATTCTCACAACATGACCTAGCGAACGTAGTTGTTGTATTTTAATACGCCTAACTATGTCAATGTGTCTATATACCTCATACAGATCGTTGTTCATACGACGCCCATATTGATCCATGGTTTTTGTCTGACCAAGCTTTTATTAGACTAGGCTTTATTTAGACATGCCGATTCACTCGACACTATGCTGCAAAGTTGCTGTCGACATCTTAGAGGGGACCGCCGATGAAAAAAAACTAGATGGTTAGAGACAGGAATGGAACCACGTATCTCACGCATGATAGTCGCGTGTTCTACGACCGGCCTGATGTGAAGCTATTCCATACCTCATTCATGGGATGTAATGTCAAATTAAATTTTTAAGTTTTCCTACACCAATACCAGTTTTTTCCATTTACCTGCCAAGTTAATGTAAACCATTTATAAAGCAATTGCAAAATTCTGTCAATACAGAAACTTCTCCCATAACAAATTCAGGATAGTTGGCTTTCCTTCGGCAAAGAACATGCAGGTGAGTGGAACCAGATTTTCACTCTAAAAATATTCACAAGAAAACTTGGACCTGTGTAATTAGAGACTCCGACGTTAGTGTGTGGTTTGGTTAAAATGTTGCATCCAAAATACTCGCAAGTTTTACCAATTCCATATACGCTCGTAATCATATGCACAGAAAGCTAGAGACATCTCATAGATACACATCACCGATATAGCAAATGCCTATTTCAACAAAATCTATTAATTAATTATAAATAAAAGCTCCTTAATAACTCCGATGTTATTGACACAAAGCAGCAGAATACAGCACATTCTATGACCACCGACGCTACAACCATACATGGGTTTAAAACCACCCTCGGACAAGCCCTATTATGATGAGAAATGTCGCCTAATAACTAAGAAATACGATGCATCAGACAAAGGGTGCAGCCAATGTCTGAACTATTTAATGAGAAGAGGAGAGAGACGAGACATCTTCTCAAACGCAAAAACCCAATATGAAGAAGAAAAGAGGGCAGGATATCAACAAATAAAGATAAAGGAATGAAGGGCACAAATACCAGCAAAATTTAGGATTTCACGCATGTAAAGGCAGAGATGGAATACGGGTCAAGCAGAGTGTACTGCAAATATAGCAAATATACTTTTTTGCACCATCTCAAAGGTTACTTCCGTTATGAAATCAGATCAAACAACGATGACGGGGTAGGTTGTCCACCACCGACAGAAAACAACGGCAGTATGCAATTTACTTATTTATTTGGAAATTATTTAGTAGCGGAAATTACGCTCGTTGATTGATATTTGGGTGTACTTTATACAATGTATAATTAAGGCGATCGAAGTGTGTGCACTAGTTATCGCGGGATCAGCCTCTTACCCATCACTGTTATCCTTATTAATGTTAAAAATGTGAATGTCTTTCTGTTTGTTTATTTGTTTGTATGTTTGTGGCTCAATCACGTAACTAAACCGATTTCAATTAAATTGGGCAGGCAATTAGTGTACAATATGGGAATTACCGTGTGGCTCGACACCTACCATCTGTTCATCGATTACAAACCTGCATTCGACAGTCCGATACAACAGAAATTGTTGGATGCTATGGGTGAGTTTGGTATCCCCGCGAAGCTAATACGACTTTGAGGAATGACACTGACTGCCACGAAGTCTTCAGTGAAAATTGGCAAAAATCTGTCAGATCCATTTTATACTCAGCGAGGCTTTAAGCAAGTCTATAGTCTGTCCTGCGAACTCTTTAACATCGTAATGGAGATGATCATGCGGAAGGCAGCAGTAAACAGGAATGGTACCATCTTTAACAAAAGTCACATGTTGCTCGCATGTGCCGATGATATAGATATCATTGGCCGTGCATTACAGGATGTCACTGCGACTTTTTCGAGCATTGAAAAGCAGTCGGCGGATGTGGGTCTGGTTATAAATGAGGACCAAGTTATTTGTTTCGTCTGACAACTATAACTTTGAAGTGGTAGATGATTTTGTCTACCTTGGCTCCGCCATAAACAAAAATATTAATGTCAGCCTGGAAATCAAAAGACGAGTATTGATAGCAAACGCTAAGCAAGCGATTTAATGACAAAGCGCTCTCACGAAGAACAAAGATCTAACTCTACCAGACTCTGATCCTACCTGTCTTGCTCTACAGCGCAGAATCCTGGGTAATGGCACAAGTGGATCAATCTATTCTGGGAGTCTTCGAGAGAAAAATACTACACAAAATACTTGAACCCATCATCTTTAAGGCGAGTACCGTCGTCGAATGAATCATAAGCTGTATGAGCTGTACAACGACACCGACGTAGTCAAGCGCGTTCAAATAAACCGAATGCGCTGGCTGGGACACGTTGTACGAGTGGACAAAAACGCTCCGACTCGAAAAGTCTTCGGCAATAAACTCGATGGGCGCGCAGGAGGGGGCGACCAAAATTCCGTTGGATAAACCAGGTGAAAGAGCTGTTAACTAAACTTGGTGTGACGAACTATATACGGAGCGCAAATGACCAAAGCGCTTGGATGAACGGAGTGGGCGTGGCAAAACTTTTTTTTAGAGCTGGAGAGACACAATTTGATATCCAGATAGTACAAGACAACACCAATATGATTATGCAGATGAAATTTTAATTTTGGATCAGAGGGCGTGGCAAAACTATATTTTAGCCCTAAAGAGAAAAAATTTGGTACACAGATCGAGTACTAGACAATACAAATAAGAATATGCAGAAGAAATTTAAATTTTGGATCAGTGAGTAGAGGGGGCGTGAACAAACCCCAACAAGACCCAGAGAGTTAAATTTGGTACACAGATAGTACTCGGCACTTCAGGCTCAAACTTGCAGACGAAACTGTAATTCTCAATTAGTGGGCGTGGCAAAACTGTATTTTATCGCTAGAGAGATACAATTTGACCACCAGTTAGTTTACAGACACACGAATATAAATATACAGACAACATTTTAATTTTGAATCAGACGGCGGAAGGAGCGTGAACAAACTGTACTGTAGCCCCAGAGTGACACAATTTGGTATAAAGATAGTACTCTGGACTTTAGGTTCAAATTTGTAGACGAAATTGTTATTTTCAATCAGTGGGCGAAGGTGGCGTGATTTAACTGCCTTTTAGAGAGATACAATTTGGTACAAAAATAGTACTTCGCACTTCAGGTTCAAATTTGCAGACGAAATTGTTATTCTCAATCAGTGGGCGAAGGAGGCGTTGCATAACTGTATTTTAGAGCGATAATATGTGATACACAGATAATACTCGATACAAAAAAGTACAATTTATCAAAAAGAACATTTATTATAATAAAAAGTACAATTTACTGTAGCATAAAGTACTATTGTAAAAAGAAGTAAATATATTGCACCAAAAAGAACATTTATGGTATCAAAAAGTACTTAATTGGTAACAAATATTAAAAATTAAAAAGTCCAATTTATTGTACAAAAAGAGAACAAATAATTCTGCCACATATACTAAAAGGTACTTTTATTGTACACAAATAAAGTACTTTAATTGTACCAAAGAGATCTTTAATTGCGCAAAAAAATAATTTTTGTTGTACCAAAAAGTACTTTGATATCAAAAATTTTATCAAAAAGAACTGTTGTTGAAGCAAAAGGCAAGGACTACAATGTTTTTTTTTCTTAATTAAATACAATTTTTAAATTTTATTTTGAGACACTTTGAGTTGTTGAGTCGAGTGTCTTATGCGAAAGTAAAAAGACCTTATTTTCTGATTCGACCTTATCAGAGTTATTTTAGACCTGTAAAAGTTACGTCATTGACACTACGACAAATCCCAGAGAATATGCCAGGAATGCCGACCGGCACTTACGATATTTTTGTGAACTATAAAGCGGCATTCAACCTTCCAATACATAAATTATACTGTGGAACATTTTTGGGGTCATTGTCTGGCGTTAAGAAATTTCAAGTCAGGGTGAAGGTACTAGGCCAGTATAGTAAAACTCTCAAACGGTACAACACATGACTTTGGGACTCAATTTTGAGAACTGCACATGAAAGTAGCCCCAAAAATAAGAAAATCTGCATCATTCGGTTTGTTAAGTTACATGCCATAATAATTTAATATCGATTTGAAGTTGAGAGTATCGTATAGGGGAATTTGTCACGTTTTTGTGTGTATCTGCAACGTATGAGTAATATTTATTTTATGCGGATTGTATATAAATCATACGCACATTGTTCTATTATTGTGGATTTATGGTTAAATAACAAAGTGCAACAACCAATCTGAGGGGTGAGAAATTTCAAGTCAGAGTGAAGGTACTAGGTCAGTGTAGTAAATCTCCCAAAGACTTTAGCGTTCCCTACATTCTGATGAAGAATGAAATGACAAATCATCAATTTTTCTGGAGTTATAGCGGAAAAACTAAGCGAACAAACATCAAGATATGCAAAATATATAATACTAGTGGGCCCGGCAATGCTTCGCTATTGCATATTAACATATAGGTCTACAAAGTACTTTAAAACGGTACTTAAGCTCGACAATAATATGTTGAGTTTATTAACTTATGTAACTAATTTCAAGTAACTCCTTAACATGGAAGTTAACTCATTAAGTTTTAAATTCTAAATATGATAGGCTATATGACGATAGTAAAAAGTTCATCATCAAAGTCATATCTATAGTTCCGACATGTAGATTTAGTTTTGTCTGTATGTAGGGAGAAAACACTTCTTTCACAAATCAGAAACAGAAATGTCTCTGAAGATCAAAATTAAATTTTTATATTTATATGTAGTAGCGGGAACCGTCTGTATACTAACTATGTCTTTGGGCGTAAAAATCACTTTTGTTATGTCTTCTCCTCCTATTGATCGCAAATGAAAATTTCGTTTGAAGTTTCATGCCTTTATTCATAAAAACCTCCATGTCTTCTTCTCATACGGACCAAGAATATACCCGAATACTCTCTATATACTGATCTCGTATTTCCATTTTTTGAGATAATTCGGTCACGAACGTTTGGCTTAACAAAGTGATGATCTCACGCGCTGCAAAACATATTACGCCGTCGTGTTGAAACCATTTCTCCTACAAATAATGTGCAATTACATGATAAATAAAAAAAAATCAATTGATCGTCCACTTGCTCTAGTTCGATTTTATATGAATGTAGACCAAGATCTTTCCTCAGCATTTGCAGAGACCGAGTTGCTGAGAACGGCGTCGGTTCCATAAATTCGAGTCCCTTGTCACACTTAAGTCTACAGCGTCGATGGCTCCTATTTGTTGACGAACATAAGTTTGGCGAACATAACGCGCATTTTATCTAGTTTTACGCAGGTTTGTGCTCATTTAAAAACAAAAAAATCTCCATCTGAAATCTTCCTGCTTCCCAGCGGGAGCTAGGAATTTATTTAAGACACAAATTTTATTGGTGAAATTATCTAACAATTCATCGTAGATTCCGATTTTGGTTACGATTTTTGCGAATAAAAAAATTGGCCCACCTTACTATTCATATCTCTGGGTGAACTGCAATATACTGTGGAATTTTGACAGTTATAACTACTTATTTTAAAAGGGGTGTAGTACAGCCTACTTCCACCCTTACTGTAATTCATACTGCAAAAAATTGGCCCACCTTACTATTCATATCTCTATGCGAACTGCAATATACTGTGGAATTTTGACAGTTATAACTACTTATTTTAAAAGGGTGCAGCACAGCCCACTTCCACCCTTACTGTAATTCATACTGCAACAATAACATGTGTAACAAATGACATCTTCATACCTCTGATAGTTCATGAGATATAGACTTTCAAGTTGTATGGGCGGTGCCAAGCCCCTTTATCCAATCACAACTAAGTACAGCCAGAGACCAACAACATGCCATCAATACGACTTTCTTAAATTATCTTATAAATCAGTCTATTATAAAAGCCGTCAGAGAGATTTTTGAAAAAGGGGCGAGGTACCGCCTTCTTCCTATCTGGCAGTAATTAATACTGCTCCAACAACATATATACCAAATCTCTTCATACCTCTGATAGTTCATGAGATATAGCCCTTTTTATTTTCAAGTTGTATGGGCGGTGCCTCGTCCCTTTATCCAATCACAACCAAATATAGCCAGGGACTTTCTACAGGTCAACAGAGCCACTTGGTAAAATTTTCGTATCAATCTGTCTATTGGAAAAGCCTGCAGAGCGATTTTTGAAAAGGGGGCCTGGCTGTAATTAATACTGCTCCAACAACATATACACCAAATCTCATCTTCATACCTCTGATAGTTCATGAGATATAGCCCTTTTGATTTTTAAGTTGTATGGGCGGTGCCACGCCCCTTTATCCAATCACAACCTATTATAGCCAGGGACTATCAACAGGTCAACAGTACCACTTGGTAATATTTTCGTATCAATCGGTCTATTAGAAAAGCCGTTAGAGCGATTTTTGAAAAGGGGGCGTGGCACCGCCCACTTCCACCTTGGCTGGAATTAATACTGCTTCACCAACATACAAAATATCATCGTCATACCTTTGATAGTTCATGAGATACAGCCCTTTTGATTTTCAAGTTGTATGGGCGGTGCCACGCCCCTTTGTCCAATTGGACCGAATTGTAAATCTAAACCATCCGGGGCGCCACCCAAACGCATACAAAAAAATTTATGCAAATCGGTGCAGCCGTTTAGGAGGAGTTCAGTCACAACACACGTACGGTAGAATTTTATATACATTTTGATTGTCACTCCATAACTCGAGAATGGCTAGACCGATTTTGGATTTCAAAATCAACTAACCATCATCACTCCTCCCTGTACCTTCCCTAAATTTTATGGCAATCGGTCGAGCCGTTCTCGAGTTATGGAGTGACAATCAAAATGTACACTTCTTTTTATATATATAGATAAAAAGTTTGTCTGAGAACGTCAAACACTTCTTGAGTTTTACTCTAGTGGTCTAGTACCTTCACCCTGACTTGAAATTTTTCATCCCCCCAGAAAATTAGCCCAAAAATATTCCACAGTGTTATCTACGAAGCGCAAATGACCGAAATCATTGGAATTATTTTCTAGGTGCGGCAGTTGATGAATGGATTTATGGTGTTCCTGCCACATAAGTAGGTGAAGAGCCGTTTATCCAGGCTTAACGTTTTCGATAAATCCACGCTTTAATATAAGAAACTTTAAAATTTCTCCCCACTGCCTTATATTTAGAATAGATATAAAAAAAACTAATATCGTTAGCGAAATGTGCATAATTTTACAATAATTTTCAAACACACCAATAGCTACTTGTCTTACAACAACAACTGTACGTCACAAAGCTTCCAGTCCACTAAATCCACTTGTGAACATGTGAGCCCTCGAATAGTGTGTAAAGCGCTCTCTGGCAATGCAAATGCACATGATGCATAAAGTATTCCAATTTTAAGCCCTTTGTTGTTGTTTTTTGTTTTTTCGTTTTTGTTGTGGTTGTCATGTCGTGTCCTTCCTTTCCATTCATTTCATTCGCTCGTTATCGACGTAACACACATATTTTTGTGTTGTAAATTTTCATGACAAATATTCACTTCACTTTGAAGACCCCTAAAATATGCCAATAACAACATTGTAAACCGCCGGTCACATGGAAGATATCAACAACTTTTAACCAACAGTTAACAGACAAGCTCACACACAACTATTTATATCCCCGTCCTCTCTTTGAGCGTAGAGGACTTTTCTGCTACAGTAGAGAAACTCCCTTAAGCTCTTGTAGTTAATTCAATTATGTGGTTAGTGTCGAATTTTGTTGGCCCTTCTTCTATATGGAGGGAGAAAATATTTTTGTACTTTGCTCGCTGCGGAAGGTAGCGCAAGTGAAGACAGAGGAGTGTCCATCACTGAGCAAAAACGAGATCAGCACGGCAATTGCACAGCTAGCAACAACAAATTTGCGGAAGCCATTTCAAAGGGCGGCGGCGTTGAGCTAGTAACGTACATGTACCATTTAATAAACTCGGCTTGGCTTATGATGTTCGATTTTCGGAATCTTTGTGTCCTGTGCTTATGAAAGGCGATCAAAGTGTGTGCCCCAATTACCGCGGGATCAACATTTTCTCTATCGCCTGAAAGATCATGTTAAATAGTGATAGGCTTCCCATGGCCTCGCGCCAATAATCGATTTTTTTACACAGACACTATCGGCAATTCGAAATGCAGATCAATAGTTTCTATCTATTTAACCTACAAAGTGCAGTACGATAGATGCTGATTCAACTTTGTGGGGTGAAGGTTACCGGCACGAAGTCCTCAATGAAGATAAGCAAAATCTGACGCCGAATTTTCCCAGCAAGTGATTCTTCAGACATAGCGATAGTTTTTCATGCTTTAACATCTCAATAGAGAATAAAATGCAGCTCGCGTACGGCGTTGCTGTATACATAACGCTCGTATATTTTTTTGGACCAAAAACAGTACATTTCACTAAAATTTTTTAAAAAAGCAGTACATCGATTTGGAAAAACAGTACTTTTCGCAGTATATATTTTATTCAATATATAAAAAATAATTAACAATCATTTCCATCATCTGAATCATTTTCATCAGAATCAGCTTTTGTGGTTGTTTTGTATTTGTCGTTTGAAGCAATTTGAACAAGCAATGCCGGCTTCGTTTTGAGGTAATTGTAGAAATCAACGCATTTGCACTTCATATTACATTTGACGGTCAGAATCCAAGTTTTGTTCACTACAGAGAGGATTCGTTCCACTGATGCTGAAGATCGTGACAAACATAAAATATATTCAATGATCGTACCCATTTCTTTGAATTGGCAATCAGCGTTATTGAGATGAATAAATAACATATCTCCACCCACCGATCCACAATAGAAACATTGCCTTCTCTCCATTGCATAATTTTGACGCTCGTACAATAGTTTTTGATATATCGAAATTAGGTGTTCAAATTTACCACATTTTCATTGGCATTGTACCAATTGTATTCGCTCAACTTGTTCTTAACGGCTTCGACTTCATTCCATGTTAGAGAATACGCTGTTCGCCTATTTTATTTCTATTATGTATCGAAAAACAGTATTTTAAGGGAAAAAAGCAGTACGCAGTTTTTGATGTCGAAAAACAGTACAGTACTGCGAAAAACAGTACAGATACGAGCCTTATGTATACATCATTGGCAGAGGATTGTAGAATGTTACTGCGGTCTTTTCGAGTATTGAGAAGTAGTTGCAAGAAGTGGATCTGGTTATAAATTAGGGGAAAATAAGTTATTTGTTTGTACTGTAGCAGAGTCCTGGGTAATAACACAAGCTGTTGAAGCTATTGTGGGAGTCTTCGAGATAATAATACTTCGAAAATTTTTTGAACCCATCATCGTTTTTGAAGTCTACCGACGTCGTATGAATCATGAGCTGTATAAGCTGTACAACGACATCAACGCGCTTTCCACATACTTATGTACTCTAAAATGTAATATAAAATGTTTCAAAAAATCTTCCAAAATGTCACACATCAATCGAGTAACTTATAACACCACTTCGTACTGTAACAAAGAATTATAGGACCCCTCAAAAACGCCGTGGAACGTCATAAGAAACAGAAAAAACTTTTAGAATACTACACTATACGCACAACATGTTGTACCATAGAAAAAACAGTCGAATGATAGCTGAAGGCTTCCAATAGGGGGGAGGGGAACACAAGACATATGAAATGATTCTCAAAGTACTAAGTATGCATTTGAACAATTTCAAAGTGAATGTCGTGTGCTCGCACCGTACTTGTTGCAGCAGTCACCGCACCATCTTTTGCAATAGCTCTGATATTGTTGGTGGCTTGTAGTGTTGCTGATGTGGCAGTCGCGGTAACAGCAGCAGCTGTAGCACCAGCAACAACAATCAGAAATCTTTGTTTATTTAATATCACATAAACCCTTCATCATAGGTTACCCTCTCGGATAAAACGCATTGCGCACTGCTGCCGTGCATAGCATAAGGTGCGGAGTTGTTGCTGTTTGACTGGCGGTTTTGGAAAATGTTAGTCTAAACATTCCGATACAACAACTGCACGTCTCGCTGGCTGTTGGTACGTCCGTCCGTCTATCTGTCGTTACTGTCGCAGTAGTCTGTAGTTTAACTGTGATCATTGTTAGTTACGCGACTTATTCTCCCTCCCCAGTTTCGAGGACGAGTAGTATATTTTGCTGTTGATGACGATGGCGATGGCGATGATGATGATGATGGCAAAGCGCGTAGCTGCATCTCTTGAGCAAACAAACCAGCCAACACGATCACTGACTTGTGGCCTTTAAGGGAAAATGTTAAGTTAATTGCAGTCAACATTGCTGGATTATACAACACAGTGGGGCATTAAGGATAATTAAAGGGAAAGATAACAAATGGGAAGAATGGTGAATTATAAGTTGATTTGAACAAATAGCAATATTTGTTGATGGGAGTAATTTCAGTGCACATAGAATTAGTATATAAACATCAAGCGACTTAAACACAACCGGAATCTGGCTAGAAATCGTAATTTTACAATAATTCTCAAGCACATTTACCGCTGCTCCTCTTACAACAACAACAACTGTACATCTCAAGGCTTCCAGTCCACTAAATCCACTTGTAAACATGTGAGCCTTCGAATAGTGTATAAATCGCGCTGTGGCAATGCAAATGCACATGATAAAGTATTCCAATTTTTCGTTGTGGTTGTCAAGTCGTATCCTTCTTTTCCATTCATTTTATTCGCTCGTTATCGAAGTAAGATCGTAAGGTTTATTTCGGAAATGTTTTTTTGATTGCTAGTATAGCTCCTGTTGTGTTCCGATTTTAAATTCTCTCACCGATTTTTCCTACGTTTTTTGGTCAACGTCTGCTATTTCTTTTATCTGATATGGATATTAAGTACATCGCCTATTGATAGACAGGTATTGTCCATTAGGGTTGAACTAGTGCACGGGTTTTCGAATGCGATACGAACCAACCCCAAATTTTGTGTGGTTCGAAACAAAAATTAATGGGCTAGATTTTGGGGGAGGTGAGGTGTGGTAAATGGCAGCGCATCGTGGTCAAAGTTAGGATGGAAAAAATCCGCATCAAGCCCCAGAAATTGCTACATGGTCTCCCCTAGAGGGGTAAAATACATGATCGACCCCTCCTAAAAGTTTCCCAAAACATACCTACCCGCCATCTTCACCCCATACAAAAATCGAATTTTTATCGATTTAGCTCCGACCGCTCTAACTGCCCGAAAGGTGCCCCAAGAGGAGCCAAATGTATGACCGACCCCCAATATTTTTGCAACCCCAACAGTTTCTGATAGCGGGTAGATATGTTACCCGCTATCTTCAGCCATTAAGGTGGTCCCCATATAATTTTTTGTAAGATGTCTGTGTTTAATTACAAAACATTACTTTCGTAATTTTCGTGGTAATTAAATTATTGGGTTTCCATCCCTGCCTAACACTCTCGCTAGAATCTGTCTACTCCTGTTTAATACACCCTTGTAAGTGTTTACAGTTTCTAACGAGTAACTTAACGAATGCTTAAAGACGCCGCCACCTTACTTCATCTTGTTTAATCTCGTTGACTTCTTGCTCTATCGATCGCTACCGACAGCATCCCTCTGCATATCGTTGCAGATTAATTACAAATCGTGTAATTAAAAGGTAAAATTGTTACCAATAATAAAGCAATTGGCTTTTTGTTTATCCTTACTAAAACTATCGTGTTTTATTTCTTCTATTTTCTTTCCTTTATATCGCTTACGGCGAACAGTCTGCTTCTGTCGTGCCGCCCAGAGGGGTAAAATCTATGGCCGACCCCTTAAGGGGGCACCAAACAAAAATCAAATCTATATTAATTTTGCTCCCACCGCTCTAACTGCTCGAAAGGTGCCCATAGAGGAGGCAATATTTTTGCAACCCCAATAGTTTCTCAGAACATATCTTCCCTCTATCTTCAATCCTTACAGGGGTCCGCATACAATACTTTAAAATTTTCATAATTTTATTTTATCTTCATTCTTTCACCCATCTCTCTTTAGTAATAAGGTTAATTTTCCCGCAACAAGCTGTTTCCCTCTTTAAAATAAACCTCAATGGGAACGTAAACTTTGCTCGAATTTACTATGGAGGCGGCCAGTCCACACTGTTTACTCTTTGTTACTATGGCAGCATATGGGTCTTCTGGGTGGTAACGAGGTAGTAAGTACTGCTTTCGGGTACCGTAAGGCACTTTCTTGTCAGACAGTGGTGTTAATGACTTGATTGCCAGTATGTCGTACGGTATCGACGGAGGCCCTGCCTTAGTCTGGTACCTTGGGTGACATTGGATACAAACATGCCAGGTCTCCAGTGCGAGCCCTTGATCATCGGTGTCTTATTGATGTCACGGGGGTTCAGAAGGGCCCAGCCTTACAAATACATGGTAGCCGTGCGCCGTCGTCAAGCGGAAGGGGTTTGAAACTTCCCACCTGTGAAGGTACTACATCCTTGCAATGTAGCATCGATCTTTCCTGAAAACATTGATACTTGCGAGTCTTTAAAAGTTTCAGTGTGAATTCTTTTAGAGAAAGGAGATCAATCCTGTGAAGTAGTAAGTACTGCTTTCGGGTACCGTAAGGCACTTTCTTGTAAGACAGTGGTGTTATTGGCTTGTTTGTCAGTATGTCGTACGGTACCGACGGAGGCCCTGCCTTATTCTGGTACCTTGGGTGACATTGGATACACACATGCCAGGTCTCCAGTGCGTGCCCTTGATCATCGGTGTCTTATTGATGTCACTGGGGTTCAGAAGGGCCCAGCCTTACAAATACATGGTAGACGTGCGTCGTCGAGCGGACGGAGTTTAGAATTTCCCCCGCATCCCACCGGTGATGGTACTACATCCTTGCAATGTAGTATCGGTCGTTTCACCTACTTGAGGTATTGATATGAAAACATTGGTACTCGCGAGTCTTTAAAAGTTTCAGTGTAAACTCTTTTAGAGAAAGGAGATCAATCCTGTGAAGTATGGTTCATTAAATCACAATTCGGTAGCAGCTTTTCTGCAAAACTTCCACCGGTGAGTGTGGCAGATAGCACGGGGGTCTTGCTCCCACCTCGTTAGTGTTTGCAGGTCCCCTTGTGGGAGCGTCACGCGGGCTGTGGTTTATACCGGAATCGCTGGTAGAGTCATGGGGCTCGCATGTAGAGTTGCTTGCAACGGGATGCTACACAGAGGTGGTAAGATAGGCCTCACCATGGCCAAAGGGGGTATGTCCCATACAGAAAGTTTAAATGCGTCCCCGCTTTGTGTGGGTTTAGCAAATCATGGGATTTTTTTATTTCCGAGTGAATAGCACTAGTTCCATTTTACCATTTTAGCTGAAGTTTCTGCGCAGATTCAAAAATCTTAGAAAGTAATTTCCTTGGTGATTTCTATTAGTGACATGTCATACGCATATGCGACAATTGAGCAGCACGTCCTGTCCATCGTCTTCAGAAGAGTATTGATGTTGAGATTTCATAGTGGAATCTGTCCATGGTATTGAGTTTTGATGTTGAGATTCCATATAAAATCTCAACATCTAACAATTATAACTTATCGAAGGGAACCAGTTGTATAAACTCAATTTCAAGCATCAGTTTAAGAAACTTTAACTAGACTTGGTAACCACCCGAATTGAGGTTAGTATGCACATTAGGGTGGCAGTGAAAATTCAACTTTGGATTTTCGGTAAATATTTTAAAAAAATCGTACAACTTTTAGTCGTGCCCCAAAGAGGTCAAAGGTCAAATCTATATATAAGAAAATGAGTTGGTGTTTGTTTATTTGTATTTTTTAGTACCGCATAGACACGAAAATCGCTTGACTGATCTTTTTGACATTTTCAAAGAATGTAGCTGTGTGGCCTCTGGTCAAAATAGGGTGCAAGCATTTCTGATATATCAATTGGACGCGGCTCCGCCCATTAGACTCTATTTTTGAACCTCAATATCTGGAGGACTCTCTCTCCAATCGCCTTGAAAATTTGGGTGGATGCATCAAATTTTGCAAAGTTCGTGATCCAACAAAAATTGAAACTTTAAAATACTGTTTCTCATGATCTATAAGTGGTATATAGAGGTATATATATATGTGTTATTGATACAGTATGAAGTACAGTTAGGGTGGAAGTGGGCTGTGTCACGCTCCATTTAAAAAAAAACGTTATAAAAGCCGTAATAACAGTTTGATCGTCCTCAAAAATTCACAGCGTACGCTGAAGGAAAAAATTCGTTGCTCCCAAACGAAAAATTAGACAAATGAACTTCGTTTGAAGTTTTCATTTGCCGCAAAACAAAACTTGTTTGCCACAAGTAGTTGTGTCTATTGTGGGAATAAAATAAACGTTTATCGCAAACTCAATATACGTTTGTAACAAACGAAGAACGACTACGGCAAACTATTATTTCGTTAGTCGTAAACGAAAAACTCTTTTGAGGCAAAATAAAATTTCTTTTGCCACAAATGAAAAGAACGTAGACACAAACTTTTATTTCGTTAGTCGCAAATGGAAAACTGGTTGTAGCAAAAACAATTGTGTTTGCCTCAAATAAATCCACGTTTGCCACAAATGAAAAACTGGTAAAAACAAACGTTAATTCAAAAGTGTTAGTTTTTTCACTAGATTGCCTTTCTATTGAAATTCACTGTCAAGAACATTGTCTTTACATAAAGAAAAAAACACCGACACGACGCTCAACAAACTGATGTTCACAAATGAACCACAAACGAAAAACTAAACACCATAACACTACACGATAGCGATCATTCTGGAACATCTCAATGATTGATACACTCCAATCACTCATTTGTCACAGCGAACGAACATTCGTTGGGGACTAACGTGGAAGACGTTTGTGCAAAATATAAAACTTTTGTTTAGGAGAGTTGAGAGAACAAAAAGCATGTTTTCCCAACTCTTCTAAACATAAAAGATTTAAATATTCCCCAAAAATCTTCTACGGTTGTCCCAAACGAATGTTCGCTTGCTGTTAAAAATAAGTAACGCTCTTTGTTCTCTCAACTCTCCCAAATATAAAGGTTTTATATTTTGCACAAATGTTTCCCATCGTAGTCCCAAACGAAAAATTAAACGATGTAGGAGTAAACAAATGTTCGTGTACTGTAAAAAAAAGCAATGTTGATGGCAACTGTTTCATTTTGCGTCGAATACTTCAACGATTGTGGTAAACGTTGAATTTTCGAAACAAAACAACTTTTTTTGCAGCAAGCGAGCAACAAATGGGTTTTTTTTTTGAGTGTAGTAGAGATATTTGGAACTATGTTGACAAAAAGGGCCCAGGCGCCACCTGTTACATATTTGCGGAAAAAAATACAATTCCATAAACGATCATTAGCAAAAAAACATACGATTTACTAAAAACCTGACATTTGACCTCTTTGGGGCTCGGGAAATAGTCGTCCGATCTTACTCAAATTTCCGTCATGCATTTTTGAATCCTGACAAAAAAAAAATCGTCCATACAGCTTCTCTTTATTAAAAGGTACATAATAAAATCGGGATTCGAACATAAGAATAGTGTTGTAAAAGCCTTTATCTTTTGCAGTATTCTTCAAAGACATTTTATTTATTGACTATGTAACATTTCCAATATGTAGCAGTTTCACTGCAGATAACTTCACCTATCTGCTATGCAACATTCTTAGTATCATACAACTTCTTTGACACAATTTTGTCCCACTGTCTTCGCTACGTTGCTGGCATAAGCGCAACCCCAGTAGTCAATATATTTAATAAGTTAAAGTTAAACATTAAACGCCGACGATCCCTGGTAGGTACTGGCAGCAGCAGCTCAACTATTGTAATCACGTACACACGCTACGCAAAACAACAACAACGACCAACAACACCAGATTCAACTAAAAATAAACAGCAACAACAACAACAATTGTGACTACGAAAAATTGTCACTTAATTGTAGTGGAAATTCTTAAGGTAATTGTGTAAATCCTTTTACATGTTACCTTTTACCCCTCCCCTACCCCTCCTCAACAACTCTTGCGGCGTAACACGAATAGTTAGTAGATTCCACCAGTCCCTCTGGCAGTTAAACAAAACAAAAGGATGCATACCAATAAGTAGGCGAACATCAAGGTAAGATACTCAACGCAACGCAAACGTAAACTTAAACTCATCGCATCTCATACCATCTTTATGAGAGAGTCTTGAAGTTATAGTCTTACAAATGTTTGTTTGTTGCACCGGATAGTTACATTGGCGCATAATTAGATATCTGTACTTTTAGTTTTTTTTTGGGAGTTTTTTTATTTATTTTTGGTAATAACCCGCATTCCCACCATATACTAGTCGCGGGATAATGTCAATTATAAAATAATATTTTATTATTAGATGGTAACCGACACTAGGATATTTTGTGTGTTTTCCATTTCTATACAAAGGGGGGCTTTGTGGCTCAGTTTCACAGCAGTTTATATGTTACACGCTTGATTAAATCTCAGAAATAACCATTGTTTTCTTTCAACACAAAGCTCAGCTCAAACTTACGCAAAAAGAGGGTATACAATTTGTAAAAACCAATACTAAGACGGAGTCGACTATACAGTACTCTTCAAATAAAATACCATTATAATAATATCAAAGTTTCGGTTGAAGTGAAATTCGATGGACTGGTTCTGGTGAGTATTCGTCTCCAAGCTCACAGACGGTCATGTTATATTCTGGAAAGGAAACAGGAAGCAATCACCAATCAGGCGTTGGAATAATGTTGACAAACCTATATCAGACCGACTAATTCATGTCCGTTTTGGGTTTAAGGTTAGAAACATCTCTCTGATACACAGCTATGCACCAACTGAAGCTGCCACAAACGATGTTCAAAACGCGTTCTACAGTCAGCTGAACTCAACGTATGACGATATTCCAAGAGGTGATATCGTAATTGTCAAGAGATACCTGAACGCCAAGGTCGGTTCTGACAATGACAATCGCTGAAGCATGTAATGGGCAAGCATGGGCTTGGTACACGGAATGACAACGGTGAACGGTTTATTGACTAGAAAGTTAGAAATCGGTGGCACTCACTTTACCCATAAAGACCCTCCGTTCCAGGAAATACGATGTTGGTAGGCTAAAGAATTTGAATGGCCGAAACAACTTTATCTCAAAACTCCGACAGTTAATAAATATCACCGAAAAAGAACTCCCTGTTTCCAAAAACTTCCAAAAACTCCGAAGAGAAGAAGTTAAATAAAATAAACGCCATAAAACGGTACAGCGTGCTTTGCGTAGAGTCTAGGGTGTTCAAAACCGTAAACCGGTTTTTTTTTAAAACCGTATGCCGGTTTTTGCATAAGTTCCATTTTCGAATAACCGGTTTAACCGAGATTTTTCCTTCGGGTAATCGGTTTTTTTAAATTGCTTTGTAACAACTCTAAAAGGAGTTATTGAAAAAGTAAAACTTTTAAAATTGAATTTAAAATTAATTTAGAAAAAACTTTTTACACGTTATTTAAGTGGATCAACAAGTCGAAGTATATCTCGCCGACGATGATAGTGACGATGATGAATGCGGAAGTCGAAAAATCATACGAGCTCATTCAGAACGTGTCTTTAATTATCGCAAAATTGTGGAAGCATGTTAATTCATTTAACAAGTCGAGCGAAAAACAAAGAAAATTGCAGAGCTATGTTTTCTAGGAGCACAATAAAGAACTAATGTGAAACACCGGTGGAGCTTCTTATCTGCATCAATTCGCTTACAAGAAATACAAATTTTGAGAGATTTAAGTCCAGCGCTTCAGCCTTTAGCGCTCGCAAAGATAAAAGATTATCAAATGATTTAGCGACTCTTATCGACGCTGAAGGAGTATATGCGTTTATACTGAAACAGCTCAAATATATGGACTTCGCATATACCCGGGAGCTGCAAGACAAAATTATAGCAAGATTTAAGGAAAAAAGAACACAAACATTGAATAGCCTAATTATATATCTTAGCTTCGGAAAGTTTCCTACAAGCTCATCCTGTGTAAAATATTCTAAAAAGGCGGTAACGATGGAATATGCGAATGAACATTTTAAAAGAATTTATCCTGTAATTTCCCTAACAACATTGGAGTCTAGTAACAGTTCAGATTGTGAGATGGAGGAATCCGCAAATGGTAGTCTTTACAAAGATTTAAATAGGATAATAAATCACATCCAAAATCCAGCAGAGAAAACCAATTGATATGAAACAAGACTATATGATGATTTCAACTACATATTTCGATTTCAACAAAACGCGCTTTTGTCAATAAATCCCACTTCCTCAATTAGTGAGTGCGTGTTTTCTGATTCAAGCTTTAAAAAACCAAACAGAAGAATAGACTCAAAATTTAACATTTACATTGCATACTATTTCTTAAATACTCTTTTAAAAAACAAAATTAAAAATATTCCAAAAATATATTCCTTTCCAAAAAAACTACTTTACAAAATAAAATGAAAGATTCCAAAAATTTATTAAAAAGTAAAAACACAAAATAAAACAACAACTACAACATTTCTTATTTTTTGTAAATAAAGGCATTTATTTAAACCAAATTATTTTTTTATTTTTATTTTTATTTTTCACGAAATCCGAGTTTTCTAAAAAAATCAATTTTTCGAATAACTCGGAAACCGGGTTTTAGAAAAAAGGAGGTATTTGAACACTCTAGTAGAGTCAATCGAAGGAGTATAGATTGTCTCGCTGAGGAGGCTGAATGCAGCAAATTAAGGCGACACTCGCACAGTTTTTCATGTCACAAAAAAACTTGCTGAACGCAAATTGCACACCGAACATCCTGTCCGTGATCAGGCTGGAAATCTTCTCAGCACCGACCAAGAACAACTGCAAAGGTGAAAAGAACATTTTTCCATAGTCTTAAATAACATAATAGACCCTATAGCCGAACCACCTATACCTACAAGTTCAATAAATACAACAAACTACAGGATTGAAACCTCACCACCTAGTTTATCAGAAATTATAGCTGCGATAAAACAACTTTCGAAAGTTAAAACCGCCAGCACAGATGGTATCCCTGCTGATATATATAAGTGTGATCCAACACTCACTGCAGAAAAATTACACTCACTTATCACGGAAACGTGGGAAACTGAGTCCTTCCCTGAGGAATGGAAAGATGGTGTAAACATCAAAATTGCAACAAAAAAAGGAGACTTAAAAAATTGTAACAACTGGCGTGGTATTTCTGTTCTCCCAACGATTGCAAAGCTAATAGCAAAAATAATACTAACCGAATTAAAGAACACCTAGAACATAGTATTAGCTCCTGTCAAGCAGGTTTTCGCAGTGGATATTCCTGTGCCGATCACATCAGTACGCTGCGCATTATTGTGGAACAATGTTTGGAATTCAATTCCAATCTTCATCTTCTCTTTGTGAACTTTGAGAAAGCTTTTGACAGCATCAACCGTGAATACATATGGTTAGCCTTGCAAAGAAGATATATACCAGAAAAACTAATATCTCTTATCAAGGATGGTTATAACCAGGCCAGATGCTTTGTTTTCATAAAGGAAAGCTCTCAGACCCATTCCATGTTCAAAGTGGAGTGCGTTAGGGATGCATATTGTCACCTTTATTATTCCTAGTAGTTATGGAAGATGTTCTTAGTTCCATAGAGAACACAAGCCAAGGAATACAATGGCAAATTAACAACAAATACCTCAATTATCTGGCTTACGCAGACGATTGCTTTCTTATAGGCTGTGTGATCTAAAACAGACAACATTATATTTGCAGGAAAAGCTGCAACATACGGGTCTTAAAATAAATACCAGCAAAACAAAGACTCTTAGTATAGGAGCCGAAACAACAGCGCCATTAAGGGTAGGTGATGAAACCTACAATTATGCTCCTTACTTCTCCTACCTGTGGTGTAAGATAGATGCTGAAGGAGGTTCTGATTTATATGTAGAGGACAAGACAAGATCGTCGTTCGGTATACTGGCCCCAATATGGCAAAGCAACAAAATCAGCCTCCATACAAAACTGCGAATTTTCGAAGCATGTGTAAAGTCTGTACTTCTGTATGGATGTACAACTTGGAAAGTTACCAGTAGTAAATATTACCAATAGGCTTCAAACTTTTGTCAACCGCTGCCTTAGAAGAATACTTCGCATATTCTGGCCCCGTACCATCTCAAATGCTGAACTGTTGTCGCGATCACGGCAAATACCACTGGCAGCGGAAATTCGTAAGCCTAAGTGGCAGAGGATTGGACACGCCGAAATGACGACTATGGCTAAGCAAGCACTTAAATGGAATCCCTTTCATCAGGCAGGTCGTCGGTCGTAACTGTCAAACTTCCATATGAATATCATAACATCTAAGCAGGAACTAGGACATTCCGTAGAGCAAAGCAGTTTAGAAATCATATTGTGTATTCAAGAAGGTCGTGTCATGGAGAGACAGCTATACTATATCTACTAAAGCCTACCGCAGGTTTATGCTTCTGTTAATTTAAATTATCGAGCAACAAACAATTCATGACAATGACAGGAACAATTCATGTCATGCCATGTCCAATTCATTTCAAGAAATTGACGACACAACCTTTCATTCATACTAAACTATCGAACATTCAATATAAGAGTTCAAAATTACATGTGGTTTTTGAAAATTGTATTGTGGTTGTTAGATGTTTGTTTTGCTCTTATTTTCTTGTTTTACTTCTATTTTCAAATTCAATATTTCACTATCTATTAGTGTGAATTGCACCAATTCATTTCGAATGATATGGTATGATCCACACAAACTTGAAGAGTTGCCGTAAGTATCATGCAACATTCGAAGTATAACATAGTATGTTCGAGCAACATTGCTACAGCATTCAATGTATGAAGAACATGTCATGGCTTGACAAATAGTTGGTGTCGCACCAATCACAATTCAATCAAGTCGTCTGGTACTGAATATTTATTTTTTAGTCAGGCAAAGGTAAAGAGTCAAACTCAAACCGAAAACTACTTTAGGTTTTCAGTTCTGTTTGAAATAAATAACCAAAACTATCTTAAAATAAAAATAACATGTTACCAATTTCAATGAACTTTTGTAGGTGTGTTATTGGTACCGTATTGAAACTTTGGATACTTTTAGTGGGGGATGCATACTGGGGCCGATTGAAAACTCGGTATTAATATCACAATTTTCAAAGTATTGTTCTTATCATTGTGGAATGTAACTGCGGACCACAGAGGTAGCAAACGCCTACTCCAACCACCTAACTCAACTGCTGCGGAATGCTCCAACCCCTGACAATATAACCTCGCAGTGGCAAAATATAGCCGACTCCTTAGAACGGGCTGCGAGAAGCGTACTTGGGTACTCAAAGCCGTCTCAAGAAGATGCCTGGTACGATGATGAATGTCGCAATGTCACGAGAGAGACGGTTGCTGCATACAGTGCGAAACTGCAGCCAATGGCAACGCGAGCTGTTCGTGAACGGCACAGGGAGAAGAGACGAGAGGCAACGCGTCTTTTTAGAAGAAAAAAGAAGGAGCTGAAGAAGAGGCAGGACGAGTGCACTGAGTTGCTCCGAAGTAGAGGGGAAGCCCGAAAATTCTACAAGAGAGTGAAAGCGAGAATGCGTGGAACAGGGTTGCCCTCCTGCAAGGACAGCGATGGTCAGCTAGTGACGGAGCCGGATAACGTTCTGAAGATATGGAGAGATCACTTTAGAAATTTACTGGATACTGACACCACTCCAGAAGACCCCGCTCCAATCCATGACGATGGTATTAACTGTCCACCTCCGAGCCAGAGCGAGATACGTATGGCCATCTCCCGCCTTAAAAACAACAAAGCTGCTGGAGCCGATGGTCTCCCTGCTGAATTGTTTAAGGCTGGCGGGGAGGAGCTGATTAGGAGCATGCATCAGCTCATGGAGAACATCTGGCAAGAGGAGAGCATGCCCGGGGATTGGAGTCTCGGTCTGTTATGTCCCATATACAAGAAAGGAGATCGTAGTGAATGTAAGAACTACCGTGGAATAAGCCTATTACCAATTGCGTACAAGGTCCTTTCAAGCATATTGTGTGAACGTCTAAAGCCAATTGTGGAAAAACTAATTGGACCATATCAGTGCGGCTTTAGACCTGGCAAATCAACGACGGATCAAATATTCACCTTACGACAAATCCTGGAAAAAAATCCATGAAAAGCAGATCGACACCTACCACCTCTTTGTCGACTACAAAGCTGCCTTCGACTCTCCGATAAGGAATAGGCTTTATGAGGCCATGTCTGAGTTTGGTATTCCTGCAAAGCTGATTCGACTTTGCAAATGTACCTTAGACAACACCAAATCCTCGGTTAAGATTGGTAAGGATCAGTCTGAACCATTCAACACGGAAAGAGGTCTCAGGCAGGGCGATAGCCTGTCCTGTACACTATTTAACATAGTTTTGGAGAAGGTGATGAGAAAGGCTGGTATCAACATGTCTGGCACCATATTCCACAAAAGCCACATGCCACTAGCCTACGCCGATGATATAGATATCATTGGCCGAAATCTGCGGGATGTTACTGCAGTTTTCTCATCGCTAGAAAAGGAGTCAGCAAAAATGGGTTTAGCGGTCAACGAGGACAAAACAAAAATAATGATTTCGACGAACAAAGAGTCCTCTCGATGGGGACGCACCGTGAACGTTGACAATTATTGTTTTGAGGTAGTCGACGAATTTACCTACCTCGGATCTTCCGTCAACAAGATGAATAATGTCAGCCAAGAAATTAAACGGAGAATAGTGCTAGCCAATAGATGTTTCTACGGACTTCGGCAGCACTTTACTCGGAATACTAAGAAACAGCTATACCAGGTGCTTATCTTACCTGTTCTGTTGTATGGTGCCGAATCATGGGTGCTTACTACAACGGACATACAAAACCTGGGAGTATTCGAGAGAAAAGTACTCCGAAAAATATATGGACCTATCTGTGTCGAAGGCCAGTTTCGCCATCGGATGAACCATGAGCTGTATGAGCTTTACCACGACATCGACGTAGCTAAAAGAGTCAGAATCCAACGACTTCGATGGCTGGGACATGTTGCCAGGATGGATGTAAATGCTCCAGCGAGAAAGGTGTTTGAAGGCGAACCTGAAGGACGGCGCAGAGCAGGGAGACCCAAACTCCGTTGGAAGGACCAAGTGGTAGGCGATGTGCCATCATCTGGTAGGACTAACTGGAGAACACACACACAAGACCGAAGCGTGTGGAATTCTTTATTACTTCAGGCCTCAAATTTATGAACTACGTTTCGTAAATTGTAATTGGCCACTTAAGTAAGTAATAGACATTTGTAAGGGAGGAAATATAATCTTTCAGATTACTATAATCAGAGGCAAACGGTATCAACGCTACTGGTTGTTAAAGTTGACCACTTTGGTGATTTTATAACTTTCAAAGCCTTGGCTTCTACACTTATAGGCCGATTACAGTGTTTTTTGGACTCCAAGTATCAAGGCCAAATTCGTTACAGGACTTTATAAATTAACTACAACAAGGATTTCTAACAGAGGGACCTTTTATTAATGGCAAGTAATTTCCTATGAAATTATACTTTTTATTAAATACGATCGCCACAAGGTCGCTAACTAGTGCCTTGGCTTCCCTGAAAGTTGATGCGCATTTTTAATAATTTTGGTCATAATCGATTCGAAACTTTATGTCTGTTCTCAAATTCAAATGCAGTCAGCAATCCAAATACATATATTTTTCCCATAATACCTACATGAGAATGTGGCAAACCATGTGACAAAACTGATTGTAGTGAAATTAACAAAACCACTAATAGGCATTAGCTAAGTTAATTAAAACAATAAAGGAAAATGGCCAGTACCGCACACTATGTGTGTGCGCCAATATCTCGAAACTAGGCAATATTATACGCATGAAACTATAACCTACAAACAACAAAAAAAAGCTAACCTCTAAAAACAATTGAACAACACAACAACACAATTGAACAACACAGCCGCTTACGGCACAACACTACGGCAGTAGTCAGCAGTTGTCGCAGCGGTATCATCACTATCACATCGCTGTAATGCAGCACTGTTAGTTAAACACTCTACCAAAAGGAAGGCATCTTACAATCACCATCTCGCACTCTCTCTTTCTCTCTCTCTATAGTTTGGCACACAACCGTTACATTGTTATTTTTCTATTAGCGACGCAATGTAAACGAAAAAAGTCAACAGTTTTTAAGGAAGCAAATGTGTGTGGTATAAAAACTGAAAACCCCATAAACTTCAAAGTGTTTTGCTTTTTGTTTTTGGTCTCAACTATTGAAGTTAACTCTTAACCACCATCGGCAGCAGAAGCAGCAGCATCAGCAACATCAATGACCAGTAACCACCATCATCGCTGTTGTCATTACACCGCTGGAGTGAAAGAGGGTTATTATAGTCAGCTGTGCATACATTTTTTTTTTCCTGGGGGGAAAAACTATCCTATATTCTATGGTTATTTACCATAGGTTATTGGGTTGGTAACAGCGTGGTTGACAGGATTTATGTGACTTCAATTACCTGGTTGTATTAATTAACATAGAATATAGGTCGATTGACCGGTATGGATAAAAAGTAATGGAATTTGGGAGAGGATGATAATTTTTTAAATTATGTTAAACTAATTGGAGATAATAGATGCGTTTTCAGGTAATTCAGTTAAGATTTTTATGCGCTGCGACTGATCCAAAAAAAAATTTATGGGGACATGGGAACAAAGCTTAGTATTGATTTTTGTTGAAAGACAGTGGTTTGACGAACTGGGACCTACACTTTATCTCACTTCTGTGAAAGGGATATGAGTCCCTCAAGTTATGTGCCCAGGCATTGTTTTCTTAACCTTTACATACTAGATTTCAAGTTATATATAAGGTGTTTTTTGAGACATATGATAAATAGAACATCCGTAGCGATAACTGTTAAACCAGCTGCCATATTGATAAAATTTGTTCGACTTTTATTTTAGTATAATTTGGCTTACATCACCATGCAAAGACTTAACTTGTACATATTGTGGCAGTTTGTTTCCAAAAGTCGTGCTCTGTTCGCCAAACTTAAAGAGCACTTCCTCAAGTTTACAGGGTGTATAATCGTCCATCTGAGCATCTAATACGGAATACAATGGATCGATTCATGATCACATTTACTCTATTGAAAAATATTTATCTAAATCGAGACCGTACCATGTGTACAGAAGAAGCCTTCGTCGCTGTAGACGCGCGTGTGACACATAACTCGAATCTATCGATCCAACGCCGTTCTCCGCAACTAGGTCCCTGCCCGTCCACTACTTGTAAAATTGAAACACAATTTCTTTATGCATATTAAAAAATTAGCATGGGATAGGTGGAAAATCATCTTCATGGATAGACCGAATGTAACTAATGCATTGTTTTTGTGGTCTAAAACCCTCCACGTTTTACTGCCTTTCTACTGAAACCGGTTTGGGGCACACCACTTGGATGGTTAAAAAATCTGTAATGGACATACATACCAACTATGTGTATATGTCATAAATAAAAATAAAATTATTTAAAAATATATTTTAAGACTTGATAAATGTTTTTGGACATTGAAACAAATTATACCTTTGACAAAGGACCTGCGTTCCCCTATTCCTGATACAATCCCCAACGCTCATCATCGACAATTTAATCAGTCACAAAGGTGATTTCAACACAAAACACTCCCATATTTTGTTATTCCAATATTTGAACAGCCTTGCAAGGTTCGTCTCAACCGACCATTTAACAATTTTATTACGTTCGGTAATTTTTTTGTTCCTGATCTGTGTTTGTTTTTATTTTTTTCTGGTATGTTTGTTATAAAAGCGCAACACTTTTACCACAGATAATGAGAAGCAAACAACACTCTTGGTGGTGCAGCAGCAGCAGCAGCAGAGCCCACATCCAGTGCTATTGGTATTGGCAACGCCATCACCATCACCATCATCATCAGCATCATCAAACTATGAAACTCAATAGACAATGACCGTTTGTTTGTTTGTTTATTTTCAAAGTAATTTTTGTTTTCTTTCCTTTAAACCTCAACCACCAACAAACAGCCAGGCAAAGCCAACAGCAGCAGCAACAACAACAACACCAACAACAACTACACCAGGAACGCAACAATATTTGCGTTTCTGTACCAATGGCCAATACGGCGGCCCATTTGGATGTTATGCCTGCATAGCAGCCACGGAGCCATTCATTGTGTGTGCTGTGGTGCGGCTGTGTGTATGTGGACCCTCTTTATTTTCTTTTTTATTATGCCTTAAAAAGTCTCCCCGAAAATAAAAATAAACCACAAAAGGCAAAGTTCCACATAGCCAAAATCAAACAATGTTAAAAGAAAGGGGAAAGACTGTAGGAAAATCCCATGGAATCAATGCGTAACGATGTCTCACATGGCACATGACTGTGGGTGCCGGCAAAGGGGCTGAAGAAAGAGTTAACTGAAAGTAAATACCTTAAATTCGCACTATTAACAAACCTTTACGAATAGAATGATTGCGGCGGTGCTATCTAAACCATTCATTCGAAAATGTGTTAATGTAAAAACCACAAACATTGTTGTAATTAGTTACAAACAACAACAAAGGCAACATTAGGAGCAGCAGCAGTGTAGCAGCACAAGTAGCCCAACACAAACAAATAAAAGCTAAACCTCATTCATACCAAAACCAAAGCGACCAAACCGAAAAACAAACCAAAACAGCAACCCAACATTTATACTTTAATGAAAATTCCAATCGAATGACCATTTTAGTTTTCAGATGACGCACTGTGGTTGATGGGGCTGGGAAGTAGGATAGTTTGTCAGTATACAGATTTATTTTTTTTTTTAAATAAATATTTCCGTACTAGTTAAAGTTACTAAAAGCTTCTCAAACAGTGGCGTTCGCATTCGTCGATGAACAAGTAGGTACCGTTAGTTGTGAATATAAGAAAAGAAAGCGTGTTACGCTTTCTATCCCATACCTTATTCATGGGGTGTAAAGGGAAATTAAGTAAGTTTTATTTCCGTAACATGTTGGCAAAAGTGTACATGTTCAACTTTTACAATTTTACAAAAAAAAAAAAATAATTTACAATTTTTATACCTCAGTAAAACATAAGTACATGTGAGCTTTTTTTGAAACCAGTTAATAGCCTTCCACTTATATCAGACATATCATCCTGTTCTAAATGTCCTAAAGGACATATCAAGTAAAAAACATATTTGTCAAAAAATAGACATATCAACTTTAGCCTTAATGGTACAGATGTATAAATCAATTCTTCTTCTTATTTGGCTGCTGCAACAGAAATTAATCCATCAGAAGCCGTACGTAGAAAAGAATTTCAATTTCTTTTGAGATAACAACTGGTCCAACGAACTTTTGGTCGCCCCCTTGTGAGCCGCCTATCAAGTTAAGTGCCGAAGATTTTTCGAGCTGTAGCATTTTCGTTGATAAGTACAACGTGTCCAAACCGGCGCTTTAATATGTCGAAAAGTTGTTACAGATCCTGGTTCATTCGAAAACGGTGATGGGTCCGAATATTATGCGAAGTATTTTTCTATCGAAGACTCCTGGAATAGAGAAATCTGCTTGTGTCATTATTCAAGATTCTGCACTGTAGCACAAGACAAGTAGGATTAGTGTCTGGTACAGTAGGATCTTTGCGATCAATACTCGACTCTTGATTTCAGGCCGACATTATCATTTTTGATTACGACGAAGCCAAGGTAGGCAAAATCACCTACCACGTTAATGTTATAATTTTCAACAAAAACGTAGTGTCCCAAACGATAAGACTCTTCGTTCGTTGAAACAAATAACTGGGTTTTGTCCTCATTAATCACAACGCTCACTTTTGCCAACTGCCGCTCAGTGCTTGAAAAGGCCGCAGTAACATCGATTTGTCGTAGGGTGGGTATCACTATCTGTGTTTCGTCGATTTACCACATATGGGCCGATGGTTAAAGGCTGATCCCGCGATAGTTGGGATACACACACTCGGTTCTCATTTCTTGAGCACAGGGCTTAGGTTCCAATCAAAGGAGATGCATTCCTTAGCCAAATCGTGTTTAAGAGTAGGTGCTACAACGACGTGTCCGATGAATATGGTGAAAGGTTCCACAAAGACATTCTAACTTTAGAAAATCGTTACGAAGGAAAATATATGACTACAATATTCGCTGACTGCTCTTGGAACATTTTAGGACACTGCAAGGATATTCAGCATAAAATATAGAAACAACTTTGTTTACTAATAGAAAATATATATTTGTTCTTCTTATTTTTCATGTTTTAAGCTCTACTAGTATCGGTTATTGTATTTAGAAAAGATTATGTTGGATCAAATAAAGTTTTCATTCCATTTATGTAAAATGTTTTTTAATGGAACATAAAGAAAGCTGAAAAAATTTAAATCCAAATAAATAAAAAACTGTGCCTGATGAAGAAAATCTGAAAACATATTTGAAATCATGATATAAGTAACCAAAGGAATCACAATTCAGATACCCAGAATAATATTCGCTGACTGCTTCTGGAACATTTTAGGACACTGCAAGGAGTTTCAGCATAAAATAAATAAAAAAAACTTTGTTATCTAATAGAAAATAAATATTTCTTTTACTTTTTTTCCATGTTTTAAGTTTTACTAGTATCGGTTATTGTACTTAGAAAAGATATAAATAACCATAGGAATCACAGTTCAGATACTCAGTAAAATGAAAAATATTTTATTTTTGTAGAACAGTGTTTTTTGTAGTTATGCTGTCTTTGGGAATGAACAGAGTAAGAAAATGTTCCCTCCATATTTGCAATACACTATGCGTGTCCGCGAACAGATTTCCATATATGTCCTTACAAGTGGGGATCTCAGTTCCAAGACCTTTGCTTCTAACATTTTGGTAGAACCATTGGGCTACACCTCCATCTTCATTAATTTTTAATTCTTGTTCTCTCTTTTCTTCCATAGACGCTTTTTCCGCCTAAAGAGACGTGTCATCTCCCTCCTTTTCTCATTTGATCGTTCCATCACCGCTTGCTTTGCATTGGATGCAGTTTTGCCCTGTATGCAGTATCCTTTACTTCGGACACTACGCAACATTCCTCATGGTGGTTTTTCATAACCTAATACGGACGTTTCGACAGTGGTCATTAAATTCCAAATATTCTGCATTGCATGTCGTGCGCATTAGAAGTAGGGAAGTTTGTTTGAAATAATTGAGAGAGTTGATTAAGAAAAGGCACTGGCTATATCGGTGATAGGCAGCATAGATAACCACGTAATCAATTTGGTTTCTTGTTGTTTGATCAGGGAATATCCAGGTTGCCTTTTAGATATCTTTATGCGAGAATCTGGTTCCACTTACTACCACGTTTCTTGCCGACGCGATGCTAACCAGTCTGAATCCATTATCGGATATTTTGTAGTTGTGTAGACTGAATTTCCCAACTGCTTATTGAAGAGATGCTATGTGATCAAAAATAGGCAACATTAGATCTCTAGGAAAAGCTGCAATATACGGGTCTTTAAATAAACTCCAACAGTGCAAAGACTCTCTGCAAAAACTCTCGAAACAGCAGCGCTATTAAGGGTAGGTGATGAGGATTACAAATATGGTCTTAATTTTTGCTACCTGAGGTGTAAGATTGATGCTGATGGAGGCTCTGATTTAGATGTAGATGGCACAATAAACAAGGCGTTTGGTATACAGGTTCCAATATGGCTAAACAACAAAATCAGTCTCCATACAAAACTGCGAATTTTCGAAGCATGTGTAAAGTCTGTGCTTTTGTATAGGTGTACAACCTGGAAAGTTGCCATCACTGATCGATTTAAAACTTTTGTCAACCGCTGCCTTAGAAGAGTACTTCGCACATTGTGGTTTCGTACCATCTCAAATGCCGAACTGTTTTCGCAGTCACCAGAAATACCACTGGCAACAGAAATTCGTAAGCGTAAGTAGCAGTGGATTGGTCATACTCTACGCCACAAAGATGACTACGTGGCTAAGCAAGCGCTTAAATGGAATACCTTTCATGAGGCAGGTCGACGGCCTGGAAGACCACGTATAATGTGGCGACGCTCTACCGAAAGGGAAATTAATAACATTGTCGTATCTTAATACCAACTTACATCGATGGCACAAAATCGGATCCGATGGAGGGTGGCTGTAATTGACGCCCTATGCTCCAGTGGGCGTTAGAGGAACACATATCTATATCTTCTTCTATATATATAAAATGGAATGTGTGTTTGTTTATTTGTTTGTTTGTACCTTACAGGAGACCAAACCTCTGGACCGATCTTCCTGAAATTTTCACAGCATTTAACTGAAAATCTGGCATGACTTATAGGGTACTTTTTTCGACCACGCCCACTTTTACGCCCATTTTTTTAAATAATATGCAATAGCGAAGCATTGCCGGACCCACTAGTACATATATAAAAATGCTTGGGTGACTGACTGATCACTCCCCAGCAAAAACGGCCAAAGCTAGAACCGTAAAATTTGGAATATAAGTTCCTTTTATGACCTAGGCGCACACTAAGAAGGGATATTTGGAAATTCGGACCGCAAGAGGGTCAAAAGGGAGGGTCACCGCCCCATCCAGCTCGAAATTTAAAATGGCTGTATCCTATTACTCATTTTAGTTATGAAGTCGAGATTTGGTACATAGTTGGTCGTACAAGAAAAATTACTTTTTTTTGTAAAAAGTGGGCGGTGTCACGCCCCTTTTTAAAAACCGTTATATTAACAAAATAAATATATTTTCTTTGTGTGATACTGTCCATAGGACTCCTATCATAGGCTACATGAAAACTTAATTAAATAAAGGGCGTGGCACCGACCACACAAACCGATATTAGAATGCAGTAAGGACGGTTTTCGAAATTTGTACTTTTAGGTGTAAAAAAGGCCGTAATGGGATAAAACTGACACTATCGCCCAGACCGAATGTATAAAGGCATATATGGGGTTTAGAACTTCGAACATATGGGGGTAAAACTGGTACCATCACCCAGACCAAACAGCTAGAGCTATAATCGTATATGGGCATAAAATTTCCATTTTAGTTGGGCGATACGAATGTATCTTTTAATATCCGAACTTTTAGGGATAAAATGGGATTAAAGCGGTACAATCACTCAGACCAATGCGATAAAGCTACAATCATATAAATGTGTGTCCGTTCGTCTTATGAAGCGCTTGCATTTTATCTGTATTGATTAAATTCTTAAGAAGTTTCATTGTAAGTACGGGTGAAGCAACGCGAGCCGGGAAAGCTAGTATATACATATATAAAACGAAAAATAATTTTTGAAAAGCACTTACCTTCCTATTTTAGCATAAAATTCTCCCAGAACAATTATAATGTCATGGAGTTTATCGGTCTGGCAAGTGAATTTAATTACAATTTAAAATAATAAAATAGTGTTGATTTATCGTATCTAAGACATATCGATGATTTATCATTTTAAGTATTCAGCTCGCCTAATTAATTGATGAATCCACAAACAATTCATCGTTCCATAGTTTGAATACTAAAACAATTTATAGTTGTTATATTATTTATTTAGTTCGGCATTTTCGTCAAAGGCGATTGGTGATTTATACGCAACTTTATACAAATTTCATTATACAAATTTCATTCAACAAAATTCAAATTATATGATCAATCATAATTCTGAATAATGGATACTTTTGAATAAGAATACAAACAGATTAATCAAGATATATCATAATCACAAAGATTGATTAAGCAATTGTTGTGTGGGGATTATCACATCATTTTCGATAATTTAAATTATGTCCAAGTGGTCTTCTATTGTTTGTTATACTTTGTTATTAATTGCTTTTTATATATGACAATATTTGGTATTGATATTTTGTAATACCAAATTGTATTTAGCTTATAAAGAATACTGTGGGAACATCTCAAAGCAAAAATAATGTTCGGCATTTTTCTCCACTGAGAAAACGCTTATCCGCAATTAACACCCTCGTAACCACAGTGTAACGCAATTGTGCTATTGCCCACTAACTATTATTTGTTGGTGGTAGTGGCAATTCCCGATGTTGCTGTTCTACAAATGCAACGGTTTTTTTCGCTGCTGTAGTTCGCCAACAACATGATGTTGTTGCTGCTACTGTTGTTGTTTAATTAGAAAATGTTTTTAACGGATTTTTTAGGACAATTAACAAGATTTGAATTAAGATTTAAATTATGTACATAAATACCAAATACAGCGACAGTCGCCACTGCCACAGTTGCCACCGCCGCCACCACATGCAGTTATCGCTGGTAATACACGCTCCATAGAGTGAGAGATATGTTTTCATTAGTCGTAGGTACGATTGCCTTTTCTAGTGGACATTTGCTAGCATCGAAAACCCCCACATAATTTGCACTTTTCATTTGCAAATGTTAGACTAGAAAAGGAAGAACAACAGCAAAAAAACAGAGAGAGGTGTAGAAAGATGCAACTTTGATTACATGACCACAGTTGGACTTTACAAGTGGCAATGGTGGTGGTGGTGGGGGCCGCACTCATAGTGTCCGTCTTCTGTTTCACTGACCACTAAAGTGGCATTTTGACCTGATTTTTACAGTGTTAACATGCTATAATGCTCAGCAACAACAACACCAACAACAATCATGCCACGCAAGCAGGCAGGGAGGACTTAATAGTTACATACTTGGCCAATACATGACTCGAATTCATAAACTTTAAGTAGCCATCACCGTCATTGAGTTTAATGAGCGCATACGTATCTTTTTAATTCGATAAGTGTACGTAGATGCAGCAGCAGCAGACAAAGAAAGACAAAGAAGGGGTGGTTTGTTATTCTACAATATGTGATTTCGATGGATTAAACAATGGCAGGCAAGTGCAATTACATTACAACTGTTACAATACATGTCATGGCTTGACAACAGGCTCGTAGCAATATAATTAAATTTCTTACATGGCCGTAGGTTAAATGGATCAAAAATTACTGATATTTGTGGATGGATAAGAGGGGGGGAATTACACTCGGAAGGAGGTATTTGCTGTGGGCTGTCGTGCGTGAAACCATACGACGACGTAAGTAAGATGTCGTATTTTGTTCAATGGTGAAATACAATGTAGTATTGTATAGTAGTAATTTTTATGATATCCCAAGTTTTTTAAAAATCTTATGGATGGGGAGAAGTGAAAACTCGCTGAATTCGGGTGTGATAGAATGAGGCGTACAGAATTGTTTCAGTGAGGCAACTAAAGTGCAAAATAACGAAATTTTGTAGGTAAATTGTATAATTTTGATATGAATAACTTTTTCAAATGAGAATCTCTAGCCTTTTCTCGAAAATTATTGAAATACCTGATATTGGATATGGCAATGTATTATCCTCTGGCCCTAAAAATTTAGGATATAACATTTGTTTCGACATCGTTGAACCCGACATCATTGTACATTGAAAACTTCGACAAGTATGAAACTGTAGGTATAAGTTAGGAACACCTGGACAGGTAAAAACCAGCTCACACTACACGATCTATTGATATTGATACGGCGATCTATTGATCCAATGTGATTGTCCGATGAAAATGAGAAAGGGATAGGTATGCAAAACAGTGAATAGTTGTTTATAAATAAATAAATACATTTTGAATTACAGTTATAGTAACTAATGTGAGCCTATTATTTTTTTGTCTTTCGTACAAATTCTGCATAACGCTGTCATATTTTTCTATTATTTTATAAAAAATTTGGTGGGAGGGATATTTGAGATTTCTTAACGTTGAATGGAAATAACCAGAAACTCTATGCGGAGGTTCAAAAGCACCTTACTGCGTCCAATAGATCACGTGTTTCGTTGCCAATGTCACTGAACTACTGTTCATTGGTAGAAAATATGAGAAGGAGCAATGTTGGGCAACCTAAATGACTTCCCAGCGGTAAATGGCATGAAGTACCAATTTAGTAATCCATAACATCAGTATGACATTTGAAGCCAGCGATCTAAGAATAATATAAAATAAAAATAAAATAATCGTCTTTATGACTCCGTTTGAAATGGCACCTACTGTAATAGCACATACTTCGTAATCAAGCATATTATTAACCTCGCTTAAAACACCGCTTATAACGTAATTGGAACTGAAATGGCACTTACTGACTTCATCGCTTACTTTGTAAGCACTAATTGCTACTAAATATAACTAACATCAGCGATTACGTAATGGGTATTCTTACTTCCGGGTTGCTACCGCCGATAGTTCTTAGAGAGTAGGAAACAACCCAGCGGTAAAAATACGCATTACTTAATCGCTGATGTCAGCTATATATAGAGGGAATCAGAGATGATTCTTATATTTACATTGGTGTGTCATAGGCCATTAAATCGTTGTGTTTTCGCTTACAAAGTAAGCGACGATGTCAGTAAGTATCATTTTGCAATTACGTTACAAGTGGAGTTTAAGCGAGCTTGATTACGAAGTAAGTGTCAATGTCTGTAGGTGCCATTTCAATAGGAGTTATAACAAGTGGACGATATTTTTTACATTACACACGCTTGACATTCTAAGTACTTAGATCAATCGCTTACAATGTCATACAGATGTAATGGATTACTAACTATGTACTTCGTTTCATTTACCGGTGGGAATTAAATGATGCTTAACACAACTGCGTGGTGGCCTAGGCGCGGTGGCCTTACAAGCCACAGAGAAGAGGAAAGACAAGAAATCCCCAAATGTTGACGATGCTTGCAAACTTTATAAGGACCATGTTTTACGGATATGCACCCGGAATGTCCAACTCTCTACCGATATGGTGCCTCTTTACAATAGGCGGATGTCTTCGACAACTACAAGGCTAAAATGCGATGGACGGGACATGCAAGCACAATATGAAAGAACTGTGACAACTTTTGAAACTATCATGCAGAAAAACACGAATTTGAATGTGGATTCGTAGTTAGTAGGAGACTGCGACATCTGCTCTCGCGTTTTCACAAAGGCGATTAAAGATGCATTCTATAAGCCCCCTGTGGAAATCGCTGATCGCTGACATGGCCATGACATTGACATTGTCTTAAGAGATTTTAATGCCAAAATAGGAAGAGATGATGCTCTTGGATGAGTCGTCGGAAAATTCAGCATACGCAGCAACACTTCCGATGACAGATTCAGACTAGTTAGTTCCACATCGATAAGAGACATAGTAGTGAGTGCAACAAGATTCCCGCATAAAAATATCAACAAGGCAGATTGATCATGTGGTTATCGGTGGAAGGCATGTTTCAAGCGAAGTTCAAATATAGTAGATTCGTATCACCACCTAGTTGCAGCCACGGTACACATGCGATTGAGTAGCAAAGGAAGCTAGACATCGCACAGCTGCATACCACCGATATAGCTAAGGCCTACTCCAACCACCTCCCTTAATGCTAAAGGGGAAGCGAAAATGCTCATGAATAAGCAGTCTAAAAACAACAACACTGCCGATAACGGTGAGCTTCACATCCGCAAGAAACATGGTAGTGAGTAGAATCAGATTCCCGCATATATATATCAACAAGACAATCTGGATCTCCCCTGATCAAAAGAAGAGAAATCAGATTGATCAAGTGGTAATCGATCGAAGGCCTGTCGAACGCGTTATGGAAGTGCGTGGGATGGACGGTAAAAATATAGATTTGTATCACCACCTAGTTGCAGCCAAGGTACACATGTGATTGAGTAGCAAAGGAAGCTAGACATCACAAAGCTCGATAACACCGAGGTAGCCAATGTCTATTCCAACCACCACTCTCAATTACTGCAAATAAACGCACCAAATTCTGATGTTGCTCATTTTATGACCACTGCCGCAACGACAGTACTTTGATATGAAAAACCACGGCTTGTCTGAACCCTGGCACGTTGAAAAATGTCGCGCATTGTCTGAGAAAATGGATGTTGTATACACGGAACGATTTAAGGAGAGGAAGAGAGAAACGAAACGCCAAAAAGAGAGACCCAAGATATCAAAACATTCAGGGATAGAGATGAAGCCTGAAAGTTCTACCAAAAGGTAAAAACCAAAAGTTCCCCACCCCACCTATAAGCACAGAGTTGAAAATCTGATCACGGACATGGCAAACTGTGCTGCAAAAATGCAGGAAACATTTTTTGTAATCTGCTCGGTTCCGAAGGCAGAATAAATGGCGAAATCAAGCAAATCATCGGCGACGGAGTAGATTTCCTATAACCGAGCCAAAACTAGGTCAGCTCGGCAATTGATCGAATTAAAAACAATAAAGCTGAGGGTGCTGATGGACTACCGGCAGAGTTTTGTAAAGTCGGCGGCGATGAGCCTGGAACGTGCCAGCTCATAAACATGATTCAGCTAAAGAATGTTTGATCGATGTTTGGAAACTGAGTGTTCTAAAGGCGATCCAAGTGTGAGCATCAACTACAGCGGGATCAGCATTTTACCCATCGCTTGAAAGGTCCTGTCGAGTGAGTTATGTGAAAGCCCATCTTAACGAACCTGATTGGACCTTAAAATGCAGTTTTAGACCTGGTAAATCCACGACCGACCAGATATTCACACTACCACAAATGTTGGGAGTAGAACGGAGAAATGCAGATCGACAACTACCATCTGTTCATCGATTACGAAGCTGCATTCGACAGTCCGATACGACAGAAATTTTTAGATGCTATGGCCGAAGCTAATACGAATCTGCGGTATGACACTGACTGACACGAAGTCTTCAGTGAAAATAGTCAAGAATCTGACTGAGCCATTATCTTCCAAGCGAGACTTTAGACAAGGCGATAGTGTATCATGCGATCTCTATAACATTCTCTTGGGGATGCGGAAGATGTTGTTAACACGACTGGTTCCATCTTTAATAAAAAGTCAAATACTGCTCGTGTATGCCGATAATATAGATATCATTGGCAGATGGCTGCTCGACATTACTGCGGCCTTTTCAAGCATTGAGCAGCAGTCGGCAAAAGTGGGTTTGTTAATAAATGAGGGCAAAACCAAGTTATTTGTTTCAACAAGCATAGGGTATACTCGTTTGGCTTGCTTCGTATACGTTGACTACTATAACTTTGAAGTGGTAGATGGTTTTGTCTGCCTTGGTTCTGCCGTAAACAATAATTATAATGTCAGCGTAGATAAGTTTTCTTCTGAATGTTCAAACTTTTTGTTCAAATAATAAGTAAAACACACAGCCGTACTGCTGCACCAGATTTACAAAACTTAAAATAAAATATCAGTGAACTATTTTCATATCCCAGTTTCCAATCTATTTCTTTACAATTAACTAAATTTCCATAATTTCCGTACATTTTTCTTTCCCTAATAGAGCCATTAGTTTTATATTCACCCTTTTTATGTTAAATACTACCCACCACAACTATAGCTGCCGTTTAATATGTAGTTTTTCATTCGCTGACACCCCCTCTTATACAAGCTAAATTGAAATCATTATCCCAAAATTACCATATAATAACCCTAACCAAGGCCGTGTTCTGTAGCCCAACTAATACATAAATGCATAAAATAACTTAAATTAAAGCAAAACGAATTAAAATTTCATTTATAATAACACTAAATATGAGCACAGTCGACAAAAGTCCACAAACAGAAAATGAGAGAAAGAATGAGAATTGAAACTGAACTGAAAATAATGGTACCTGGAAATATTAAATGCAACGCAACTCCAGCCTGTGGAAAATCATTATAAACACATTAAAATTAATGGCTAATTAACCGCACACAGATTATCACCGAAATACCAAAGACCCATGCGACAACGAACGAATATCTGGTACAAATTTTCTCTAGATCCTCTGCCACTAGAACAACAACCCCTTCCTGCCTGCCTCCCGCTCCTGTACACCAGTAACAAAAACATTAGAGCAGATAGTGAATTTCCACCTGCTCGACAAGGAAACTAAAGAAAATTACTTTTCTACTTTTTAGTTTTTCTTCATGCACTACTAGGCCATTGTTATTGTGAACTTCTGGCCAACTTGATAGTACTGGCATCATGTGTATGTACGTGTGTGGCTTATTGGAGTTTTGCAAAGGAAAATGAACGGAAAAATGACAGGAAAAACTACTACCAACAATAGGCGCAGCAAATGTGGAGAGGTGATAGCAGTAGGAGACAAAACTCTTGATAAAAATAGATACAAAAACAAATGAGCGATGGAAAAGCGAAACTCACCTGGTATCGCTAGCACCACCACCACCACCAGCACTGGGCAGGCATTCATCTAATAAAGTGATGTGGATAATAATTCCAATACGGAAAACAGGTTGCTGGCAATGGATAAGCTGGAATCCAATTTAAAATCAAAAGAGTGGAATAGATAGAGAGGGACAGAGAGTACATTAACGTATAATAAGACAATTATGAGTAAAAGAGAAATAATGTACGAAAAAACACTCAAACACAAGAGAGGGAAAGTGAATATTGCTCTATGGTGAGCATTCACACCACTATAATGGAAACGAAATGGAATTGAAGATAGACAACGAACTGAAAAACCAACTCAAAGAGTATCTTGTGGATAGCTGACTGGTATGAGCGCCAGTATCTATTGGATTACTGATACTTATGGCACGGCAAGTCTGTGAATGGGATCCATAAGGTTTTGTCATAGTACCATTCGAAACAATGCCAAACTACTTAAGCTAATTGTATTTGATGTTGTAATTACTTAAGTGTAATGCGAACTTTGGAAAATTGTGAAGATGTTTGCCAATGCAGAAGTTTTCTTTTATACTAAAATTAAACTTTTCTTAATGTCAGTGGGCTTTGCAAATTAATGAAATCTCAAAAAATGTTTAGGGCAACTATGTTATGTGTGGTATAGGTTATTTGCAATAATATGCCAAGATTAAATATTACGTTTAGACTATACACAAAATATACTGAAATTGATATAAGACAGTATAAGATAGTACAATAATTCCTATATTACAAATGTTAATCTTAAACAAACAACGATTTTAAAACGTCAATAACTAGCCGATGGCCTTAGCCGCCAGTTTTGCTATATTTCAATAATAGGATGTGCTGATTACTCATATCAATTGGAATAAAATTAAATCTATACCAACACCTACGACACTTCCACCAACACTTAAGAAATAGTTGTTAATAATTGTTGATATCCTGAAAGAAGGTCTCATGACTACTTTTTGTGTTTCTAAGTTATCGAAGATTAGAAATTTATGACCCTCTATGTTTCGATACAATAACTATGAAACTACTTTAAGTAGACATGGAATTTTTACAGGTCCATTTCGCAAAAAAGTGAACTTGACACCGTTTTGCAGAATACCGACGATATATTCCTCTACGAAAACAATCTTGACAAATAAAGTAGGACGTTTTTCTTAGGTGAGGATGTTCTATAAAAAAAATTTTTATAAAAAAATACATATGCATATGACAAAGGACTTAAAATTCTTGCTATTAATAGTTAAAGGATTATACCCAGGCTGTCGAATTTTAAAAATAATAATAAATAGTTTATTAAAAATAATTAAAAAATTAGAGGATGTCCTTGTAAAAACTTTTTTTTTTTAACGTAAATATTGGGAACGGCCGTGGCATAGTGGTTAGAACACGCGACTACCATGCGGGAGATCGCAGGTTCAAACCTGGCTCCAGTCATCTTAAAAGAAAAAAAAAAAAATTTTCTTTCACTGTCGCCTCTTCTCCAATGTTGTTGACGGCAACTTCGTAGTAAGAGCTTCTCAAACAGTGACGTTCGCATTCGTCGATAAACAAGTAGGTGCCGTTAGTTGTGAATCTAAAAATAGAAAGCGTGTTAATTCACAACAACGCGAGAAGCTATCCCATACCTCATTCATGGGGTTCAAAGGGAAATTAAGTTTTTTTTTATTTAAAATATCTAAAATTAAATATTTTTTTTTTTTTAAATAAAGGGCATACACTAGAAATATTGTTATATAACACAAATTATTAGTATCGATTTGTTTTATATTTGCTATATACATATATTATCTTTATTGTTTTTAACCCTTCATTCTTTATTTAATTAATCCTTCTTTGCACAAGTACTTGCCAATTTACGAATTATTTTTTTTATTGTTTGGAAAACGAAAATAATAATCGGTTGTACATGACATTTAGTGTCACACATCACAGGTTTCCTCCTGTCAAAATCTGAACAAAATGCTATTTTGGAATGAAACGCCCACCCGGTCTAGAAACGTGACAATGTTCCAATGTTGCGCCCCAAAGGATATGGCAAAAACTGAATTTGTTTTACATCAGTATTTTCCGCTATGTATCCACTGTCTCAAAAGGCGATATATTGACGTAGATAGGTGACTTTAATACCTAAGTTGGGAACGCCCACACCGGACTAGGAAATACAACGGGCCGATATGTCTGGAACATATGCCCAAATGCAAATATTGAAGGACACTCCTCTAAACACTAACAATAAGGTCATTGCGCTCATATTATACGAGAAGCCCTAACTTTAGCCCTAAGAACAGAACAAGCTGGATTTCGTGCCCAACGCTGGTGCATGCACTATATGAATACGTTACGCATATTAGTCGAATAGTCGGTAGAATGGCGATCAGCTCTTTACCTCGCGTTCATCGATTTTAAAAAATCCTTCTATACTATACCCCATGACGCAATATGGATTGCGTTGAAGTAGCTATACAAGTGGCTATACATGGAAGCAATCTGCTTGGTGAGACACGAAAACCACACGCAAAGAAAAAAAACGTTTATGGCTCGTTTACCGCAAACATTTTTCGTTTAAAATCATTTTTTTCGTTTGCGGAAACTTATGCCTTAGTACACCAAAATAAACTTAAGTTAACGGAAACGAGATCTCGTCCAAATATTTCGTTACGGAATTCATTTGGGGCAAAGAAAAATTATATTTCGGACAAACAAAAGACGTTTCGAAATATATTAGGGGTTTACAAAAAACGTTAGAAATATGTTTGGGACAAACAAAGAAAACGTCGCACAATACATTTGGGGCAAACCGCAATATATTTGGGGTCAAAAAACGTTACTGAAAATAATTGGGCCAAACTAAAAACACGTTATATAATTCGTTTGGGGTAAAAGAAAAAAAAAAACGCTGTACAATATAATTGGGGCAAACAAAAAACGGTAAAAAAATGTTTAGAGCAAACAAAAAAAAACCTTTCACAAGGTATTTGGTACAAAAAAGGCACTAAATACGAGCTGGATAAGTCTAGTTTATGTGATAATTTCCAATGATATGAGAGGTGGGACCAAATTTAATAAAAAAAAAAATTCTATATGGTAGCCCCCTTACGATAGGGGATAGGGGGTAGGTATGTATGGACAAAATGTTAGGAGGAAAAACAGACGGGGGCTCGGCGTATGAGGGGGCGACCAAAACTCCGATGGAATGACCAAGTGAAAGAGCTGTTAACTAAGATTGGTGTGACGAACTATTTACGGAGCGCAAAAGACCGAAGCGCTTGGAATACTTATCTACGGCTACTGATGGATAAATTTCTGTTGTTTCTGCCATTTAAAAAGAAGAAGAAGACTTTTTCCCCACAAAACGAAAAGTTTCTCGTTAAAAAAAGGGTGCTCGATTTTGATTTTAGATCTTAGACGGTTTCTTGGGTGTATTTTCATAGAATTCATCGTAGGTTACGATATTGATAATCGCTGCTGCATTTTTTTACACCATACAAATTGACCCACTCTTATGTATATAATAAATGATCAGCGTCGAATTCTGTGTCGATTTAAATGTGTCCGCCTGTTTCCGTGATTACAGCCGTAGTTTAAGAGAGATCAAGATGAAATTTGGTGGCGCAGGTTCAATCCAAAGATGACCAAGATAGGACAAAAATGTCTTCCACCGCCCATCAAAATTCCTCTTTCTGGGGTGTCTGTCCCAGTAATTAGAGCGTACTTTAATTTGGTAAGCAAAATTCTATCCCACAGACAAAAACTATTTCCACTTCCCATATAAACTTGGGGGTCCATCTTTCTGTCCCCGGGCGTTTAAGAGTTATCGAGCTCAAATTGTGTATGCATTAATATAATATATCGCCTAACAAGGGCGTAGCCAGGATCTAATGTAGGGGGGGGGGCAGTCGGTTTTACACTTCATGTTAATAGTTTGTTTACAAAAAAACAATTAAAACTAAGTACCTAACGAAAAATCAATACTCATTGTTTTGACAATATTGTATTAAACAAAGGTAGACCAGACTAAATTATTAAAAAAAGGTCGTCGAATTTCAAAAAAAAAATATTTTTATTCATCTGGTTTTTTTTTTTTTTTTTGTAAAATTTCTGTACTATTTTATTTTAATTTTCATATTTTCTATGATTTTTCAATTTTTCAAGCTGTTAGGGGGGGGCAGTTGCCCCCCCTGCTCCTACCTGGCAAAGCCCTTGTCGCCCAACCGGAGGTTTAGTTTTTAGATGAGCAAAATTTTGATAATAACTACTCCCACTTCCCATACAAATTCCCCCATTTTAGGGTGACCGCCCGCCTGTATCTGCTATTATAGACGTTGTTTAAGAGCTATTGAGCTTTAAGAGGAGGTTTAGTTCTAAGACCAGCAAGATCGGAAAAAAACTATTACCACCTCCATTTTAAACTCCCATTTTTTGTCCCCGTGATAACAAGCGTAATTTAAGACCCATCGAGCCGAAATTTAGTATGCAAGCTTCTATACTCTAATCGAAGGTTTGGTTTTAAGATGAACAAAATCGGATAAACTTTTCCCACTTTCTATGTAAAATTCCCCAATTTTTGGAGTTAGAGTAATGCATAACAATATTTGCAGCTCATACAAACAATTCAAGCTCAATATAAGCATTTCAGTAAAAAATTATTGACAAAAAAATGGAAAATGAAAAGAAACGTTTACTTCTCATACAAACCCCTCTTTTTTGGGGTCCATAGTTTAATAAAATATAGTTGTAGTGCAAATAACTATCTTAGCTTCGACATAGTCTAAGATAATTACATTACTAGTTTAATATCGATTTATAAAGTGTTTAAGATTCAATCTGTCAGTTTACATCAAATATAATATTGGTGTCATCGTTGCACCAGTGATGTCTTCTTGTTAGACATTGCTTAACATATAGGCAATATTCAAAGTATATTTAAATAAATTTCTTATAAGAGTACTTAATGTATTAATCAACTTATAAGTAAAATTAACCTAAGAGAAAACTTCTAATTCCATCATCTTCTCTGTCATAGATTTGTTTACCTACAAATGCAATGAATACAAAACTGACCGCCAGCAATGAAAATCCACTCAATACAATTACATAGAGAGTTTTTTTGTGTAAAGTATCTCGCCGATACAAATAAGTCGAGCATCCACAAGATATGAATGAAACTCCAAACCATATCTATGGCGTTCGGTCAACCTTAAATGTTTGCGCCATAAAACAACGAGAATGAAACACTCGCAACCTACTTAAAGTTGCATCAAACGCCTTCGATTTGCCATAGGAACACAATGGCACTGGAGTTTGAGTTACTCCAGTTGTGAGGTTGTGGTTGCAAGAGCAGCGCAATTCCCTCGATGCGAAGAGGTTTCCGTCCACACGAGTATGTTTGCTGTATGGACGGTTTGGAATGTATTGTTTTGCTAGCTGGCGGATGACCTGTTCCCAAATGAGTTTCAGTTTAGTGCGAGATACCGGTTCGTTACGTTTAAAGCTAAAATCTTGAACGAAGAGCGGCGCGCAGAGCGTTTCGAAGAAAAATCTTAAGATAAAAAAAAGAAAAACAGAAACGTTGCAAATGAAAACGTTTTGAAAGATACAAAAGCAACAACAACAACATAATATAACAAAATAAACAAAATTTAGAAAATTATGAGAATTTGTGTTATTAAACCGGACAGACACACACACGCGTTTCAGTTGATTTACACCCGACTAATGGATAAAAATTTTAAATTTTAAAGAAGTTGTATGAGAAAAAAAAAACAAAAGGTTGAAAGAAAATTCAAAACGTTACAAAGCACAAGAAATTATGTATAAACATCGCGTGCGTTTAATTATGTTATGAATAAACGGGGATTGTTTACGTTGCTGTAAGCGCAGCAAACAGCGCCTGGTTGTGCTCACACATTCTTCTACATAATTATTAACTAATATTAATAATTTACTTTAATAACCGGAAAGAGTGATCAAACCAACGGTAAAGCGAAGAAAGAGTATACATTGTAAACAAATTTTGTGAAAAAAAATGTAATTAAAAAATTTCTAAAGCATAAAATAACTTAATAACACTAAAGAGTTTTAGGCGATTTCGGAAATTATTGCCCCACGACAACAACAACATGAGAACAAGTGTCTTATTATAATTGCTAAAGAAACGAGAAAGATATAACAAACAACAACAACAAAACAACTAACGAAGCAATCGTTGTTGTTTGTCTTTGGAATTTCTTGTTGTGTGCTGGCAAAAACTATGTTGTTTGTGGTGGCTGCTCTATCATTAGACAACATCTGCCGCAACAACATCAACGACATCTACAAATCGTATCACAACAATCTACATTGTGCAGCAAAAACCAAACAAATAGCAAGTGCCACAAAAGATTTTCTAGCCGTCCCAACCTGGCCTTAACTACAACAGCTCAGCCGAAAGATCGGACCGCTCGGCAAGTTGAGGCAAATCAAACAGAGTCACAGCAGACCCGCACTGCAACACTGTCAACGGATCTTGTAAATCTAACAAAAAACGTCCTTCACCACCTTCCATGTCATCAGCCAAAAGAAGGGAGAATAAACGCCAACGTACCACATAAACTTGCCACAAAAGAATTTCGCTGTTTAAGACTTGGGCTGGAGCACAACAAGAAACCACAACAAATTCTTTCGTTTTTCTTCTGTGATAGCAAAAAGAAACAAACTATCAGCATATCATCATTATTCGCTGTGTTTTTTTTTTAGCAGACGACGTTCCACTGGTTAAGTTCTATGCCGGTTACAGCAACGTTCTGGTCTTTTGATCGCCGTCTCTAGATTACGGTTACTTCTTGCCAGGCCAACTTTTGTGCAGAGCTAACAACTCCCAAAACGGTATAGATAAAAAAAAAGAAAAAAAAAACACTAAGATACAAACGGCCAGGTACATTACAATGTTGGTTTAAACACAAGAAAAGAAACGAAAAAAACGAAACAAGAAAAAACATACAAGTTACCAGGTTTTTTTCGCCAAAACGTTTTGTTTTTCGCTTAAACCAAACCAAACAACAGCGCCACCGCCTCCCCAAAAAACCATAACAAACATTCGTACATACGGTCGGTCGGTCGGTCTTACATCTAAAACGTCCCGGTACCCGTTTTTTATTTTGGCCAGTAACTGCCTAACTCGCTCCCTCTCCCCCCCACTACCCTAATGCCAACATCTGCCACTGGAAATAATCAACTGTTAAACTTGTAAACTTAAACGCAAAAAAATAACACAACAAGCAACTTTGTTGCAAGTGCAATATAGTTTCCACTGAAAATATTAAACAACAACAAAAAAAGATCTAATAAAAGATTTATAATAATAGCAAAATAAAATTTTCCACAGTAAAAAGTTTGTATGCAACACAACTCAACACAACAAAAAGTTTCAGGTGCAAACCAAATACAAAAACAACCACTTGAGTGTTAAAACAGCAGCAGCAGCAGCAAAAGCGACGACAACAGCAACAGCTCGAAAAAAAACTTTTAAGTTTTATTTTTTTATTTTATAAAAAGTTTTTAATTTTCCTTTTTTCCTTTAATTTACTTCTAAAGAAAAGCAAAGCGCCACAATAAAAAAAAAGTTATACGGAAAACTAATTTTAAATTCACTCAAGTTTACCAAAACCTCTAAATCGTAAAGGTTAAATTATATACTTGACCTTTATTTACTACAAAATTTTGTTTTGTTTTCGATCAAATAAGAAAACAAAAAAAAACACAGAACACAAAGTTTGCGTTTTTTTAGTCTGTTGACTACGGGTTTCATCGCAGCAGCGCTGTACGAGAGAAGCAATTGCAGGCAGAAGCTCTTAAAAACATTTAGTGGATTAAGACGGAAAGTGGTTTCGTTGAGGAAAAGCAATCTTAAGGTAAGTGAAAAAATGAAACTGATTTTGTTGGTCCGAATTGGCAACAATGGGAGTACAAAAAAATTTAATACAACTATGAGAAATATTGTTAAGAATATTGGTTATTTAAATAGTTGACTTATTTGACTCAAATGGATATTATGTTAATAGTTTAGTGACCTTGTAGATTATTCGAATAAGACTAAGAATAGATATATTTTTCCTTTTCCTTATTATGAATAAGATTAGGGAGATCATCTGGACCAAAGTTGTTAAGTTTTTTAATAAAAAAAAAGGATTTGAGGGACAGTCATCAAACGAATTAGGTTGATTTCTTATAATGTTATCTATTTACTACTAGAAGTATTTAAGGAACATATATTGATTTTCGGCAAGCTATAGTTAAGTTTGCGGATAAACCGTCTTCACCAAAGTTGTATTAAATAAGTCAAGCTTATCTGAAAGCCAAACTGTAGCTTGTCGAAAATCTATTTGACCTCTTAAAAACTACCTTAAGTAAAAGGACTCTTGATAACAGTGCGGTCATGTAATTTTTTTCCGACTACCACAGTATAATTAAATATTTTCAAATACTTAAATCCATACTAAATCACTATTAGATAAAAAAACCGTATACAAATAAAAATTAAAATTTACAATCAAATATTTTGTTAATTTTTTTGCACCTACACCTTTGTTGTATGAACGGACCTTATATATCTTTGGAAAGGTCTAAGACTCTTCTTTCCAAAACCGTATATAAATAAACAAATAAATAATTCTTAAGGAACTAACTGAGGTATTAGCTCATAAGTGGGGCTTTCCTCACGGTTTTTGGACCGCCGACAACATTAAACAACATTCGAGGGGAGCCGACAATGAAAGAAAATTTTTTTTTTTTTTTTAAGATGACTGGAGCCAGATTTGAACCTGCGATCTCCCGCATGGTAGTCGCGTGTTCTAACCACTATGCCACGGCCGGTCCCGGTAGGAAACTATCTATTTGCTTTAATAAACAGTTTGATAAAACGTTTAATGTAAACTTAGGCCGCTAACGAATTCTCTCTATTTGTCGCAACGTTTTGACTAGGTTCCATGCCATTCCTTATACTTCGTATTCTCTCTTTGTACTTCTTATGCATGTAGAACATGGACGGTCTCGTCTTCGTTGTCCCTACGGATTCCATTCTAAAACACAGAATTATGTTTTACTTGACAAGTTCCCCACAAGCTCCACATGACTGTAGTACTGTGTAATTATTTTTGGCTGTGCGCAAGCTCAGAGACCTTTCACCATTTGGACAAATGGTGATGAAACTAGCTATTTGCACTACTCCTTAATTTTTTCAAAATTGTTTACCACAAAAAAGGGGATTTTGTATGAGAGCCGATCACATATAATTTTTAAAGTAATTTTTTTATTACTACTAAAATGTCAAATAGTGAGCTTACATTGTTTATATGGGATGATAATTAGTATTTTAAAATGTTAGTCCCCCAAAAAGGGGAATTTGTTTGGTAGGTGGGAGCAGCTTGTTTTCGATTTTGCTCATTTTGAAACTTAACCTCCGCTTAGAGGATAAAAGTTTGCATACCAAATTTCAGCACGATAGCTCATATACAACCAAAATCTCGGGGACAGACAGACGGACACTCAAAATGCCGGAGTTTGTATATATAAAAGAAGGTAGGAGTAGTTTTTTTTCGATCTTGCCCATCTTAAAACTTAACGGAGGATACAAGCAGTAGTTGTAATTCAAGACATTATAACCTACGGCTGTAATCGCGGGAAAAGATGGACATACAGACGGACGGACGGACATCGTTAAATCGCCTCAGAAATTGAAGCTGATCTTTTATAGAATCAATAATTTACTTATGCATAACACTATGCAAAAATTTGTAGGTTATTCTCTTGGTGGTGATCCAAACAAATATCAAACGGTAGCATTTGACCTCTGTAACAAAATCTAAAACTCCATTTTGCTCCACTACGTCACAATTTTCTTTACAGTGTTTTAAAATTTGCTGTTTTTGGTCAAAGAATTTGAATATTTTAACCTTCTATCTCCAAACCTTCTAAAGTAGTCGACCAAACATTATTTAATTGTTACATAACGAAACATCTTTATGAATAACTTTGGATCCAGTATATGTAGTTAAAAGTAGATATAAAACCTAACATTTCAAACGTAAATTTTTTTAACTTAATTTTCCTTTGCACCCTATGAATGAGGTATGGGATAGCTTCTCGCGTTGTTGTGAATTAACACGCTTTCAATTTTTAGATTCACAACTAACGGCAACTACTTGTTTATCGACGAATGCGAACGTCACTGTTTGAGAAGCTCTTACTAGACACGCCGATTGATTCGACACTTAATACTGCGAAGTTGCTGTCAACAACATTCGAGGGGAGCCGACAATGAAAGAAAAAAATTTTTTTTTCAAGATGACTGGAGCCAGCTTTAAATCTGCGATCTCCCGCATGGTAGTCGCGTGTTCTAACCACTATGCCACGGCCGGTCCCTTCTGTGAAAAATAACGACGTGTATAGCTAAACCCTTAAAAACTTATTTTATTTTTACATGCCATGGATGAGATATGGGAGCGCTTCTCGCATTTGAGTAAGTTAATATTCGTCTATTTGTGAACACACAAAGCGGCACCTATATTTTAACTAGCCACAGAGTTGTTTCTTCTACAAAATGCTATTTTTCAACAAATATATCTATACCATTATGGCCGTTGTAAGTGATCCTAAACCGATGTATATTGATATGTTAAATTTTCAAACAGGAAGACGATTTAAAGTTTTGAAATTTCATATAGACATATGGGCATATCAGCTTTTAATACAGAAAATTAGTAAACTCCACTTATCTCGATCATGTGATACTTTGCCAACTTTTCCGATGACCTAAAGGACATATGAAGTAATGAAAAAATTTACAAAAAAACGACATATGATGACCCCAAAACCATAGTGACTTACGGCACAATAGATTTTTTTTTTGAGATACCTAAGGAAACACGTTCACCGTTGATATTTTTTTGCTGAATGCACTGATTTTATAGTCAGACATTGTGATACCTCAGTTATAGAAGCACTTATAATCATTACATCGGTGTTGAAGGGAAGAATTTTGATATTTCTATGCCAATATGCGATAAACTCATTGTTGGCAAAAATTTCACTAAGAGCACTATGGGTTCAACGTTGTCATATCACCTTTGCCATAATGGTACAGATATGTTGTTCAAACATAGAAATTTTGTTTAAAATGTTTCAAATTTACTCCAGTTATTGCAAAATATGTCTGTCGAAAAATATTCGATGAATCGATTAATGTTGGATGAGATGTGGGCGTGTTAGACATGAATCTATAAATGTCATATTTAACGACGATTCCATTATTTGTAGTATTAAACATAAAAAGATACGATGGTGGATCTAAACTAAGCTGAACTGTCATATAAGATGGGAGACCGGTAGTGGCATGATGGTTAGAAAACGCGACTACCATGCTCCAGTCATCTAAAAAACAAAAACAAAAATTTGTTTATACCATCACCCTTAGGGATGAGGGTATATATCATTTGATACGACCCAAAAGTGTAACACATAGAGGGAGTGACTTTAGACCCTAGGTTTCTTTGAACCAAATTCGATTCATGACTTTTTAAGTCTATTGAGCCATGTCCGTCTGTCTGTCTATCTGCTGTCCGGCTGGTTCGCACGATAACTTTCGAAAGACACAACTAAATGTTTTCAAATTTTGCACGAGTTAATATTTCCCTAAAACTACTTACGGTATTGAAAATGGGCTACATGGCCACGCCCTTTCTAGTACCTTCCATACAAATGTACAATTCCGCCCACTTTAGAAATCGAGTAATAATATCAATACATCGAACTCAATCATTCCCAAATTCTATATTTAGTAATGCTATAACAGGATAAAGTTTTGTAAAAAAAAATTTAAGGTCTAGCCACGCCCCTTCTGGTACCTCCCATACAAATGTACAACTCCGCCTATTTTAGAGATGGAGTTATAATATCAATACACTCAACACGATCGTGCCGAAATTATGCATTTTGTTAAGTTATAACAGGATAAAGTTTTGGAAAAAATATTGGAAGTCTAGCCACGCCCCTTCTGGTACCTCCCATACAAATGTACTTTTCCGCCCACTTTAGATATGGAGTAGTAATATCAATAAATCCAAGGCGATCTTACCCAAATTCTTTATTTTAGTAAAGCTATAGCAGGATAAAGTTTTGGAAAAAATATTGGAAGTCTAGCCACGCCCCTTCTGGTAGCTCCCATACAAATGTACTTTTCCGCCCACTTTAGAAATCGAGTAATAATATCAATATAACAGACAATTTTTTTGTTTTACTGAGGGCGATGGTATATGTAATTCGTGTTGCCCGACTGAAACTTTCTTACTGGTTTCTTTCATTGCCGGTCCCCTCGATGTTGTGGTCAGCAACTTAGTGTGCAGTATAAGTGTCGAGTAGTCAATCGGCATGTCTAGTAAAAGCTTCCCAAACAGTGACGTTCGCATTCGTCGATTAACAAGTAGGTGCCGTTAGTTGTGAATCTAAAAATAGGAAGCGTGTTAATTCACAAAAACGCGAAAAGCTATTCCATACCTCGTTCGTGGGGTTTAAAGGGAAATTAAGTTTAAAGTAAGTAATATAAGATGGATTAAAGTTCGGATTGTTTCATCACGCACAATATCCGTCAGAAACTTGACATAATGGATCACTGGTAAAATATAGAAGAGGTGGTGTCTGCGGTTGGCTATTGGCTATTTAAAAAAGCTAGACTGTTCTTACAATAAACAGGTTATCGAGGCTATTTTATAACGCTGGGGAAAGTATGCCGAGCTAAAAAAATAAGGAGATTATGTTGACAAATTTGATCAATGTCACCCGAATTTGTTATAATTTCTTTGTTAGATCGCATAATTTTGGTATCGCCCTAGTATTTGGTACAATTCTTTAAACATTTCTTACATTATTAAATTTATTATTCAAGTTCACGCAATTAAGTCATTGCTATGCAATTATTACGCTATTGCAAAACTTATTAGAATATTTAAATATTGTGTTCAATTAAATCCTTCAAGTTATATTTTATAACTGCATAATTAAACTTTGATTAACATATCAATATCTTATGACTTGTTACCCACAAACAACATTGTGGTAAATTAATTTAATCGAAACTATCTATCTATACGATAGTTTTTGTAGCAATTTCTCAGAAATTAGATCTCAAGATATGTTTACATATTGTAATGTAGTATGCACTGGTACTCAACAAAATTTCAACAATGGCCAATAGTAAAAATAAACCTAATCTAAAGTCTATTACAATGTATTAAAAGCCACAACAAATATTTTGCTACAGTTTTGAGTTAAGTTTTGCATAAAAATTCATGTAAAATTTGGTACACAGGAGCATTGAAATTGCATGAATGCCTTACAAATACCAAAACTACAAAGAAAACCCACTCACATTGGTCTTAATAAAAGAAAGCACTTCATTTATTACAATCAAACACACACACCCAAAAAAAACAACAAAACATTTTAATAGTTTCCTTTGCAGTGCACAAGACAAAAACAATATCAGGATATTACTTTTATCTTAAATATTTGCCATTTTTTGTGGCTGATACGAGGAACAAAAAAACAACAACGGAGAGGAGCAAAAATTAAACAATACAAAACAATAGTTGGGCATTGTCCTTACAATGAATAACGAAGAAAACAAAATAAACTACACAAATCCTTTTTGAATATGTATGACCATAAAAATCTCCTTTCATATGTATAAACGAGAAATGAAAGAGATATACATTTTTATTTTGTGCACTATACGCTATGTATAAAACATTATAAATGCTTGGCTGTTATACTACAATATATGAAATATAAATAAACAAATCTCAAAGGCTTTTATTTCTACAGCCTAAGCATCAGCATCTTGAAAAAGGTGTGAAAATTATTTAACATTACCACAAAACAATATAACTTCTTTTTCAGTCTTAATGCCAGTCTTTGTGTGTAGAGTGTCGTTTGCCTCTCTTGAGGCTGCTTTGTCACGATATCCTTAAGAAATCCTTAAAATAATATCGACCTTAAAGAGCAAATCCCACATGAGTCGGACGCAATCTGAAGCTAAAGCAAGGAAGCAAGAAAAAAGCCATCTTTTGTTTAAGTTTCCGCTTATGCCACATACAACAACGAGAATAAAAAAAAAACAACAAACAAATAAAATCCATAAAGAAAACCACAATCAACCGACAAAAGTCGGATTCTTTCCCGTATTTGTTGATTTGAAAGCAAACACATAAAGTGTATTTTGGGGTCGAATGGTCGGTCGGGCGGGCGGGCGGTGATCATTTGGCTCGGCGTTTCTTTCTTATTTTTTGTGTGTGAGACAGACAGACTCTCGACGCAACCCAAACCAAGTGACATCTCTTTGCTCGAGGGGCCGGGGGTTTTCGTTATTGTAGAGCATTTCACTTTAGTGTTGGCGTTTACTTGGCTGGTGGTTCACTTGGGTTTATTTATTTTTCTCATCTTAATGCCAACGAGAGCAAATATGAGGGAACAAAAATCGTAAAATAAATACAAATCAAACAGTAAACGCAGGCAAACAAACACATTTATACTAACGCAAATACGCATACAAATGTATGGGGGTATAAAAGACCGATATGCATAAATATGTAGTATATGCATTGCTTTGTGCGTTATGCATAAATGTGTGCGTGAATGCCGCTTTGTTTGTTTTTGTTTTAATTTTCAAAATCACACGTACAAGCAAAAAACTCCTTTTCGACTTTTCCTAAAACTCCCCATAAATGCGTGAGAGTTTAGTGTGGCTGTGTGTGTATGTGTGGAGGCTGTGAAACGCGCGTGTTGTGTTTGCATAAAAGGCCACTAAAAAATGCGTTAATGCGTTGATAAATAATGAAAGGACTTAAATGCCATTTAAGGTATTTTTGCTGCTGTCGCTGTTGTCTTCATTGTTGTTGTTGTAGCTAAATTTAGGTGGTGTGGGTTTTGTTCAGCTGCATTATTGTAGACATTTTTGCTCTAGTTTCAGAAGCTCAAGGAAAAATGTTAGATATATAGCCAAAAACGAAACATAATTTTCCTTTACACCCCATGATTGAGGTATGAGTAAGCTTCTCACTTTGTTGTGAGAACACGGTTTCTTTTCATTCACAACAAACGGCACCTACTTGTTTATCAACGAATGCGAACTCCACTGTTTGAGAAGCTTTTACTAGACACTATACTGCTAATTTGCTGTTGACAACATCGTGTAGATGACTGAAGCCAGGGTTCTAACCACGGATCTCCCTCATGGTAGTCGCGTGTTCTAACCACTATGCTACGGCCGTATTGCCATAAAATGGAAAAAAAGTGAAACGTACTAACGGAGTGAAGGGTATATACATTTTTTTGTTCCATTTGTAACGCCCACAAGGAGGCGTGGTTGGTATGACAATATATGATCAGCGTCGAATTCTGAGTCGATTTAAAGATAACCGTCAGTCTGTCTGTCATTAAACCGGAAGTTAAGTTCTAAGATAAGCACGATCGGTCAAAGCCTACTCTCACCTCCTATACAATCTCTTCACTTTTGGAACCTTGTCCTGCGCTTACAGCTGTAGTTTAAGAGTTATCGAGCTGAAATATTGTATGCAATCTTCAGTCCTCTGAGCGGACATTGATTTCTAAAATGAGGAAGATCGGTCAAAAACTACATCACATCAAATACAAACTGCCCCTTTTAGGGAGACTCTATCCCTGCGGTTACAGTCGTAGTTTTTGAGTTAGCGCTCTAAAAATTTTTGTTCAGCTTCACACCTCTAAGCGGAGCTTGAGTTCTAAGATGAACTATATCGGTCAAAGTCCATATCCACCTCCCATAAAAGACTCCCTTTTTGGGGGGTGTCCGTCTGTCTGTCCACGCTATTACTGCCGTAATTTCAGATATATTGAGCTGAAAATTGAAATGCACGTTTATATTCTCTAAGCGGAAACTTAAATGGGCAAGATTAATCAAAAATGACTACCACCTCTCATACAAACTGGCCTTTTTGAGGGACTGTCCACGCGATTACGGTCGTAGTTAAGGAGCCATCGAGCTGAAATTTGGTACGCAAAATTTCTATCCTCTAAGCGGAGGTTACTTTTAAGATAAGCATGATCGAACAAAAACTGATCCCATGTCCCATACAAACTTCTCCTTTTGGGGTGTCTGTCTATCTGTTTCCGCGGAGGTTAAATACTGAGATAAGCAAGATTGGGCAAAAACTACATCCACCTACCATACAAATAGCCGCATTTTGGGGTATCTGTCAATCTGTTATCGCGGTTACAAACATACTTTAAGAAATATTGAGCTGAAATTCGGTATGCAAGCTTCTGTTCTCTCAGCGGAGATTTAGTTCTGGGTTGTGCAAGATTGATCAAAAATTACTCCCACCTCTGATACAAACTCCCTCATTTTGGGGGCGTCCGTCTGTCTGTCCCGCAGTTACAGAATTCGTTTAAGAGCTGTCGAGCTGAAATTTGGTATGCTTCCTTCTATTCTCCAAGCGGAGGTTAACTTCTATGATGAGCAAGATTGGACAAAAACTACTCCCACCTTTTATAAAAAATCCCTCCCCTCTTAGAGGGGACATCTAACCCATGGCTACAGCAGTAGTTTAAGAGCTATCGAGCTTAAATTTAGTATGAAAGCTTCTATCCCTCAAGCGGAGTATAAGTGCTAATTTGAGCAAGATCGGACGAAACTACTCACATCTCCCATATAAACACCCCCTTTTGGGGTGTCCTTAGCTTTAAGCTATTAAGCTTAAATTTGGTATGAACGCATCTATCCCTCAAGCGGAGTTTAAGTGCTAATATCAACAAGATCGGATAAAAATTACTCCACCCCAATACAAAACCCCCCTTTTAGAGTTGTCCTTAGGTCTATTGCCACTATTACAACCGTAGTTTAAGATCTATCGATGTGCAATTTATTGGCATTCTTCTTTCCCTCAAGCGGGGATTAAGTTCTAAGCTGGACAAGATTGGACAAAACTACTTCCAACTCCCGTACAAAACCCCCTTTGTGGGAGTTAACAAATGTATGTATAATAATATTCTTAGGTCATATACAAAATTCAAGCTCACTTTTTGACATTTCAATAACAAAAATATTGACAAATAGTGGATGTGGCTATCTGAAGGCTAAAAGTAAAGTCCAACTCACATAAAAACTTCCTTCCTTTAATAAAATAAAGTTGTAGTTGTAACAGTTGTATCACTATTTTTGCCAATGGTTAAGGGTATGTAAGCTTCGGCATAGCCGTAGATAATTTCCTTACTTGTAATTATATACACTGCCTTCCCACCCTTTCAACTGACCGTCTTTTCTCGAGTGTACCGCACTGCTCCTACACCGCGATATGAACCCATATATTTATATTTACCTTGGTTTATGAAAGTTTATTTTACCTCAGCCTCAACTCTCTGGTATGTTATGCGTCGGCACAGAGTTTATTTTGCTTCGGTCTAGCGCGGAATAAAGGGATCCAACTTGCATGATTTATTCCTGTTACACTTACTACAAAACATTTCTGTCTTTGCTACGCAGCTCAGGGTATGTGTGCAACCTAATACCTTGAACAACCTTACCAAACAGCCAACCAGCCTGTCAGCAAACCAACCTACCAACCAGCCATTCATCCAACAAACCAACATGTTTTGTCCTGCATAATTCTAGTTGTATTTCAAGGTTTCCTTTGCAGTGCTGTAATACTCCTCCATACTACATGATGTAGCCTCAATGCTCTTAATATGCCATATTGACGAAGGGAAGAATCTCTATTTGAAATTCAAAATCAATAGGATTATGTATTGGGAATTTCAATAGGTATCAAAAGAGGAAGAAGGTTTGAGGTCTAACACAACTGGGGTAAAGTGTCTATGTTTGAGGAGAGGGTAGTGAATGTGAGTGTGTGTTTGGAATGTATGCGGCGAGTGACAGTTATTTTATGGTATAACAGATATTTGATATGTATTTGTTATTAGATATTTCAATCAATCAATAAACGGGTTTGCATGTAGTAGTAGTAGCTCTTGTAATCCTCTGATGGTATAATAGATATTCATTAAAAACATTTAGCAACATGTTTGATGTTTGGTTTTGAGATAACTCAGACAGAATGTGTTTAGAACATGAAATTTCGTTTAAAGACGAGAGTGTAGATTTATAAATGATCAGGATGACATAGGATTTGGATGCATAGTGAGTGGGCGTTGTATTGTTCAAGTATCGGTTTTATGAGAATAGCACAAACTGCAGTAATGTGATTATAATGACACAATTTAAATGTATTAAGTATAAAGGTACAATTTAAATTCATACCATTGAATTAAATATTATTTTGACAAAAATAAAAAGAAATTCTTTGATATTTTCCTTTTTTTAATATAAAATAAAACAGTCCTTCAAGTTAATGAAATTTTGTGATGGTAATTTTTTCTAAAAATTCTTGGCAAAACAATATTCAAACCAAATATTTTTTCTTAATCAATTAAAAACTTCTTAGAACTAGACCAGTGCCAGGCACCCTATACCCTCGCGAGGCCGGCAATATTCTTTAAACTAAATATTTCTTCTTAATCAATATAATATTTTTGCAATGAGACCAGTGCCAGGCACCACATAGACTCGCGAGGCCGGCAATAATCTTCAAACTATATATTTCTTCTTAATTAATGTAATTTTCTTAGAACAAGTCTAGTGTCAGGCGCCCCATAGCCTAACAAGGCCGGCAATTATCTTATCTTTCATACACATTCACACACGTACGCGAAGCTATGTTTGACTTAAAGCAGTCAATCTATGGTCAGTCACTGCTTGGTCGTTATGAAAGCAAAACCACAAACACATAATATTTGCGTGTGCGTGAGTCGTTGTTTCTTGGCACTGAATTAAACGAAAAGTTGTATACCAATTACCCATGTTTAAGTTTTAATTTCTAGGTAAAGGAGTTACCATGCCAGCACTATAGTATAGCCCACCAAGTTTGCCACAGCTAACCTGTTTGTTCATTTGCACCACACGATCGACGTTAAATGACACCTATAGTTTTTCGAAAAGTTAAAGCCTACCCCCCTTCGCCCCAACTAACAACCCCATCAACTCTACATCCCTATTTGTTGTCACCACACACATTGGTATAATCCTGTTCCTTGATTTTGGCATACTTCCTCTTTGCCTATTTGATATCCTTCCTCACTGAACTCTGTGTGTATTCATTACGTATTCATCCGGCATACATATGATTGTAAACACCATTGCCACACCACCATCGCTACCACCATCAGCAACCAATTCGTGTAAATTTGCACAAATAGAATTTGCAAAAGTTTTTAGTCAGTCAGTTTGCTCGCCCCGGTTCACTAGTGGTAGTAGTAGTAGCAGCAGTAGTACATTTGCAAGTGGGTTAACCAAACAGAAATCCGAATATGTCATCATTTTTATGTTTCACACTTAATTTTCGACTGAAACGAGAATGAAAGCGAAAGGAAATCGATATCTATATGTGTTTGTTTTCGGTAGGGTAGGGTTATTTCGAGTGAAAAAGGTCTCCTGGGGCTTCCTTTTTTACCTTTAACACTAGAATTGCATAAACACACACACATACATTTATACGAGACCGATGTACGCCGGCGAGTATGACTGTCTGTCTGTCTGTATGTATGTTAGTCAGCATGTATGTATGTAGTGGGCACATATCGCATCACAAACGAAATGCAAAACCTTTCCAAAATTTAGACATTATATTACCCTTCAGTTTCTTCATTTCAGCAGTGAGATATTTTATATGCACACAGAAAAGGGTTAACATAAAGATCTTGACGCAGTGCAAAAAACTTTGAATTATGCAGATATAAAGGGAAAAATATGATATATTGTGTATGTGAAGAAATTTGGAGAGCACGTCTTCGACTCTGCTGCACCATGAGGATTTTCTAGACTGTAACATTCATAGGGACAAATGTAGAAAAATTATATGGGTAGAAATTTATGGGTAGAACAATATTTTAAACTCTCAAAATCAAAGATTAAAAAGGCACACAAAGGACTAAAGAACTATTTAGGGTCAACAACTTTTTTGAGATGCTAACAGTCAGATATATAAAACGAAGTCATAAAGAGACTATGGAACTGGGTTGGGCAGACCTTGCGAAAGAAACCTACAGAAATCTGTAAACAACCCTTAAAGCGGAACCCGAAAGGCAGCAGGCGACGAACTTTTGAGGAGGACATCAAACGTAATGGATACAATTTCAACCGATTAAAATCAAACGCAAGAGACAGGCCCCTTACTCCACTTGGAATGATAGGAATTAAATTATAGTCAGTGGGAAATATAAATCATTTAAAGTGGTGATCTAGGGAAACTTTCAATACCATACTATTTAAATTTGGTAGATAAAATGTAGTCTGTAATAACCGTTTCAAGATAAGTGCCGAAGGTTTGAAAAATTTCGGGACCAAGATGTTCCCTTTCCACGCAATAGTGTTTAAATTTGTTGCAGACACTTCCTATAACAGACAACAGACGTTTTATCACAATCGGCCACGCCCACCGCCTAGCGTCTATTCAATCTAATATGTTTTTTTGCACAAACCGATTTTTTCAACTAGAATGTTTCCGATCTAAACAAAAGTGTTCAAATTCAGTACATATACTTTCTACAACCGAGGAAAAATGTATGCCAAGTTTCGTCACAATCGGCCATGCCCACCGCCTATCGCCAGTACAACCCAAGACGGTTTTTTGCACAAACTGATTTTTTTTCGTCTAAAAAATTTGCAATTTTAAAAAACAATTTAAAAATTGGTATATACACTTTATCGAACAGAGAACAGATGTATGCCAAGTTTTATCGAAATCGGCCATGCCTACTCCTACCACCCATACAGCCCAAGGTAGGTTTTTGCCAGAAATCGATTTTTTTTTGTATAAAAAGTTTCGTATCCAAGCAGAAGAGTTCAAATTTTGTACATACACTTTGTATAACAGAGAACAGACGCATGCCAAGTTGTATCATAACCGGCCATGCCCTCCGCCTACCGCTCATACAATCCCAGATGGTTTTTTTTGCATAGAATCTGTTATTTCCCATTTACGCAAAAGTTTTTAAATAAGTTGCAGACACTTCCTATAATAGCCCACAAACGCATGCCGTGTTCCATTAAAATCGGCCACGCCAATCGCCTACTCTCCATGCAACCCAATTTAGTTTTTTGTATAACATCGAAATTTTGCATAAAATGTTTCTCTACCACGCAAATGTGTTTAAATTTGGTGTAGACACCTCCTAGAATACCCCACAAACGTATGTCAAGTTTCTTAAAATTCGGCCACGCCCTAAGCCTACTGATCGTAAAACCCAATATGGTTTTTTGCGTAAAATCGACTTTCAGCATAAAATTATTTCTATCCAAGAAAAAGTATTACAATTTGGTATGTAGAAACTTTCTAGAATAAACCACAGACGCACCCCAAGTTTTATCAAAATCGGCCACGCCCTACGCCTACTGCCCATATAACCCAATATAGTTTTTTTTATAAAATCGAGTTTGTGCATAAAATTTCCCCCTTTAACGCAAAAGTGTTTAAATTTGGTGCAGACACTACCCATAATAGCCCCCAGCCGTACACCAAGTTTCATCAGAATCGACCACACCCACTGTCTAACGCCTATACAACCTTAAAAGGGGTTTTGCATAAAATATGACGCTTTCGCATCATCGCATAACATTTTTTTGGTCCTAGCAAAATTTGTTACAAACACGTTCTAGAAAAGAGGAAAGATATCTGGCAAGTCTTACCAAAATCGGCCACGCCCACCTCGTTGCGCTCCTAAAACACAAAATGTTTTTACATTAAATCTACTATTTAATTAAAAATGTTTCCTATTCAAGTAAAAATGGTAAATTTTAGTACATGCACAACCAAGAATAAACCACAGATGTATACCGAGTTGGGACCGGCTGTGGCATAGGGGTTAGAACACGTGACTACCATGTGGGAGATCCGTGGTTCGATTCCCGGCTGCAGCCATCAACAATTTTCCTTTCATTGCTGGCCCCATGATGTTGTCGACAACCAATTCGCAGTAAAGGTGTCTAGATAATCGGCTTGTCTAGTAAAAGTTTCTCAAAAAGTTACGTTCGCATTCGTCGATAAACAAGTAGGTGTCGTTTGCTGTAAATCTAATATGGAAAGCGTGTTAATTCACAACAACGCGAAAAGCATCCCATACCTCATTTAAGAGGTGTTAAGGGAAATTAAGTTTTTAAGTATACCGAGTTTCTTTTAAATCGACCACGCCCACTATCGATTGCGCCCACTGAAATTTCGTAGTATCTTAGAAAAGTTTATGGCTGGAAACCTTAGAAAAATCTATCGAAATATATCTCTGAGCCCTATTAACTTTTGCTTACCTCTGACGCTTTTGCATCATGTGCTAACCCTGCTCTATAAGTTGTTGTCAAAATTGCTGGCGATATGTTAGCTTGTTGTTGTTGTTGACGATTCTACCACACCGTACACAGTACACAGTCCCCTAATAAATTTGCATACCTTTGTCGAGTAATGAATATACGAGTATGGAATAAATGTGAGCTGCTAAGAAGCAAAAACACCAACAAAAACAAGCTCAAAAGGAAAACCTGCAAAAATGAATGAGTATTGAATTTCACCCAAAACCCGAAAAAAGAGGAATTTCAATTCTTTGCACCAGCAGAACAGCAGCAGCAGCCGTACATAACACACGGCACAACATGTCATTATGTAGATTGTGGCACGTTTCACATATACCCGAACGTACCACAACCGGCTGACGGTAAAAGAAAGAACACGGCATGGCACGGCATACAAAAGAATCCAAACAGCCAAGCCAACCAAACACTCACATCACACACAAAACAAAAAACAAGCCTGAAACCCAAAACACTGTATGAAGTGTGAAAAATTTCATGAAATATATATTCCAATGAAATTTCTCGCCTCTTGACAATATAATTTGAACACTTTAACACCGTCTTGATGTTGTTTTCTTGCGTTTGCATTTGTGCCCATACACAAGAAAGTTGCTTGAGATTCGTTCGTACCCCTTTTTTCTACAACCATAACACCATAATAAACAACACCATCACCACCACCTACTTCCAAACACACAAGTGGATGGGTGGTTAGGAGGAGGTGTTTTGTCATTGTCATGTGGTGACAACAACAATTGACTGGGAATATCGCCAAGACTATGTGTACGTTCGTACGTTTGCTCCTCTAAGTATGTATGTGACATATGTCAAAGTTCCTGTATTTGAAGGCTTCCTATTCGTAAAATTATTGTTGGGCTGATGGTAGCAGTGGAGGAAGTTGATTTGAGTTGTTTAACAACAACGAGTGTGTCGTGAACATATATAAGTTATATTACTTTTTGATAATTTCAAGAATGGCTTCATTTCAATTTCCGAAAAAATTATTCACTAATGAGAAGTGAGAAATTCAGAATAAGATGTTGAAATTGAGAATTCTGCAGCCTTAGAAATTGGTAATTGCAATTAAATCCTTATTGGTGCTCTGATAAGATGTGATGTTGGGAGGGATTTTAAAAATAGGCATATAGGGGCAATTTCTAGGGTAGGATCATTAGACAATAGAAGATTATTTACAAAAGAACTCTAATGTCTATCTGTATGATTTTAAAGCTTCAGTAATTCACAAAACACGATTTAGCTTAAATTTTTAACAACTTTTATTTGAAATAGACAAACAAATTAAGAAAATTTTACTGATTTTTTTAAGGGACGTAATAAAATATAAAATTTTTAGTATTAAGTGAGAGGGAGATCGTAATTATTATTGTTACTTAATCTCTCTCTGGTGTGAGCTGACTAAATCAGAAATATCTCAGTCAATAATAATAACCCATAAAATCTTTATCTCCGACGGAGATGTGTAATTTTTTTACCACCCCCCTTATATATATTTCCATCCATGGAAATCTTTTCACCCATAATAACAAGTGTCGCAGTATTTTTTCTTGTATTTAAATACAAATTTATTTTTACACGCTGTTAAGAATACATACAAAATCCTTATATGATTGCCATGAAAACCTCTTTGACATCAGTAAATAAATATAATTTCGGTAACATTAATATTTTGAAGTATTTGATTGCCATATATCCCACTCACATACATGGTGGTTTTCACGAAATTCTAGGAAATTTTTCTCATAACATAACACACATTGGAATTTTGATTGATATGACATCCCTTTTGATACACCGGAACATATTGGAGAGTGAACATTTCATATTTGAAGAGTGAGGAAATTTCCGTTTCATTTGAATAATTTCACGTTGGCATTGCTAAGGGAATATATGTATTTTTAATCGTTTTTATGTTATTTATGTAGCTATTTGTTAAAATCCCCAGATTATTACATTACTATATTATTGGAAACAATATTTTTATGTTGGATCAATCAAAGATATTGCTTTTTCGTGGAAGGTATAATAATCCTAAAAATGTAGGGGGTAGTGGTTTTTCGTAATCCTATGAAGTAAATGATGATAAATGATCTTACAAATGGTATTTCTCTTACATCTTATTGCTTAACCTATTACTAAATTGTGCTAGGTTATATTTAATATTCACAACCTATTAATTTACTCAACAATGTCAGTGCCTGTGCTGCAAAACCCACAAGTGCTTATTGTCCTGATATACTCATTACGATCATAGTCAAAATATGCTGCCCTCTTAAAATTATTCGTACCAAAATTTTCATTTCAATATTAAATTATGTTCAAGTGGGCGCACTTGTGTTTATGAAATTCCTTAAACTCTGAAAGCTGTAAAAACCACACAAACACATAGATCCATTACTAATATACAACTCATGACTTGAGTTTTGGCCAAATAATTCTATATCATACAGCTTTAAATCTTCTTTAACGCCTCTTATACACCTTTCTTAGTAATTGTAATTCAATTACAAGTTGTCTGTAGACTGTTATTGCCGACAACTATGAATGCATTGTGATAATGCATAATTGAGTATGCCTTCCTCCACCTTTATACTACATAAGAACTCAGCATATAAGTAATTTTGTGTAATTCTAAATCTTTAAAATTTGCGGTTGCTATGTTATGTTTCACACACACGCTCACACACATTGTAACACCAATACTCTATTAATTGATAAAGTTTATTAGAACACAATCTAAACATTTTGTGGGAAATTACGAGAAACAATGAAAACTGTTGATAGGTTTTTAGATTGCAGCAACGTCAAATATGAAATGGTGAAATCTGAATATGGTGTAATTATTAATGATAGTGATGAAGTTGCCAAATTTTGAAATTAATACAAATGTTTAATAGGTAATGTGAATATAAGGCAAATAGTTGTGTGTGTGTGTGTGTGTGTTAGTATCCCATCCGGTACAGCAAATTTTATCATTGTAACGTCATATGTTATAATACAGATTTCGAAAGAGGCGAATGGTATATATAACGCACGAATCATCATATCCTTGATATTGTCTGAGTTGGAGAAGATATTATTTCTGTGAATTCCTAAACTGTACACAATTATAAGCATATAGATTATGCACATTTTCTAAATAATGAAAGTGATGAGAGCCATCAAATTCAAAATTCCATCACTTACAGTAATTAGAATTATAGACAACATATTAATTTGTTGGATAGGTGATAAAATCCTAGAATTTATAGAAGAACTTTTGTAGCAATTGCATAAGTAGGACGATTTTTGCTGCTCGAAATATGTGTAAGCCAGATTATGAGAAACTTATGAAAAATCGGAAATACTCGCAAGATTCAAAGAATGTTGCTGTCTTTGAGTGATAAAATATTATTTCTGTGAATTCCTATCTGTATGCAATTCTAAGCATATTAATAGATTCATTTTCGCCTGAAATAAAAGTAATAAAAGTCACCGAAGCCAAAATTCCATCACTAACAGTAATGAGATTTTAGAAGAAAATATTCATTTGAAATTGATTCATAGAAACTGCATACGTGGGATAAATTTTTGATGCGCAATAGTCTGACAAAATAAACGGGAAATTTGTGAAAGCCAGATTATGAGAAACTTTTTGTAAACTAGTAATACTAGCATGATTTAAATTGTTGTTGTTGCCTTAGTTGGGAAAATATATTACTTCTATGAATTCCCTTAACTGTATGGAATTAAAAGCATATTGGTGAATATTTCGTGGAAAGTAAAAGAAGCCAGATTCATTCAATCACAGTAATAAGAGTTATAGAGAAACTAGGAATAGAAGATTATTTCATAGCAATTGCATAGGTAAGAAAATGTTGGATTGGCAAAGTAAACGGGAAAATCTGTGAATGCTGGATTACGACAGTCTTTTTGAAAACTTATGCGATGTTAAACATTACGGTATACATTTCCTGAAAAATATAAGCAATCAGAGCCTTTGAAGACAAAATTTCATTACATAAAGTAATGAGTATTAAGAAGAAATTATTTGATCTACTAGGTGATGCAAATCCTAGAATTAATAAAAGATTATTCAGTAGCAATGTCATACCGAGATGGATTTTTGATGCACAACTTCTGAGGTAGTACTTGTAAAGTAATATAATTTTCATTATACGATTACACTTCCGATTAGCAGAAAGGACAGTAACAGTGTGTGACATTGGTTATATCATACAATTGTCCAATACAATTAAATTTCTTCACAAACAAGTCGACTATTGCTGACATCTTTTCAATGTTAAATCGGACTGCGGTCTATTGAATCCCACATTTGTTAGTTGAACTTAACTGTAGACGTTGGAACAAGAGAGACATTTTTACCGATAATGAGTTTATCACGGCAATGGCCTAGATTTTCAAAAATTTATTCTTTCATTCCACACATATTTAAGTGATCTTCAGTGCTTCCTTAATTGAGGTATCGCAATGTCTGACTACAGAATTCGTCAACTATTGATTTCACCCGACTTCGGTCGGTTGAATCGGATTTCAGTCTGTTGAATTTAAATTTTGTTGGTTGAATCTAACTATAGGTTTAACTCGACTTCAGTCGGCCGAATCATACTTCGGTCTGTTGAATCCATCTTTTGTTGTTTACACCTAATCTTTGGTTTAACTCAACTTTGGTCGGTCGAATCGCACTTCGGTCTGTTGAATCCAATTTTTGTTGGTTGAACCTTATATTGGTTTAACTCAACTTCGATCGGTTGAATCGGATTTCGGTCCGTTGAATCCAACTTTTGTTGTTTGCACCTAATCATTGGTTTATCTCGACTTCGGTCGGGTGAATAGGACTTCGGTCTGTTGAAACCAACTTTTGTTGATTGTACCTAAGCATTGGTTTAACTCGACTTCGAAGTGTTGAATCGGACTTCGGTCTGTTGAATTTAACTTTTGTTGGTTGAATCTAACTTTTGGTTTAACTCGATTTCGATCGGTTGAATCCAACTTTTCTGGGTTGAATCTAACTATTGATTTAACTCGACTTCGGTTGGTACGGACTTCGGTTTGTTGAATCCAACAGTTGCTGTTTTCACCTAATCATTGGTTTCACTCGATTTCGATCGGAATTCGGTCTGTTAAATTCAATTTTTGTTGGTTGAACCTAACTATTGGTTTAACTCGACTTCAGACGTTTGAATCGGATTTTGGTCTGTTGAATTTAAATATTGTGGGTTGAACATAACTATTGGTTTAACTCGACTTCGGTCGGTTCAATCGGACTTCGGTCTGTTGAATCCAACTTTTGTTTTTTGCACTTAATCATCGGATTAACTCGACCTCGGTCGATTAAATCGAACTTCGGCCTGTTGAATACAACTTTTGTTGATTGCACCTAATCATTGGTTTAACTCGATTTCGATCGGTTGAATCGGACTTCGGTCTGCTGAATCCAAATTTTGTTGTTTGATCCCAACTTCGTCAGTTTGAAGGGCTTCGGTCTGGCACACGAAGATACTCTTCGTTCCAGTAGCATTATTGAAATTAGCAGCACACCATTTTGATACTAACACTATCAGGCACGATTATTAATTCGGTTCCTAGTTGCAGATACGATATTGAAGTGCCGTAGAACACGAGTTACCTATACGATCACGAGTTTCAGCTGCGAGTCTTGACTGCCGAATCACCAACACGATGCCGAATTCCGTATAGCAGATTCTAACCTAAATCGCAGACAAATCCGAATGTTCAATATTCTGCCGAATTGCTGTTGCGTTCCTGAATAACCGAAAGTATCCTACTCATCATGTTCCGGAGTACCGACATGATCTTTACCGATTTGTCCTCGGTAAAACAATGTTTCGGGGAGCATTTAAAAACGGACTGATTGTAAATTTAGCGATTATCTTAAATCGACCCGAGTCGTGAAACCTGTCATTACTGTCACCATCATCAATACATCCTGAGTGTTTACAAATGTTCCCGATCAATTTCATTCGGCCGGGGTATAACAAACAGTATAGATAACAGTTACGGATTTTGTGGCTCCTCATGGCGGCCCTAGAGGCGACTGGACTTATCTAACCACGTTCAGTATTTTTTACTGAAGCTTCTTTCATCAACCGGGAGCATGATGGTTCGGGCACGTGACTATTATGCTTGAGATACAGGGTTCGATTCCTGTCCCAAGTCATCTATAATTTCTTTCATCGGTGGAGTTCCATGGTTTGACACTTGTCTTAGTCATCTATATTTTCTTCCATCGGTGGCCCACTCGATGTTGTTGACAGCAACTTCGCAGATGACTTCTCAAACAGCTGACGTTTAAATTCGTCTAAAAACAAGTAGGTGCAGTTTTTTGAAATATAAAAATAAAAAGCGTTATATGTCACTACAACAGATGACTGCAAGTTTATGAGACCCTAGGAGAGGCAAAAGCAAACACAAATGATGAAAAAAGTTTACAATGTGTTTAAAGATAACAGCCAATAGACACAGCGGAGATGATTTCGACCGATCTAGCCTTCCAACATCGAGCCGCAACAAATTAGATCCGTTTACATATTAGCAGAGTCCGAGTGGCATATGACATTGCAAACGTTCTTATAATTTCTGACAAATTTGCTAATTTTCGGATGTTTGGCTTGAAAATCCGTTACAAAATTAAGAACTTGTGCATAGTTTCTGCCCAACATCTGACTGGAGCAAACAGTTTGTTAGACTATATACGGAGTGGCAATTTGGTTATGATAAAACTGAGCGCAAAGTGTGTACCTTACCTCAGACATTGATGTATGAATTTCTGAAGCCGAATATCACCCCAATTTTTTCCCTTTTACCAAAAAAGGCATGATGATCCATTTTTTAATATCATCTAACATTTTTTCGGGATGCCCATCTTCCTTTTTTTGCTCTACTTGAATGATAACAAAAAATTAAGTAAGCGGTGGTCCGAGAAAATGGCGGATGTAGGGGGAAAACAGGGGTGATATTCGTATTTTAGGAGGTCAATTTACATAAGAATCAGCCGTTTTTTTAGAGACGCCCCTTCCTTTCAGTTTCAGTTACTTACCTATAGTTATCATTCAAGTTAAACAAAGAAAAGAGGGGAGTCCCGTGAAAACGGTATGAGATGGGGCAAAATAGGGCTGATACTCGGATTCAGGAAGTCATTTAACATAAGAATCGCCTTGAGTCGTGGCCGATTTTCATGCTAAACAGTGTTATTATTAGCAGTTCAACATTGAAATTTCTCTTTTTTTGCAATAATATTTGTAGCCTTCTCATAGCGCTTTAGAAACTTTTCAAAACTCTTGTCTCAATAAAGAAATTTAATAAATTACCACCCAAATTTGACACATTATTATACTAAAATATTTTCTTTAGACACAACGTCTATCATTACCCGTATTCCCATCAGCCACTAGTATGCCCCATTAGAGATTACAATGCCACGAATGTTTCAGCCTTAGACATGTAAGCATTTTTTATATGTATTTCCTCTCCAGTCTTCGCATCTTTACAATTTGACAAATTTGTGTCAATTGTTGTTTAATTACCTCGACATTTTCTAATTGTAATTGTAGCTGATGGCATTTGCAGTAAAATTTTATTATGTTTAAAAAAGTAATTTTCATAAAACTTAGCAAGTTTTCCATAAATTACAAACACTGTCTATGTACGTGAAGATTAAGTTATTTAGAAGGGAGGAAGTAAATCCACAAAAACTGCGCCAGAAATAACAAACAAAGTGTAACACTTTCATCAAACATAATGAGATGTAATAAAAAATATTTTATACTTTTCTCACTAAAACACTGGAGAACAGCACTCAGCACTTAGCTCGTTTATTCTGATTACTCTGTATGTAATTAAGGCACACAGCAAAGTTTATTTTTTTTCTTTTTTAACAAATATAATAAAAAAATATTGAAGGTAATTACAAAAAAAACACACACACACAAACTTAGCAAGGCACAGAAAAACTATGTATGAACTGACATTTATCCAATATTTTCTGTTTTTTTTTTGTTGTTGTTTTGGGATGAGCTGTCATTAAAACAAACATCAAACATTATTTTAACTAGACAGGCTAAGTGCAAAAGTGGCGGAAGAAGAGGTCTAAACATACTTTACTCTAAAGAGAGATACAAGCAGACGACCACTCAGCCAGCCAGTCATCACTTGGTGCTTGTAATTTACTTCAACACCAATTTCTGTTTTGACAGATTCTTTGTTGTGGGGCGTTAATATAAATGGGCCTAAATTAGATGGCAAACACTGATGACTTTAGCTTAAGTAATTTTAGACCTAAATAACGGCTTTTTGTGCATCACCTCCTCCTCCCCTTTCGCATTACCCCACCAAGTGTTTGCTTAACTCTAAACTTTTTCGACGTTTTACGTTAATGGTTTACTTGTTCAAGTGAAAACACACTTACTAGAGGTTGTAAAAACATAAAAGTTGGGGAGAATGTTTTCGGCACTACGTAAATTAGTTTCCTTGGAAATAATGCGCAGAAAAAAAGGGGCCATAAGAGGCTTCTTCTTTGTCATACCTATTCTATTCATTCATTCATACATTTGCACATTCATTTATAACTTACAATGTTTTTAGCAAGAATGCGAGAGAAAAAAACCATGGAAACAAAGTGCGAACAAAAAAAAATGAAAAACAACTTTAAAATTGTCTGTAAATATTGGGTGTTGAAACAATTTCGTATTCGAGGAACCAAAACAAAAACACCCGATTGTAAATGAAACCTTTTACATTGTATGAGAGTCTTGTAACAGATACTGCTGCAAAGCTTTACTTGTGGTTTTGTTGAATTTTGCACAATGTTGGCTATGAAAAGTAATGTCTGCCTTATGGTGGTAATGACAAATGTCGACGCAATTGTAAAAAGGGTGTAGGCTTACTACTATTCTGCGTTGGAAGTTCGCACGACCTTTGACGGGCAAAGTGGTTGGTTTAAGTTTAAATGGATAAGTTATTCCTGGGTCATAATACACTATGTTCGAATGGTACTAACACAGTACAACACATGATTTTGGGACTCAATTCTGAGAATTTCACGTGAAAGTAGCCCCAAAAAGAAGAAGTTCTGCATTATTCGTTTTGTCAAGTTACATGGCATAATAATTTAATATCGATTTCAAGTAAGTAAGTATCGTATTGGGGAATTTGTCACGTTTTAGACTGTTAAGTTATATTGTAATTAGTAATAACTGTATGAATAATATATATACCAAATATTATTTTCTTACTTCTAATATTTCATGAGATACACATGTTTTAAGTTTCAATATGTAAGCCACGCCCACTGATTCGAATCCGCCTATTTTTTTGTTGGAGCACGAATTTTGGTGCCAAATTCATCCACATTAATTTACAAAGCGATTGATGATACAGTACTCTAGATTTTGCGTTTTCAAAAATTGGGTCCTATTGGCGGGGCCACGCCAAATACAGCACTTGGAGTAATAAAGCAAAAAACCAAAATGTTTATTTTCCTCTTGCATTGCATTAATGGTCTATTGGAGAGTTTCTTGTACACCTGCACATCCAGGACTTTAAAGGGATTCCAAACATCAGTTTTTATGAGGCAGTAATCGTTTTTTGATTGTGTACTCTAAGAGGCGTCCTTGAATCCTTTGTCAGGCATTGACCAAACTGTAGATTTAGTCATACATTGATGAAATCAGTGGAGATTTCATCTTTAAACTTGACAAATTCCAATATACGATACTTACTAACCATGGGACCGGCCGTGGCATAGTGGTTAGAACACCCGACTACCATGCGGGAGATCGCAGGTTCAAAACTGGCTCCAGTCATCTTAAAAGAAAAAATAAATAAAATTTTCTTTCATTGTCGGCTCCCCTCGAATGTTGTTGACAGCAACTTCGCAGTATTAAGCGTCGATTCAATCGTCGTGTCTAGTAAGAGCTTCTCAAACAGTGACGTTCGCATTAGTCGATAAACAAGTAGGTGCCGTTAGTTGTGAATCTAAAAATAGAAAGCGTGTTAATTCACAACAACGCGAGAAGCTATTCCATACCTCATTCATGGGGTGCTAAGGGAAATTAAGTTTTAAGATACTTACTAACCTCAAATCGATATTAAATTATTATGGCATGTAACTCGACAAAACGAATGATGCAGAACTTCTTCTTTTTGAGGCCGTGTGTGTGAGGACGAAGAGGAGTCCGAGGCAAAGGAACATCTTCTTTGTAGCTGCTCCATTCTAGCCCGTAGGAGGCTAAGACACTTACGCAAGAGTTACATAGAAAACCTAGAGTATCCCTTCTCAGTTCCAGTAGGAGATTTAATACATTTCTTTCGACTAAGAGGTATCTGTAGTGAATTTTCCAACTAGCTAAGGACTTGCGTTCGTTTTATGGTATGGACCAAAAGTGTTTTTACTTTTTAAACATTGATAAAATTAAAACCAGAGTAATGAAAACAATGCTGTTAATATATTATGATAAAACACAGATCGGGATTTTATGTTTAACAAATAACAACATCCATGTGTGTCGACTTATTGTTTTAACACTGCTGCAACCTGGAGCGGTAATGTTCAATAGTGGCTTAACAAGTGTTTTGTAAAATGTTCTGCCGAACACGTTTCTTTAATTTCAATAGAAATTCTAGGTTGCAGTTAAAAACTTTACTTTTAAGCAGTCCAAAAAAAATCATGTTGAGCTTCGAGGCACAGTGGGCCTTTAGTGTCAAAAACTGTGATTCGACCAAATCGCATAATGCAGTTTTGTGGAGAAATGATTAAATATAATGATAAATTATGTTTTTTTTAAAAAAAATATTAGTAATACAAATTAGTTACTGTCACAACAAAAATATCACAATCATAAGGCAACAACACTTAGCGAAACTTATGATGACACGAATCATCCATCCCATGTCACAAGTACCTTTACCACCTGAGATTTTGACGTCTGCAGTCACAAATCTCAACAATATCACAACTTTTGTTGTTTTTTTTTGCTACTTCCTAGCCCACATTCCCCCTAAAGCAAAATTGCCATAAAATTGCCTTTTTATGTTTGAAACGAAAACTTTTCTTATGTCTATTCATATGAAAAACCATCAAAGTTTCCTCTATCTTTTCCTCTCTCACGCTCCGCCACTAACTGTGTGTGTCTACTATAGTAAAGTTTTCCTGTGTGTGAACTTGAAATGGGAATTCATCGAGTTTGGCTGAGAGTCGGTCGGCACATACCTCCTGTTACCAAATGTCAAAAATCTTCAATTTTCAGGCATCATCATTGTCAAACTCCCCAAAGTATCATAATGAATGCAATAAAAACTTGACAATAAAATAAAAATACAACAACAACAGCAAACTAGAAAAGATAACAACCTGGAGTGTCCTCCCCTCTGTGCTCTAAGCCAACTTGAGCAGCCAAGTAAAACGCCTGCCCCTTTGCCAACACTTGACAACATTTATCTGTTTATTGTAGTAACAAAAACAAAGAGTACAACAGAGACGGAGAGAGAGAGAGAGTGAAGTGAAGTAAACGAAGACCAAACGACCAGTGTAATAAACCTTAAATCCCATGGCCAAAATCATAAATATCAAAACTTTGTAATGGATCGAAAATATTTTACGCATTCTCAACTCCCCAAGCGCACTTGTTCTCCTCTATGCGTCTAACAATTCTACTCTAAGATACCTCGTAGTGGTCGTACTGGTGAACAACAACAACAATAATAACCTTTTACATTACAAACAACACTACCACCACCATCACCACCCATCTTCGCCAACGTCACCACCATACGGAAGACCGGGTGTGATGTGGTCTTATCCACAAGGATAAGGGCAACTACTTTAGTCCCATAGTAGAACAACAAAATGCCCTCAAGTCAACGGAAACATTATGTATGGTTGACTAAAAGCGCGTATATCTTTCACTTGATCCCTAAGGCTCTAAACAAAAGTAATTTGGTTTAATACACCAAACTCCGGTAACCCTCCCCCAACACCACAGCCACTATCATTGTCTTGCTGATGCTATGTAGGAGCACATAACGGTAGCAACTCATCTTGGAAGAGCGAAAACAAAACAACAAAAAAACAGTTTTTTTAGTCTATGCGAAAGGAAATTCCACAAATTTCACTGTTTAAAAGTGAATTGTAAAAATAAACCCGTGTTGTAAACCTCCAAAAGTAGTCAATACTTATTTTCTTATTTAATGTGTAAACCTTAAAACATTTTTCATTTGATTAACGTGACTAAATGTAAGCATTTGCTAAAGGAATTCATAACAAAAAAGCACAGCAAAAATACAGTCGGTAAGGCAAGACCGCATGCGGCAGGCATTGGTAGAGATAGGCATAACTAAACGCACGCACACAACAATATGGTTGCACAAGACGATTCAACGCTGTCCAATTGTACAAGATGAAAATGTTGTGCTCTCTCAATAATCGTTGAACATTGTTTTCTCTGTCAGTACTAGGGTAATCAGTTCGGTTTTCAGAAACCGGATACTCGGTTTTTTTCACTCATAAAAACCGTCGGTTTTTTTTAAATCCCTGTTTTTCGAATATCGAATAATCCGGTTATTTTTTGTCGAATCTCGGTTTTTTGGCCTTTGATCCGTTTTATTTAAATTCATTCATAATTGTGTTAAATGTGTACTCTTACATGTTTTGTTCAGATTCTGCCGGCTTCTGAGAATATAATATGGGAGAAAATATATGATTTCTATCTACCCAAAAAAGATAAGTTAAAGAAAAAATTGATTTACTTAAAGCAGAAAAATCAGCGCTTCTCTATTGTGGTCGATGAATGGTCGGATAAGTCTTACATAAAATACATAAATGTTACTGTGCGAACACTTGATCTCGAAAGCAAAACGTTCAACACCAATTATCAGAAAATTTATATGATAGTTATACACCCAAGCACTTAAATTGTATCTTATTTCTTAAATGTTACTAAAACTAAAGATTAAATTAAATACATTGTTATGTTTTGTTTGTCTCTGATCTCAGTAATGTTTTGCATTGTAATAATTGCATTGTAAAAAAACATAAGTATATTTGAATTATTTTCTGTTATTTTTCAATGAAATTTTTTTGTCAAAAATTGAGTTTTAATTTGTTATTTGGCATACATTTGAAAACCGGATTATCCGGTTTTTTGTGAATTTCAAAAAAAGCAACCGGTTTTTTTCAAATGCCATTTTTCGAATAATTCGACAACCGGTTTTCGCAAAAACCCGAATAATTGATCACCCTAGTCAGTACTTCTGACTTTCTGTGTGTTGAGTGCGAAACAAGCGTGTATGGTGCTGCTTTCATAACACTCAAGCAGTGATTGATTGCTTTGAATTTAACAAAACTTTTGAGGACGTGTGATTTGCCGATTGTGTCTGGGTGAACAAAAACGATTATGTCCTACCTCGCGAGGCTATGGGATGCCTATTACTGATTTTGTCAGATGTTACACACATTTCCGTCAATTGTATTTCAAATTTGTGTCTTAGGCCTATCAGTTATATTTATATAAGTTACACATAGAAAAACAACTCTTGCCCCGGGTGGTCAATCAGGATTTAAAGCTTTTATGAATTAATTGCTGAAACTATTTCTTAACCAACAACATCTTTACACTATGAATGTAATGATAACTGAAATTGTTGCTATACGAACTATCTACGACAATGAATATTTGGCTGGAAAAATTGTTGCTTTTAAGTCTGAGCTATTTGCTCTAGCCGCTGGGGGCCAAACCTACCGAATCCAGTGGAAATTCCTTCAATTTATCGGTTGTATTACAAGATGATTGAGACGGCTGTCTTTGTGAAAGAGAAATTTCTTCGACACCTAACAAAAATTTAAATAGACAATTCAAAAAATGAATCATCCATGATCCCGATGGCTTAGAACTTCAAGGAATCCCGTAAACGTAGAGCGTCTGTTCGTGAACAACCTAGACTCTCTACACAAAAACGGTGTAACGAAAAACATCTTGAAATGGCTTTATGAACAAAAAATTAACGTTCTTTACAAAATGCAAATGGTGCAGGATTTAAAGCCTTAAGATAATGATCACATGTTTAAGTTTGCTAACGAAATGATAGAGAGGTCAAGAGCTTTACCAACACACTTCTACATACATGGGAATACATACACAATCGGTACAACGGTCGGCAAAATCTTCCGATATCGAATTCGATACGAAGTCTGACCGACACAGTTGAGGGAAATCTGATGTGTGCACGACATGTCGTATAGACATCTGAACGGTTTCTGAATGTAAATCGAGGGAAATTCTAAAGAGAAATTCGACGCGTCGTTACGAATTCGGATTGATATCTTACCATATATCTGTAATAATTCGTTACGAATTCGGACCGATAGCTTACCATATATCTGAAGTAATTCGGATGTTGACCGACACAGCTGAGGGAAATCTAATGTGTGCACGACATGTCGTAAAGTCGTCTAAACGATTTCTGAATGTAAATCGAGGGAAATTCTGAAGGGAAATTCGACGCGTCGTTACGATTTCGGCCTGATATCTTACCATATATCTGAAGTAATTCGGATGTTCTTGCCGACGCGTCGTATCGTTTTTTGCCCGAAGTCTTTAAGAAAATATCTTTCGATATCGGATCCGAAGTCGGGCCGATGTTGTTATTAAATACGTATGGCATGGTTGACATGAAGTCTGACGGACGCAGCTGAGGGAACTCTGATTTACGACATGTCGTACCGATGTCTGAAAGATTTCTGACACAGAGTTCCGATATCGCTCCGAACTCGATCAGATATGTCAGAGAAAATAAATAACATTTTCCTTCAACGAGTCGTTCAGAATTCTGTACGATATCGGTAAGAAGAGTTCAGACAATGTGCAGACGTGTCGGAGCTATTGGTTTGCTGGGTCCCTTCAAAATTTCTCGGAATTTCCCTCAGATATCAGACCGAAAAGTCCGCACAAGTTTCCGAATTTCTAGAGATTTTGGTCCGAATTCTTGCGAACAACCCAAATATCTTTCGGACAGATAGCTGACAGACATCGTCATCAGAATCGGTAAATTATGCAGACTTTCTGTCAGATATCTGACCGAATTCGAAGGAAAAGCTTGACGCTGTAAAATCCCATGTGTTCACATAAGGCATTGGGAGCTTCACAAGGAGGCGTTACTGGTCCATGCTTTTATGAAGATCAATGAGAACATATTGTTACAGTGAACTCAGAGCGGTGTATTGTCATTCCACAGACCTTTTGTGCTCTAGGGCTAGAAAATATCAATTTTTTCGTGAACAATCGATATTTTAGCAAAATGGGGCGACATGTGACACATCCCACGACTCATTGGGTGAAGTGCCACAGATCTTGTGCTCAAGAGCTAGAGAATTTCTTTTTTTTAATGAACGAACAATATGTAACTTATCCAACTACTCATTCGCGAAACAACTATTGTTAACTGGCAATTTTTTTGGAATTAATGATACTTATTCGCGAGGAAATGCAGAACTTTTCATAAAACGCTTGATGAACCGTGTTACAGAACATTTTTGGTCGGCACTACAGAATTTCAGTTGTTATTATCAAAGATCGGAGTTTCAAAAAGATAGGGCAACGTGTTACACCTTCAAAGACTACTCCGGTGTTCTTCGCATAACCTTTGGGCACAAAATGGTATATAAAGAGACCATCTCTTAGTCCAGACTTATCCTTAATAGACTTCTTTCTTTAGGGATACTTTGGGATAAATATTTCGCTTGAGGAATTAAAGATACGTATTTGCGACCGGCCGTGGCATAGTGGTTAGAACACGCGACTACCATGAGGGAGACCGCAGGTTCAAACCTGGCTCCAGTCATCTTAAAAAAAAAAAAATTCTTTCATTGTCGGCTCCCCTCGAATGTTGGTGACAGCAAGTTCGCAGAATTAAGTGTCGAGTCACATCGGCGTGTCTAGTAAGAGCTTCTCAAACAGTGACGTTCGCATTCGTCGATAAACAAGTAGGTGCCGTTAGTTGTGAATCTAAAAATAGAAAGCATGTTAATTCACAACAACGCGAGAAGCTATCCCATACCTCAATCATGGGGTGCAAAGGGAAATTAAGTTAAGTTATTTGCGACACAACTGAAGGGTGATACTCTCCAAAAACGATAAAAGGATTTTGACTGTGGGGACTATGTCCAACCAGTGAAAAGCCGATCCTTCCTTTCCATCCTACGCCTTACTTTACACAAAACATCTCAGCTTTTTGTCACCCACTGTAGATAAAAGAAATTTTATATATCCATGAAATACGTAAGAATATGCGTGAACTCAACATAAGTTTCTTTTTCACGTTTCATTTCATTTTCATTTAAAAATTGAAGTTTTCTACCATTCATTCTCATCTCGAGACGTGGTGGTCCAACAGCATAGCGAACTGTCTTTCTCCAGTGGGGAAAAGAAAATAGAAAGAAACATTTTGCCGTAGTCATTGCGTATATCATTATCATTACAATCATCACATTTCGTTTGGTCATAACAATTTCGCAGCGATTATCATCATAAATATCTCAAGGAACGGAAGGAAACAAAAATCTATAACATTTCAAGCCATGATGCTGATGTTGTTGCTGCTGCTGCTGTTGCTACTGCTGTTGATGATGATGGCCGGCTAGCTGGCTGACTGCCGGGCTGGTTCTCGTTACTTAGTTGTACTAATAAACATCGGGGTTATTTGCTGGAAATAGTACGATTACTTGTATTACTACGACTATGACTGTTCTATCTGTGTTTGTTTGGCCATTTGGACGGTTTATTTTTCAACGAAACGGGGGCGCTGCTTTACTCCTAACGAAAGTGTGATGAAAGTCAATGTTTTGGATTTGCAAAGCTAGGGAGCAGGAGTGGGCTAAGGGGTCTAGAGTTTGTGCTCATGACCAGAGTAATAATGATGTTAATATCCAAGTTGTTGTTAAAATAAAGCACCAGCTGATGAAGATGAAAGTGCTGCTGCGGCTGCTTCTGCTGCTGCCGCTGTCGCTGATGATGATGGTGGCGAAGCTGTGGCACTGTGTGTTGCCAGTAATGGCCGTAGCACTAACTCTGTGTCTGACTGTTACACTGACGTTGGCAACGTTGAAAATGTTGATGTTGCCATTGATGGCGGCGGCGATGATGATGATGATTTGTATAAATCAACCGAATAAACGAATTCAAGTGGAAAACAATCTAATTTGTTCAAAGTGGATGTTATTACCGTAAATTTGTTTTTGTTTATTATTATGTTTTTTGTTGCTGCTCTTTTCTATGGCCAACATTTGTAGCATTCACCCACGCAGGGAGGTAGCTACATACCTCTCACTTACACTACCACACAGTCTCTATGAACTCTGTATTTGTTTTTGTTTATTATTATGTTTTTTGTTGCTGCTCTTTTCTATGGCCAACATTTGTAGCATTCACCCACGCAGGGAGGTAGCTACATACCTCTCACTTACACTACCACACAGTCTCTATGAACTCTGTATATGTATATATACAATTTATATGTATAAATAAGTACGAGTATAGCAAGCTATGATTGAATTGACTGTTAAGAAACATTGTAGAAATACTTTAAATTAGTTATTCTTGTTTGGCTTTAAGCAGTTTGCCGTAAATGCGCATAGGAAAATAATCATTATTGAAATTCATTTCTCTGGGGACCAAAGAAAAAAACGGACAAATCTTTAAGGCCCAAAGTTTAGGTGGCAAGAGTGAGGAGGAGAGAGAGAGGTGTTTAAGGCACAGCGGGAAGTGAAGAAATTAAAATTGTAAATAACGGAAATTTATGGCCTAACGGTTCCGTTGTAGCAAATAAAATTTAATTATGCCATCGTTAAGTTATTATTAATGAGACTGCAAACAATAAATTTATACAGAATTTAAATTGTAAAGCAGTTTGTGGCGTTGTTAGCAAATGTAATAGCGAATGGTAAATATTTGATGATGAAGAGAGTCTTTAAGGATTTACATTATTATAAATATTTGCAAAGTTTTGCGAGCACGTGAATCAAGTGGCGTATTTAATGCCATCGAATTGGGTAACTCTATATATATGTCAGGTGTTAAGGACACCTAGGGGCGATTTTCAGTTTTTGAGAGTAGCATGAATGCACTAAAGCTATCACGAGAAGCAATCCCATACCTCACTCAGTCCGTATACATTTGAATGGGCGGAGGAGTTACGGAGTCCACAAGCAATTTAGAGCCATAGCGTCATTCGCACATTACAATATATGCCACAGAAATGAAGCCGCATCAATTCAATTGCTAAGAAAATGGGTTCAAGAATGAATCAATCAAGAACCGGTAGATTTAGAACTTCATGAAATCCTGAAAACGTAAAGCGTAAAGAACTTCTGTTCGTTAACAACCTAGACCCGCTACTGGAGTGCGATCTATGCTTTTAAATGTGCCCACACAGAAAAAAAACGCATTCTAAATTTTAGATTAAAATTCTTATTATTTGCAGAAAAAGTATTTAAATATTTAAGTACGAACAGTGCTAATTATTTTAAAATCAAGTACAAAACGGGATAAGTTTAAAAATGTTAGCGTACAAATTGTTAAAATAAGAATAAATTTCTTCAATTAAGTATGTACGAACTTGATTGGAGAATATTTGGAAGCCTCTTGTCAACCATCAAGTAAAAAATTCTTAGAATAAATATCAAGGCATATCTGACTCGAAGTAAGTAAGAATAAAACATCTTACATAAATCTCTGAGAAAAATATATTTGGGAGAGAAATAACATTTACTCTGTTAGCTGAATATTTCTCCCCACAATTAATTCACATTCTAAATTTAAGTTTAAAATTCTTATTTACCTTCTTATTCTTATTTAAAAATCGTACTTAAATTTAAGCGTGAAAATCTTAAGAGCTTGTGCGAATCAAGTGACGTGTGATCTTCGGTGATGCCATTTTCGCACCAGTGTGTTTTGACTTCTCATTAATTTCGTGGAGATTATAATACTTAAGGTTCGTAATGACAGTAAAAAAGCAAAGCAAAATCGTACTTATTAGATAGTTTGGCAACTATCCAATTAGCTATCCGCATATAAAAATCAAGCCCCATCTAGCTTAATGGCATCTATAATTAAATATTCTACATTTAAAAATCATGCCCCACTAGGCTTATTATCATCTCTAATTAAGAAGTCTACACCTAAAAATCAAGCCCCAGCAGGCTTAATGTCATCTATATTCAAGAACTCTACACTTAAAATTCAAGCCCAAGCTGGCTTTATGTCATCTAATTTCAAGAATTTTATATTTAAAAATCAAGCGCCACAAAGCTTAATGTCATCTATTATTAAGAATTTTATACTTAAAAATCAAGCGCCACAAGGCTTAATAATATCTACAAATAAGAATTCCAGGCAAGGTTTTTCCGTTCTTGGATCAAGCATTTTGTACTGGATAACAGAAAATCCGTACTTACCATACTTTTGACACCGCTTGGGAATGATTTAAGTACGGAATACTTGATTTCTTTTTTGGTTGCAGAACATTTATATAGCGCATTCTTCAGATAGCCAGATTTACCAACATTTTTTTCCTAGGCGACGCACTCTTCCACTGTAATGGAAATGTTACCATGATAATTGATTAAAAACATTGAGGTTCTGTAAAACTGGATGAAAAACATTTTGTAGCATGGCAATATACATCTCAGTACTCACTGTAAGAGCATGTTCTCTTTGATCTCCGTAGAAGATTGGACGATGCTGCCCAGTTAGTAATCTTAAGTGGATACAGGTGGTTTTCATGCTGCAATATTTGATTGTTGCCATTATGCCATTAATATGCCCAATTAGCCCGAAATGTGTCTCTTTTGGAAAAGCAAAATGTTGGTAGATATGGTGAAACCCTCTAGCATTTCGTTATCACACTGTAGCCTGTGAGCATGATCTTGAGGTTTAAATTCCAATAATATTTGAATTTTATAAGGACGTAAATGCAGATCTTTGTGAAGAATCCGCCTTAAAGATGTTTTGAGAACTAGTGTCTTTTGTGCAAAACCGCTATGGAATAGAGAAAAAAATGTTTTACGTTTTCGGAATTCCTTGGAGGATTAGGTCAACTTGATCATGGTTGATTCATTGTTGAAGGTCTCTCCCCGAACATTCATTTTTCCATTTTCTAATCTGCTGAGTCGAAAGATCTTTATTTCTATGTTGTATGTTGTAATGAGCTTAAAGTTCTCGTTGCGTTATTATCAAACAATTGTACTCGCATGGACCGGAAGTGGCATAGTAGTTAAAACAAGCGACTACCATGCGGGAAATTACTGGTTCAACTCCTGACTCCAGTCATCTTAAAAAAAAAAAATCGGCATGTCTAATATCACCTTCTCAAACAGTGAATGACGATATAGTGCTGAATTCTTATAAACTGTTCTTTCATTTCACAACACCTCTGGACCAATCCGTAGAAGCTGCGTCTATCAGGTAGCAATTCAAATGTTTATAGATTTTTGGTCCATCCTGTATTTTCTTGTCGAAATAGTTATTGGGCTCAGCGGCCACAAGTTAAAAAGTTAAACACCTGTCTACTTAAGAAACCTTAGTATAACCAAATTATGTTATGAAATTTTTGTATAATTTTAAAATTCTGTGTAAAAATTGTGTTGTTGAAATAAATCAAAGGTTTTTGTAAGAAGTATTATTTATAAACTTTTGCATATTAGCATATAAAATGTGTTGTAATTTCTAAATTATTTAAACATTTTCTGGTCCGATTACTTAATTTTTGTATTTCTTATTAAATGTGTCCAGTCCTCAATCTCCTCCCTTCTCTCTCTCTTTCTCTTTCTACCTAGTTCTTTCAACCTCTGTAGTGATTTCTTTATTTAAGCCTATTTTCTCTTTTAAAATGCCCTTAAGCTTCTTTTCTACAGATTTTCCATAAGTCTGTGGGTTTTCCTTCCTTTCCTGCTCTTCTATGTATGTACGTTTGCATGATTGTCGTCCGTTCATTGGCGACATGAAACACTTGTCTCTTTAAACAACTGCAACTGCTCGTAAAGTGCCCTACATAAACCCATCAACATTGTAGTGGACCTGCATTGAGTGTGGAGTGGAATTCACTGAATACCACTTCCAATGTTACGCATTATCGGGTAAACAACATTCAGAGATGCGTTTATTACTTGCTGGGTTAGTGTGTGTGTGTGTTAGGGTATTTGATGAAGATGTTTGTAAACTTGTTAATGCGCATATACATACATGTAAAGCATTTACTTTGCTGTTAAACTATTTAAGATGCAAAATGTGCAGTGAGCTTTTAAAATGCTGCATCAGCATTTTAACGTAGTTGTGATGGAATTGAGGCAGACTTAAGTGTTGGTTAGAGTGAGTTGTGAGGAACGTAACTTTACATGAATGATGAACTAATACAGAAGTCGAAAATATTCATAAGACGTTTGGTGAATAATAAAATATATGACATGAAAGGGAAGTGGGTGGATTATTCTTAGACTTCAAATTAGAAACATGAAATTCCATGGTTTTATATGGAGTTATACATATGTAGCATTACACAGTACAACATTTTTCAGCTCATTGATTTGGGACTCAATTCGAAGAGCTGCAAATGGAAGTAACCCCACAAAGAAAAACTTCTGCATTATTCGTTTTGTCAAGTTACATGCCATAATAATTTAATATCGATTTGAAGTTTGTCACGTTTAAGGCTCTTTTGTTTGGCATAACTCGAGAACCACTAGTCCGATTTAGCTTAATAAGCTACAGTTTCACTTTTCTATTCCTCAAATAATTTTGAACTGGGTTTATTATATTGCAGTTACAATAAAAACTGTTGCACTCCGTGACGTATGATTTACGTAGAATATTACTTATGATAATCATACGCCACCATATAACAAAAGAGCCTAAAACGTGACAAATTCCCCTATACGATACTTACTAACTTTAAATCGATATTAAATTATTATGACAGGTAACTTGACAAAACGAATGATGCAGAACTTCTTCTTTTTTGGGCTACTTTCACGTGCAGTTTTCAGAATTGAGTCCCAAAATCATTTGTTGTTTGTGAAAATCGTATAGAATAACAGAATAACAAAATTTTTCTATTATACTGATATTATTACTCGATTTCTAAAGTGGGCGGAGTGGCACATTTGTATGGGAGGTACCAGAAGGGGCGCGTCTAGATTGCCAGATTATTTCTTCAAAACTGTATCCTGTTATAGCTTTACTAAATACAGAATATGGGCACGATCGCTTTGGGTGTATTGATATTATTACTTCTAAAGGAGTAATATTATTATTACTCCTAAAGTGGGGGGTACCAGATGTATTCGAGGTACCAGAAGGGGCTTGGCGAGCCTTCCAATTTTTTTTCTTAAAAACTGTATCCTGCTATAGATTTACTTAAGAAAGAATTTGCGTACGATCGCGTTGGATTTATTGATATTATTACTCCGTATCTAAAGTGGGCGGAAAGGTACATTTGTATGGGAGGTACCAGAAGTTGCGTGGCTAGACTTCCAATTTTTTTTTTACTTTATAGATGTACTAAGAACAGAATTTGGGTACGATCCCATTGGGTGTATTGATATTATTATTCGATTTCCAAAGTGGGCGGAATGATGTGTTTGTATGGAAGGTACCAGAAGGGGCGGGGCCATGTAGTCCATTTGCAATACCGTCAGTAGTTTTGGGGATTGCACTATCATTAATTTACAAAAGAATCTTTTAATATTGATATATTACAGCTGGACTCATTGTAATTTCATAATAAGTTTTCTTTCTAACAAACTTATTATTATCTAAGCAACCTCTTCCTGCAATAAATTTTAAGACTTTAAACCCTTTGCCAATGATTTAAATTTCCCTCAACTCTAGTTCATTTTCATTTTCACATTAGACAAATTTGAATAATTCCCTTTCCCTTTTGTCGACCGCATATCATTTGCTACCAACTCGTTCATCCTTTCGCTATCCCATGAATTCTATATGATTTCCCTTTCCACTTCCTTTGCCTTTATCCGTTTTAAACTGACTATTTAAAATGAAATCAAAATTTTTCGTTTTTTTTTGCTGTTGTTTATTCTATAACAAATTCTGTTTGTAACAAAACGTTGCAGTTTTGTTTAAGAATTACGTTGTGCCCATTTTGGGCAACGACGTTGGTTGGGTCGGTCGGTCTGTCTAACCCGGCCTGTCGGCCTGTTGTCTGCATATTTTAGCCATTAACTGCAGATTGTTATAGTTGGATTATTTAATGTTTTTCCTCCTGTTTGTATGTAGGTTGGTAATTTTTTTTGCCGGTCTTCTATAGTTTTTCGGTTTTTCATTTTGGGGTTTTTACGCTTTTCCCCCTTTCATTTCTTTTTCTTTATGATTACTCGTACAACTTTTCCATCATGAGTCAAAGTTTTACTGGGATAGAGTGATGGGGAAGTTGGAGCAAGACATCACATTTAAAAAGGGTTTTCATTTTAAACTCATCATCAGCAACAGCATCAGTAGCAGCAGCATCATCATCATCATCACCATCATCGAGAACTGTATCTGAGTTAGCAGCATCAGCATATGCTTAGATAGCAAAGCATCCCACCAAAAAAAATAGCAGCCAAAAACAAATAAAGCAACAGTAAAAATTAAAAAATATACATATCCACAAAAATACATGGAAAAGCTTTTATCTCTCTTTTCAACTACACCGAACGACTACTGCCAACACACGCTCACACATTGCCATCGACAGACAGATATGCAAGTATATGAGGCATGGAACGATATCCAAACGATATCCAAACGATATCTTTATTAACAATTCTTCAGTTTTGAATGTTGTGTTAAGAGCACTCCAGCACTACACTACAATCGCAACTATTTCATTCGAATGCCACTGCCGCCAATGCCAATGCCAGCACATCACCAGCAACCCACCCCGCACATTATAAACTGCAACCATCCTGCCACTTTATGCCGCCGCCACCGCCGTGACTCTGTTAGCCAAGTTAGCAGCATCATAAAATGTGAAAATATTCATATGGATATGAATGTTTACGTATTTTTGTTTTTTTCTTTTGTTCACTCCCTGCTTTGTTCAATATGTGAAATAATACAAATTAAAAAAAGAAGAACTACTCTTATACACATAACTTGCATACTTCAAATGGTTGCGAACGTAGATATATACGAGGGCTGCTATATATATTTCTGGCCTAATAATGAAAATGCGAATATTTATCATCAAAAATTGTTTTATTGTTTTTCAAAGTTTTCTCCAGCCTGATTTATACACTTTTGCATGCGCTCAAACCAATTGTCGAAGCACTTTTTCCACTCCGATTGAGACACCTCCAAAACATGGTTTTTGAACGCTTCAACAGCATCTTCTGGGCACGAAAATCGTTGACCACGCATTTTTTTCTTGATGTGCGGGAATAAAAAGAAGTCATTGGGTGCCAAGTCAGGGCTGTACGGCGGATGGCTCATCAATTCGACGTTTTGGCCGGTCAAAAAGGCGCTGGTTTGAGCCGATGTGTGAGAGCTCGCGTTGTCATGGTGAAGAATGATTCGTCTTCTCTTGTTTGTTTTTCGAATTTCTCCGAAGACTTTAGGCAAACAAATTGTGGTGTACCACTCAGAATTGACCGTCCTTCGTTGCTCAAGCGGAACAGTCGCCACATGACCAGTTTTGCCGAAGAAACAGGCGACCATTTGCTTCGAAGTGCTTCTTCCACGAACAACTTTCGTTGGATTTGGCTCGTCTTCGAAGACCCACACGGTCGATTGTTGTTTTGTTTCGGGCTCATACGCATAGATCCAAGATTCGTCACCTGTGACGATCTTATGAACATCTTTTGAAGCACCGCGATCGTATTTTTTCAACATTTCTTTGCACCAATCGGCACGAGCCTTTTTTTGAGCGATTGTCAAATTGTGCGGGATCCAACGACAACAAACCTTTTTTACGGTCAGGTGTTTATGTAATATCGAATGTATGCTGGTGGGAGAAATGCCCAAGGATGCCTCTATCTCCCGGTATGTCACATGACGATCTTGCATTATTAGTTCACGCACGGCATCAATGTTCTCTGGCACAACGGACGTTTTTGGAAGACCTTCACGGAATTCGTCGTTGAGCGAACTGCGACCACGATTAAATTCGTTATACCAGTTTTTCACGGTGCTATATGATGGTGCTTGATCACCATACAAAGACTTAAGTTCATCGATGCACTCTTGTCTGGATAATCCACGTCGAAAGTTGTGAAAAATGATCGCACGAAAATGCTCACGTGTCAATTCCATTTTTTTAACGGAATTGAATTGTTCAAAGCTCTGTAAGTTTTACAATTCACGATTAAATGACAACACGTTCTGAGTGATGTTATGCTAAAAAATGTCAACCTTTCCAATGGAAATATCAGATTGCACCTGGCAACACTTATTCTTGCCTAGGCCAGAAATATATATAGCAGCCCTCGTAGAACAGAAAACCGAAGCAAAGCTCAGAATTCTGGAGACACGGAAGAGTTTGACGTTAGATACCAATGTCTAGCTGGTTGGCTGGCTAAACTGACTGAATGTATTTTATAGAAGAGATGATGGTGGTGGTGGTGATGGTCTACACTGTGGCAGCATTAGTCACCGTCACCATCATCGTTGGCCCATGCAATAAGACACTAGAAAAGAATTTTAAAAACTGGAGTAACATGTAGCATTTAAAGATAAGCAGCTAACAGCATATTAGACTACTTCTGGCACGGCACGATCTTGTGTTTTATAATTATAAGCTACTGCTTGAATATGTTGTGTAAATATCCAAGTGAGGCCGAAGTAAAGGCTGTTTTCGACAATGATGATAATGACTAGACCCCTAATTCATTTCGAAATACCGATGAACATATCAAAGGCTCAATAAAAACACGCACAGCACTAAAGCGAGAATGGATACCTCTTTGTGATTGGTAAAAAAACGTAGTTTACTTACCTGGATTAGGTGGGCAGCAAACAACAAATTATTTGAAATCATAGCCAAGAATTGCACCTGAAAGATAAATGAAAAGTTAGAAATGTGTGTGAGGGAATGGAAGGAATATTAAGAATTTAATAAAAAAGAAAATTTATATCAGTCACTAGTGAGCCCGACAATGCTTCGCTATTGCCTAATTGATGAAAATTAAAAATATTTAATACACTCCGCCCACTAATCGAGAATTTATAATTATTTTACTAAGTAATATCTATATACCAAGTTTTATCACTATAAGCCTAAAATACAGTTTTACCATGCTCCCTTCACCCAATGATTAAAAATACAAATTTTATATGCAAATTTCATCCAGACTTGCCGAGTACTATCAGTGCAAAGTGGTTGCCGTTTCATATAAAGAGCGGCCAAAAATTTTAGTTTTTATAGGTGAAAAATATTTGGCACATCTCACAGTCTCGTTTAATGACACCAATTTCTAAAATTTGGTTAAAATCTGTGAAAGAATTCAAGGACCTCTCTTAGATCCTGAAAATTTAAATTTCATAGTAGGCATACCAATGATGGTATATCACAGATTTCATCAATCTTTGACTAAATCTAAAATTTGGTCATTGTCAGACAAAGGTTTCAAGGACCTCTCTTAGATCCTGAAAATTCAAATTTCATAGTAGGCGTACAAAAGTTGGCATATCCATTGTTTCCATCAATCTATGACTAAATCTAAAATTTGGTCAATGTCGGACAAAGGATCCTGAAAATGTTAATTTCATAGTAGGCATACCAAAGTCGGTAAATCCACTGATAATATCAATCTTTGACTAAATCTACAGTTTGGTCAATGCCTGACAAAGGATTCAAGGACATCTCATAGAGTACACTATCAATAAACCTTAACTGCCTCATAAAAACTGATGTTCGGAATCGCAGTTAAAGTCCTGGATGTGCAGGTGTACAAGAAACGCTCCTATAGACCATTAATGCAATGCAAAGGGAAAATAAACATTTTGGTTTTTTGCTTTATTACTGCAAGCGCTGTATTTGGCGTGGCCCCGCCAATAGGACCCAATTTTTGAAAACGCAATATCTAGAGTACTGTTTCGCCAATCGCTTTGAAATTTGGCACCAAAATTCGTGCTCCAACAAAAAATAGGCGGAATCGGATCAGTGGGCGTGGCTCACATATTGAAACTTAAAACATGTGTATCTCATGAAATATTAGAAGTAAGATAATGATATTTGTTATATATGTTGTTCATACAGTTAGAATTACAGCCAGGGAGGAAGAGGGCGGTGCCGCGCCCCTTTTTAAAATTCGCGCTGACGGCTTTTTAATTGATACGGAAATTTAATAAAGTGGTACTGATGACCTGTTGATAGTCCCTGGCTATATTTTGTTGTGATTGGATAAAGGGGCGTGGCAACGCCCATAAAACTTGAAAGTTAAAAAGCCTACAATATCTCATGAACTATCAGAGCAAGTAAGAAGGGATTTGGTATATATGTTGTTAGTTGATACACCCTGGCTTTACTTGGTTGTGATTGGATAAAGGGGCGTGGCAACGCCCATACAACTTGAAAGTTAAAAAGCCTACAATATCTCAAGAACTATCAGAGCAATGAAGAAGGGGTTTTGTATATATGTTGTTAGTGCAGTATGAATTACAGCCATGGTGGAAGAAGGCAGTGCCACGCCCCCTTTTCAAAAATCGCTCAGACAGCTTTTCTTATAGGCCGATTGATACGATAATTGTACTAAGTGGTACAGATGACCTGTTGATACTTCCTGGCTTTACTTGGTTGTGATTGGATGAAGAGGCGTGGCACCGCCCTTACAACTTGAAAGTTAAAAAGGCTATAATATCTCATGAACCATCAGAGCAATGAAGATGAGGTTTGGTGTATATTTTGTTAGTGCGGTATTAATTACAGCCAGGGTGGAAGTGGGCAGTGTCACGCCCCCTTTTCAAAATTCGCTCTAATGGCTTTTCTAATAGACCAATTGATACAAAAATTTTACAAATACTTGGTAATGATTGAAAAAAGTGGCGTGGTACCGCCCATACAATTTATAATTTAAAATGGATATATCTCATGAACTACAAGGGGTAGGTGGATGACATTTGTTATACATATATGTTGTTGGTACAGTATGAATTGCAGCCAGGGTGGAAGTGGGCTATGCCACGCCTCATTTAAAATGAACCGTTATAACTGTCATAGAATTTTTCAGTTCGACTAGAGATATGAGCAGTCTATTTGGAACCAAGTTAGTAAAAAGTACCAAGGCGCTGCCGGCGCACTTCAAAATTGACAATTGTCCATATACCAGGCAGTTGAGGACATATCGTAACAGAGCCGACTAATTTTATTTACTTTACATGTATGTGTTTTTATTTACTTTACAGGAGTTAACAAATCTTCTAAATAGAAAATTTAAGAAATCTTCATTAAAGTTGGACAGGAAAAGAGCTTTGGTTTGATTGTGGTACAATTTGAATTTTCATAGTAAGTCAGAGGAAACATTACCGAACATTTGTAAATAAAAATTTTTCAACGTAAAGAAATACTGGTAGGAATAAGTGTAAATCTAGCTGTCGCACTAATAAAGAGTGTTAGGCTTTCTTCTTGTATACTTACACTAGAACAACGTTCACAAATCGTGAAATTTTTTTTTCAAAATTCGCGCTCTGTTTACTAAACTTATGGAGCACTTTGTCATGTTTATGGTGCACATAATCATCCATCTGAGCAGCTAATACGCAATACTATGGATCGACCACATTTACTGTTTTGGATAATATTCATCCTAATCAAATATGTACAGTGCATAAAGAAAAGCCATCGCTGCTGTATTGTACCAAGATGAACTTTTGTTGTATCAAAAAGTATGTAAGTTATGTTAAAAAGTTGTTTTTTAAACAGAAAGGTAACAAATGTACCATTAATTGTACCAATAAGTACATCTTTTTACTAAAAATAGCAATATTGTATCAGTAAGTTCTTTCATTGTAAAAAAAATCCTTAAATTGTACTAAAAAGAAATTTTATTTCATCACAAAGTGTTTTTATTTTACCAAAAAGTACTTTCGAAGTACCGAAAACATACAGGTACCAAAAATACCTTTATTGTACCAAAAAGTACTCTTATTTTACCAAGAAATACCTGAAATGTAAAAAGCTGTTTTTGAACCGAAAGGTATCAAAAGTACCTTTATTGTACTAATAAGTACATCTTTTGACTAAAAATAGCATTATTGTATCAGTTAGTACTTTTATTGTAACAAAAAAAAAAACCTTTAATTGTACCAAAAAGTTCTTTTATTTCATCACAAACTACTTTTGTCGTACCAAAAATCAATTTAGTGTACTAAAAAGTACTTTTTGCAAACCATAAAGTGTTTTTATTGTACCAAAAAGTACTTCCGGTATACCGAAAACATAAAGGTACTAAAAGTAATTTTATTATACCAAAAAGTACGCTTATTTTACCAAAAAGTACCTCTAATGTAAAAAGTTGTACTAAATGTAGCTTTATTGTACCAATTATTAAATTTTTTTTAATAATCATAATAATTGTATCAGCAAGTACTTTCATTGTAACAAAAAAAATACTTTAATTGTACCAAAAAGTACTTTTATTACATCACAAAGTACTTTTGTCAATGTACTAAAAAGTACTTCCAATATACCGAAGGCATAAAAGTACTAAAAATAATTTTATTATACCAGAAAGTACTTTTATGTTTATCAAAAAGTACCTCTAATGTATCAATAAGTACTTTTGTTGTACCAAAATAAACTGTCGCTATATCACAGAGTTTTTGTGTCCAATCAGGTGCCAAAGGTACGTTTATTGTACCAACAAGTACTTTTTTATCACAAAGTAGCTTTATTTTTATCAATAAGTGCCCTTTCGATGAAAGGTATGCATTGCATATTATGCAAACATGTACTATTTCGTTCCTATGACAAGCTAATGTTAAATTCATTAGTCGGTGACCCAACTCAAAGTAATTTTGGATCAGTTATTCTTTTTGTAGTACTACCTCTAGGTAAGCTGTTTTTCTGCTGGATTATAACCTAATTTCTGTGCTTTAAAGCTACACAGCAAGCGCTGACATTAAAGAGTATTTATTATGTATAACACGAAAAAATCAAAAAAATTCTTTCAAAATTTCACAATTGGTTGCCAATGAAAAGTTTTGTATGTATAACTGTTATCTAAACCATTTGTAATGCAATTTACAAAGGCAACAGCAGAAATCTCATGTATGCTTTTGATTAATATTACTTTGTTTTATTTCGCATTTTTTTCGTTGTTTTGTTTTTTATTTGTGTCTAAAATTGTTTCTCGCAAAACGATATCCTTTTTCTTATCTTTGATTATATATATTTCGCTTTGCCGTATTTCAATACAAGAATCACTCATTGTCTCAAACACTTTTAAATGTAATTTTTCATTGTTTTGCCTTTTGCCTTTTGTTTGTTGCCTCTTTTGCTGTTGTTGTTGCCGTAATCTTCTCAAGCACATCACACATCATTTCTGGGTGTCTTCGTTTGCCGTGCGCCGCGTCCTTTCATCGTTGTAAGACGACGTTGTAATACTTTACGGAAAATAATATGATATTAGACAGTTAGCAGTTGCCGTACATGTTGTACGGTACAAGATAAAGGCGTGTTGTTTTCTTAAGCAAAACTCCAATTTGTGTGTAAATATCCAGCAATTTTTCTTTCTTATTCTCTCTCCTTCTCCAACAGCCCCTCCGCACAACTTTCTCGCTTTCTTTCTTGTTGGGTTGTTGGTTGTCGACTGCTATTTTGCCGGCAATCATTATGATGCTGCTATGCTATCGTATGATTCTCTAACTGTTATTTGTTGTTATTGCTGCAGCAGGTTTCCTAGAGATTTTTCGCAACAAAAGAAAATTGTGCTATTGTTTTGAGGAAAATACAACTAACACTCTGACAGACAGACGGACGGACAGACAGCCAGCCAGGCAAACAGAAAAAACACTCCCAGCCGCCACCCACTACAGACAGTTGGTGGAGTCAATGCTGCCACTTCATCGGCTGCTGCTGCAACATCCTGTTAGACTTTTCTCTCTTTTAGAGGTTTTAAATCTTATTCTTGGCGTTTCCTTATAACAAAAGACTATTACCGACTACTAACTCTTAAGAGACCGCTTGCTTCATGTTTGTTGCTACGTATTATTGCTGTTGTTTGTCTACAAGTAATATTTCCTAGGATCATTTGGGTAATTGTACCTAGGGCACAGGGATGCTGGAATAAAGGGGCCAAAGAAATGGAAACACTGTTGACTAATTTTAATAAATTTTCAGCTTTTAGCAGTTTTGTTATGTGCAGACATGACAACATGACAACATAATGTCGTCATGGCATGACTGAGGGAAAGGGTTGCTGCAATGGGAAGGATGGTGGTGCAGCAAATGCAATTATATAAGTTGGCAAATTTTAGTTTGAAACAACAAAAAAAGGTTATTTAAGAAGATGTTAAAAGCTCATTTTAAACTTCATAAAAATATTAAGAAAAATCTACATGTATGTATGAGTATTAGGGGACCAGCCGTGGCATAGTGGTTAGAACCCGCGACTACCATGCGGGAGATCACGGGTTCTACTCCTGGCTCCAGTCATCTTAAAAAAAAGAATAAAAATTTCTTTCATTGTCGGCTCCCCTCGAATGTTGTTGATAGCAACTTCGCAGTATAAGTGTCGAGTCAATCGGCATGTCTAGTAAGAGCTTCTCAAACAGTGACGTTCGCATTCGTCGATAAACAAGTAGGTGCCGTTAGTTGTGAATCTAAAATTAGAAAGCGTGTTAATTCACAACAACGTGCGAAGCTATCCCATACCTCATTCATGGAGTGTAAAGGGAAAGTAAGTTTAAGTATTAGGGTGCCCTCAAAAATCGATGTTTAATTTTTTGTTGGTCTGACCCCCACAAAAATGATAAGACTTTGCAGATTTTGGGATATTCAAAGTTTTAGCACGATTGGAGTATGTTAACCCGTGTCGTTTCGGACTTAAAGTTTTTAAACTCCTATAGCCACGTTTGGGAGGCATAACTCAAGGACGACTAGTAAAATTTTGCAAAAATAAAAATCCGAAATTTTTGAATTAAAATTCTTTCAAACTGTTCATACATCATCTCTCTGCATAATCAACATTTCCGCAGTTATAAATAAATTTATGAAAAAAACATAAAAAAGTTGCAGAAACTTAAATTTGAATTTTTTAGGCAAATTGTATTTTTTTTCCATTATTTTTTTATAACTACGGAACTGTTGATTATGCAGAGAAATGACATATGAACAAATTAAAGAAGGAATTTAAATTATTAACAATTTAGAATTTATTTATTTTTAAACTCCTACTTGACTTTCTCCAAAATTCCATCACGACTTTGCAATGCAACCCCTATATTCCTATTTTATAAAAGATAATATAACAAATAAAAAACCTGTACATTATTGTTATATTCAGGATTTCCTTCTAGTTATTCTGTTTTATATGAGATTTTCTAGAATTTTGTTATGTTCTTTGATTTTTGTTTTATTGTTTCTTTTCCTTAACAATTACGCTTTTTCGCCTTATACATTTCCTTTTGCTCCTCGTCCCTATGCATCCCATATAGAGTAACTTATCCTCCTATCTTGAACAAGCTAAAGATGAGCTGGCTGGCTGGCTGACATCCGTCCGTCCGTCATTTCATTTGACTGTCAGTATTACTGGCTAAAGCTTTGTTGTATCTTGTGTGTTCGTTGTCCCCCTCCCCCTTCACAAGACATCTTTCTCTTTAGCTGATTCTTATACAACAACTGAATTATACTGTTGTTGTTATTGTTGAAAAGAACATTACTCTTGTACTTTGAATTTGAAACGCACTTGTAGTAGTATTCGACTCAGACATATCTTTAGATGAAACATACGACCAACCAAACAACCAACCAACAACAGCAAATAGTAACAACAATCTTAAGTTAACTCTTAGAGAATTCAAAGACGACGCAACAACAACACAACTTACACGAACAATACCCCAAGAATCATTTCGATCCACACGTAAGATAAATGTTGAAACAACACAAGTCTTATAAGCAAATCTATGAGGACCGTGGCGAGGATGTTCCATGCTTACGTCGCGTACATAGGATATTCACTCGTAAGTACGTACGTACGTACACACGCTGCTGATGTTGCTCGCACTGATGTTGTTAAACAATCAACTGCTTTTTCTTCCCCTCTCTTGTCATGGTAATCAACTTGAGCCATAGTGTGGTACTGCGTTGCCAGAACAACTGGCAATAAACACTCCTTATTATATTAAAAACTTTAAATAAACTTAATGTTTACCTTTCAAGGAGGCCGTTCTTGTGCGCTGCTGCATCCAAACAGATATTGTTGTTTAAATAAACAACTCTATTTAGGTAAGTCTCAAACGTGTAGAAAGAAGGTAACAGCAACAACAACTGAACTGAACTAAGGGAACGCCAAATGTTTGTTTCTCATAAACTGCAGCACATTTGTGGCGCTGATACATTGGTCGGGCGGTCGGTCGATCGGTCGGTTGAGTGTTTTTCTGACAACATAGATGACATCTAAATTAAACTGTTTGTTAAGTGAAACAAATTTAATTAAAAAAATGCTTAAAGATTGTATAATACATGTGAGATTGCACAAAAGTTATGCTCGTTTAAGTTAAGGCTGGTTTGGGGCAGCTGGAAATGACATTGGAATAGGGATAGGTTGAAGTGAATTGTATGCCATTTGTTTTATGTGTTTGCTCAAGGTTATTTTCGGCATCAGAGACCTGTGGTAGAAAATCTTAAAAGTTTGAGTTGTATCCGTCTGCGGTAACAAATTGAGCTTTGTTAGTTAAGTATATATTTTTGAGGGGCAAGTGATGTATGGCTTAGACAGTAGGGTGAAACTATTCTTCACAAGATGGGTTCCCATTAACAAAATGAGAACAGACTTGAACATTTACATAAGACGGATAAGACGATCGGTACTTTATGGCAAGGATGCAGTACCCTCACCGAAGGATGGCGGGGAAATTTTATACTCCTTCGGCTTTGCAGAAGATGAACCGCGACTATGTGTTGTCGTGAGTAGTTGCCCACTGTTTTAGATAATGGCCTCTAGTGAGACTTCATATTAGTAGTAGTTCGATTCTTCCAGTGTTAATCCCTTGCAGACTTGTTTGTGTTTTACATCTAGTATCGTCTTGTCCACCTGACCAGATGGTGGACTCTATCTTAAGGGCTCTAAAGTTAAGGTCCGATTTGGCTCCAGCTGCTTTTATTTGCTACTTGTTTTATATATTAAGCAATAATTCGCCGTTTTTATTAGTCATATGACAGTTACTAACTCACATCCTCGGAGCTACCTAAGCTGCTTATATTCGTTGATAATTCAACGCCATATCGACCAAGAGGATACAATTAAAAATGCTTGTTTCGGGGGACCCAGCTCCATCGAATATCAAACTTTTAATTTACCATCGTCAATTTTGGTTTAAACACAATCAATATTGGGTTCTATAGAAGTTGATCCTTACCCAAGAAAGGGTAGGTAGGAAACTATCCTGGATATGCTGGTCGCACGTGGTAACGGCTTAAGGCTCCTTGGTCGGAGGTCGCAAAAGAATGCACCATTGCTACTGCATTTTACCGCTGAAGAATCTCTACATAACCCGAACATCAAACTTTCAATTTACCACCGTCAATTTTGGTTTAACCACAACCACTACGTTTTTCCATAGAAGTTAATCCTTACCCAAGGAAGGCTTAATAGAAAACTACCCTGGGTACCATGGCCGTCCGTAGTACTGTCTTTAGATTCCTTGGTGGGACGTTGCAAAGGAATACATCCTTGCTACTGCCTTTTACCGCTGCAGATAACTCATACATCAAATTTTCAATTTACCAGCGTCAACGTGATTTCCACAGAAGTTGATCCTTACCCAGGGAAGGGTATGTAGGAAATTACCGTGGATACCCTGGCGGCACGTATTAACGTCTTTAGACTCGTTGAGTGGAGTGGCATCAGTCTGACACCACAACTTTCTTATTTTCCGACACTCGAAATTTTTTTTTAACTAGGCCACCATAGCCCTACGTTGGGCGAACTAATTTGCTCTAGCCGAAACTCCTAGAGTAAAGATAATCAGGCTCACATTCAACTCATGGCATACTCTAGTAATCGGAAAACTCTGAAGATCCCTTCTATCGTTATATAAGAAACAATCACGCAGCACGTGAAGTCACCAATCCAACGGTACTCCATAGGTGCACGAAATGCGATCGGACAGTCCTTGCTAGTGCAGATTAACCCATGGCCTGTTCACAGGAGGGTTCTCCCTAACATATTTAACACTATAAAAAACTTATATAGTACCTCCAACATGTTTCGTTTTAAATTTCACGAAGAATTTCTGATTTCAAATTGATCTTTACACCGTTCACCACACGCCAGCTCTGAGCGAACGGTATATTCATTTTGTTCTCTCTAACGCCCATAAGAAGGCGTGGTAGGTATAACATTATAAGGGCAATACAAACTCCCCATTTTTGGGGTCTGCTTCTGCGATAACAGTTGTAGTTTAAGAGATATCGGACTGTAATTTTGTATCCAAGCTTGTATCCTCTAAGCAGAGGTTGAGTTCAAAGATGAACAAGACCGGTCAGAAACAACCCCCACCTTCTATACAAACTCCCCTTTTTGGGGGTCACTCCCCTCGATTACAGTCGTCATTTAATAGCTATGTACCTTTGGTATTCTCTAAGTGGAGGCTATATTCTATGATAAGCTAGATCACTCAAAAACTACTCCCACCTCTCATATAAACTGACTCATTTTGTCAGTTGCTACAATTACAGTTACAGTTTAAGAGCTATCAAGCTGAAATTTGAAATGCAAGCTTTTATCATCTAGGCCAGGTTATATTCTAAGATAAGCAAGATCAGCCCAAAACTATTCCCACCTCTTATACAAATAGCTCCTTTTTTGGGGGTTTATCCCAGCCATAGTTAAGTATCTGTAAGAGCTGAAATTTGGTATGCAATCTTCTATCCTCTGAGAGGAGGTTAAGTTCTAAAATGAGCTAGATCGGTCAAAAAACTACTCCCACCTCTTATGCAAAAAGCCCCTTTTTGGGGGTGCCCCTCTGTCTGTTCCCCGATTACAGCCGTAGTTTTAGTAAGTTTAGACTAAAATTACTCCCAGCACCCATACAACTACCCTATTTTTGGGGGTTAAAAATGCATAACAATATTCTTAGCTCATATAAACAATTCAAGCTTATTACTTGACATTTATAATTGAGACATAAGCACTAGTTGAAAAGAAAACGTTAGATGGCGGACCCATTAGTACCTTGTATGCAAATGAACCATTCAGCCCTCTTTTGAAATCAAATAATTCAAAGCATTTAGTAAAACTATAACAGGATAAGGTTTTGGAGAAAAAATTTGAAGTCTAGCCACGCCCCTTCTGGTACCTCCGATAAAAATGTACTATTCCACTCACTTTAGAAATCGAGTAATAATATCAATATACCCAACGCGATCGTGTCCAAATTCTGTATTTAGTAAAGCTTTAACAGGATAAAGGTTTGGAAATAAAACTGGAATTCTAGCTACTACTCTTCTGCTACTAACCTTCCATACAAAGGTTTCATCCAGCCCACTTAATAAATCGTGTAATAATGTCACTACGCCTAAACTCTTACCTGTATTTTGTAATGCTTTAACTATATACACCAACCCACCTTCGGGTTTCTTACTCGTTTTAATGTCAATTGTTAATGGTGTAGTTTCAGTACCAGGAATATTTAATCTTTCGACTCTCTGAACTCAGGTATCTATAGTTCACTTTAATACACTTGGAAGTGGGCTGACATTTGTAATGGATTGATTGATGATTTCAATGAATAAATATATTTCGTGTTACTGTTCCTAGAAAACTTATCCTCTTTAATGGATCAAGTATTCTATATTTAAAAATTTTCTTAATAACTGATTTCCGTCTTTAGTTCGAAATCCACAATGTACAGGCCTTTATAATCTTTTCACAATAAATTTAACTTTCAACCCAAACTCAAATTCGCAATAATCTTTCAACTCACGAACCCCCTAAAAAGTCGCCCAATTTGAAAAGTAAAACCCCCACCCCAAACTCCGGCGCCATAACTACTAATAACATATTGCTATTTAAACCTCCTCCCCTCCCACCCTTTTAATAGAGGCTGTAAACTCATTTCCCTGCTACACAATACACAGAACTCATCAGCTTTAGAATATTTTCCTTAATAAATCATTAATAATAAAACGCCTCCTTCGCCCCCCACCACTCGGGGGCACTTCATATCATTTGTTATATTGTCAAAAACCCATCCATAAGTCCATTTTTATCTGTCCCTTTATTTTGCCGTTGTCATAGCTGCTGCGCAACTAAGTAATAGATATCTTCTTGATGTCTTTACATCAAAATCACCGTAATTCGCATCATTGCGCGATAAAAAAAAAGAAAATCTTTTCTACAGATTAAGCAAGAACTGTAGCTGTAACTTTAACTTTTCCCCTCCCCAGCACAAATCACTCCAAAACAAAATGCTAATAAAGGCAATTGAAATAATGTAAAGATATTAAAAAATAACTTTACAGCATCAGGCTGGCGGGCAGGCAGGTTGGCAGGCTGGCTGACTGGCACTTGTTCCTTGGAAATCCTCCTCTAAAGTCGTGTAAGCCAAGTGTGATATTCTTTGTAGTCCTCAACACCCCCACCCCCTTGCAGGCGGTTGTTGCTGTTGTTGTTATTGTTTGTTTTACGATGAAGACTAACATTATTCATTTACCTTTCCTGTTGTTTCGTTGTGTGCCCTTTCCCGGTATCTTTATTGAATTCCTGGTTCCTGGGTGTACATTTGTCTGTCGTTCTTAGCGCTGCTGCTGCTGCCGCCTTCGCTTAAGTGTATGTGTGTTCGTGTGCCAGTGCGAGTTTCCATAGTAAATTTCCGTATTTTTATTACATTTGCCAACATCATGAAGGCGTATTCCTATCTCCCTTTGTACATGGCCTACAGGGTTTTATTCCTACAAGGAGTTATGTATTGCTTCTAATATTGTCTTGTTGTCTGTCTGTCTGCTTGTCGTTCTGTGGCTCTGTCGATTTTCTTAAAGTTGAGATTTTGTTCGTTTTAAGCAAATTTTGTCTAATTTCCAGTCAGCCAATTCGTAGGAACTGTAAGCTGGAAGGAACAACCCTGGCGGTCAGAAGAAAGTTGTGGGTAATTTTGCAAGACATTGAAATTTTTAGCAAAATTTTGAATGTTGAAAGATATTAAAGTGATGTGGAAGTTGTGGTGTTTCCATGGCTGAACATTATGTTGGTGTAAGAGTGATGGTAAACATTCATAGACTTTGAAGGCAAGACCTGAAAATTTAGATTTTTCTAAAATAAAACGCACAAAAATTTCAGTAAAATCCATTGCCCAAAGTTCTAAGTAAACAAACGAATTTTTTTGAAGGAGCACGGCCGGGGCATCCCTGCTTGTCCAGCACTTCTGTAACACAGTACAACATTTTTCAGCTCATTGATTTGGGACTCAGTTCTGACAATTGCACGTGAAAGTATCTCAAAAAGAAGAAATTCTGCATCATTCGTTTTGTCAAGTTACATGCCATAATAATTTTATAACGATTTGAAGTTAGTAAGTATCGTATAGTGGAATTTCTCACGTTTTAGGCTATTTTTTTACATAACTCGAGAACCACTAGTCCGATTCAGCTTAAACTAATTTGAAAAGATTAATAATTACAATTCCCTACATAAGCATCCGTATCACTTTTCCATTCATCAAATGATTTTGAAATGGGTTTATTTTGTAGCAGTTACAATAAACCTATTGTACTCCGTGGCGTATGATTTACGTCGAATATTACTTATGATAATCATACGCCAACGTATAGTTTTTATGTAATGTCAAACAAAAGAGCCTAAAACGTGACAAATTCCCCTAAACGATATTTACTACCTTCAAATCGATATTAAATTATTATGGCATGTGACTTGAAAAAACGAATGATGCAGAACTTCTTCTTTTTGGGGCTACTTTCAAGTGCACTTCTCAGAAATGAGTCCCAAAATCATGTGTTGTACTTTGTAATAGTTTACAGAATCCATGAAATGGTAATGGAAGTTCGTAAACATTTCAAGTCACGCAATGTCTGCAAATTTTTTAAAGACAGCACTTAAAAAAATTTATTGTCCCTTTAGACCTTTATGAGTGAGTTATGAGATACATAGACACATACAACGGAACCTACAGTTTATAGACAAATCCAAACATAGCTGTTTGAAAAAACTTTTACTAGACTTTTGCCAAAGAAGTTTGCCGGCGACAACATCGAGGAAACAGGAAGCAACCCCTGGATCTCCCACATGATAGCCGCGTGTTCTAACCATCATGCCACAGCCGGCCCCGTACCCAAATTCTCTTTTTTAAACTACCCATTGGTTTCTCTTCATAGTAGATTTTAAGTACCATATATAATTTCTTACATTGGTCACCCCTGGTTCTACCTTTTCGGTTTTTGTTGTTGTTTTGAATGACAGCAATAGCAAATGAAGGCAATCTATTGAAGTATTAAAAGACAAAAATCTTGCCAATATCTTAGCATGTAAAATCTCTATAAGCTGATGTTGTTGTTGTTGTTGTTGGCTCTTTCCTTGCTTATTTATTTATTTTGATTTTTGTCATCCGGCTGTTGACAAACAGTTCATACCAATGCTACTGTCACACCACTACCTTTACAAAACTTTAAGCTCAACGTTGTGTCCTTGCTCATCATTGCCATCATCGTCAAGTGAACATGCAAATTTTTTCTTTATTCAAATTTTACTTATCATCCTTCCCCCTTCTCCACCACCCATCACAATGGCTGCTTGGTCTGCGCTCCTGCATGTGGTGAAGCTCCCCCAATTGTAAAGCTGCTTTGAAATCTGCGTCGTCGTTTTTTTGTCATTCGCTCGCAAGATAAATTTATTATAATATTATTCAAATGCTTTTAGGTGTAAAACTTATAAAGTTTATTTGAAGTAATGATTTTATACATAAATTACAAATATCATTGTCTTGTATTATAGTCGTACTTTTGTTATGATGTTATTGTGTGCGCGCACTCATATACACGTGAATGTCTGTATGTATGTATGAATGTGTTGGTATGGCTTTTTTATGGCATTATTATTATTATTATGATTATTAACCTTTCAAGGAGCGTCAAGGGTCCTTAATGCCGTAGCATTAAAGAAAACAAGCAACAACAAAAAAATGTGCTATAGAATGACACAAAATATTTACACACACACACATACACACAGAGAAACGGAGATAGAGGTGGGGATTCAAGAACTCGAAGATTCAAGTATTTTGTATCATAAACTATGCTTGTGTTTGTTGATGTTTCTGAAATTCCTTGCGACCCCATCCTCACACACTTTGGTGGCAAGAGGGTGACTAAGCACTAAATAACCTTTGACCCTTAATAAGATGTAGTATATTTACAACACTCACAAATATGAGAATGTCATGAATGACAAATGATGTTGTTTTTCCTTGAAGAAGAACTGATAGGAGAGATGGATTTCTATGACAACCGCATTGTGAGAGATTTCTGAAGTAAGGTCCCAACACTGTGCCTGAACTATGATGATGGTCCACACAGTGAGTTGTAGTTTTCATTAGGTATGTTATCTACCTTTAAATAAAATTATACAACTGTTTATGTTGAAATATTATACACCACTGACAGTTTTCCTCATTTGGAATATATTATGACAGGTATCAAATTTACTATGTCATTGTGTCAGTATTGTAATATGTTGATCCCATATCAAAATTGTAAATGTTATTAGGTTTATTACAATAGATTAAATGATGGCTGCGGGCACAGATTTGTTTCTTGTGGCAATGTTATTTTAGGAAAATATTTGTATTTTTTTATAAATACGTTAAATACTTTATATCCCACACATATTTTTGAAGTGTGGTCAAAGATTATGTACAAACTTTGATCCTGGATGTGGGTTAGAAATGTGAATATTTTAAAATAAACTTTTAGGATTTAGAGATGAGAAAATATTTGATTGTAATTTTTGTTGTTGACTTGGGCTATCTAGACACAATATAGAAAATATTAGGTGACAGATATTTGGTCACATATCCCTTAATAGGGATAACGTAAGGCTTGAATAATGCAATTAGTGAGAACTTTTCAAATCGAATGATTGGGGGTTACATGCTACATACAAGGGTAAAAATTATACACTGTCGCAGACTTAGTGTCAGAATCAATAATTGCTAAATTGTGCAAGTATACTCTTCTGTGTCGTAGACGTTAAATTTAAGAGATCTTCCAGTACCACTAGCGAGTGTCTTCAATTGTAGTACTAGAGGTGATTGTTAAAAAATCAAATTTTGTTGAACCGGTGACTATACACAATTATAACGCATTTGATCAAGCTCCATCTATACTTTTTTTGAACGATGGTCCATTCGTTTAACTTATAATACTGCGATTTTTACGTTGAGAGGGTAAAGTTTGTCAAATAAAAGTTGATGTACCAACCGACCATTACTCGGGACACACAATAGGAGACTTAAACATGTAATGGGACTCAACTCTGAGAACTGCACGTGAAAGTAGCTCCAAAAAGAAGAAGTTCTGCATCATTCATTTACTTTGAAGTAAGTAAGTATGGTATATGGAAATTTGTCACGTCTAGGCGCTTCCTCTAGAATCGTAGCGGATTTTTTTATGTTTTTAATACTTTAAAGACAGTAAAATTTTGTTGTTGCTTTGTGTTTGTGTCTCTCTTTGTGATGACCCCTGATATACAGCAGTGGTAGGCATAATCGATCGCACGTACACAAGAATATTTTGTGCTTGTGTGATGTCCCACAAGAAATGTCGAATTTCATACAGTGATAACGTTGTGTTCTCCCAACCCATCAAACACTTGTGCGAGCGCTCCGAAAAAGGATTCAGAACAAATTCCTATTAAAAAGCATTCTAAGGGCGCTCCGGAGAAGTATTCAGAAAATAATCCTGTAAAAGAGCATGCTAGGAGTGCTCCGAAGAAGGATTCAGAAAAGACTTCTTCTAGAAGTGCTCCGAAAAAGGATTCCTATAAAAGCATTCTACGAGTGCTCCAAAGAAGGATTCAAAAAAAATCCTATTAAAGAACACTCCTATCAAAAAACCAGCATAAAAACTCTTTTCTTACATAAAAAGCGTTCTTTCTGATGGATCATTTTCAAAGAAAAAGATTGAATATGATTGTTCTTTTGGGTTCTTAAAGAGCGCGAAGGCTCTGAAAACGGAGTAAAAAATAGCCCTTTTTGTACCCGTAAGATTTACTGGGAACAATAGTTCTATCATGCTCTCCCAACAATCGTTGAACATTATTTCTCTCTCTCTCTCTCTCTGATACAAGTGTGTGTGGTGTTACATTCATAACACTCAATCTGAAAGTCACTGTTTTGAATCAAACAAAACTTTTCGTGTAAATTGCCTTTGTCGTGTCTGTGTGAAAAAAATTATTATTGCCGGCCTAGCGAGGCTATGGGCACTAAGCTCTTCGGAGCTTCAAGAGCAAACGAATGTGTATCGACCAATGGGTCTCCAACTTTCTCTGGACTGAAAATAGGCTCGACCGAATTCCAAAATGTTTGATGTTCGGAGAGGAAATATGTCACTTCTTTTCACGAAAATTTAGCTAAAATATGATATATGTTAAGTTATTGTTTTGTGCAGCCATCTAAACAAAAAAACAGTATTTTCTTTTAAATCTCTTTTTTCCACGCGCAACAGACAATCCACATTGTCTCTCTTTTTAAACATTTCCCCTAAAATTTGATCAAGCTTTTGGAACCTAAATTTTGCGAGCGAAATAGAGCCGTCAACCTCGACTCATAGTCATGCCCAACATTGCGAGATGATAACCGACTTCTTGTGGCCAGAAATTGAGGATATGAACCTGGACTATATGTCGTTCCGACAGTATGGTGCCACTTGCCACACAACCAACGAAACAATGACTCTTTTGTGTGAGAAATTAAATGGTCGTGTTATCTCACGTCATGGCGATTTTAATTGGCCCCCACGATCATGTGATTTGACACCGTTTGACTTCTTTCTTTGGTAATACTTAAAAGAAAAAGTGGAGGCCAATAAGCCAAAAACAATTCAAGAGCTAAAGGATTAGATAATTCGGCACATTAACGACATTGAACCCCAATTATGTCTCAGAGTCATTAAAAATTGGGACCGGCCGTGGCAAGATGGTTAGAACACGCGACTACCATGCGGGAGATTCGCGGTTCGATTCCCGGCTACAGTCATTTACAGTTTTTCTTTCACTGCCGGCCCCATCGATGTTGTCGACAGTAACGTCGCAGAATAATGTCGATTCATTTGGCATGTCTAGTAAAAGCTTCTCAAACATTGACGTTCGCATTTGTAGATAAACAAGTAGGTGCCGTTTGTTGTTAGTCTAAAATAGAAAGCGTGTTAATTCACGGCAACGGGAGAAGCTATCCCATACCTCATTCATGGGTGTAAAGGGAAATTCCGTTGTAGTTGTTAGTCATTGAAAATATGGACCATCGGATAGAAGTATTCCACCGCAGCCGTGGCGAGAATTTGGCCGATATTTAGTTTCACACATAACTGTCATATATCCTTCTGTCATAATAAAAAAATAGCAAAATCATTCTTTATTTTTTTAGTATAAGTATAAAATTCAATGTTTTGAACTGTGTCTAAACTATGCAGCAAAATGTCTAGCCGATTTTTTATTCTGAAATTTAAAAATGCCCTACCGAATATTGTGCCACTTGAAGTAAAAAATTACGAAAATTTGAAGAAGATATGACAAGTATTTCAATTGCCCCTCATAATTTAAAGGTTATTAGTAAGTCGTATGTTTTTTTACTAATGTTTGATTAAGGAATTGTTTACTTTTTGCCAACTTGATTCCAAATAGTATGGAACCATGGTGTGAAATTTTGACGATCAAACTTTTAATATCGCGGGTTCTTCTTTTCAATGGGGCATGGCATAGTCCACTCCACCTTGGCTACCAAATATCAGTTTTCTACCTCTTATAGTTCATGAGATACAGCCTTTTAAAATTTCAAGTTTTATACCACGCCCACTGATCCAATCTCACCATTTTTTGTTGGACCACGAACTTTGTAAAATGCATTCTGTGAACATTTACTTCATCCCTTTTAGGACTAGCCCATGTTTTATTTAAAAAAGATTTGATCAAATCAAAAAAGAAAAAACAATTTTTGAACAGTAAAGCATCCTTTAATAAAATCTACATCTTAACCACTTATAACACTATCTGCTATTATTATAAAAAATGTGTCGATTATATGATTTATATATAAACTTTATACTAAATTAAGACGACCCCCCAAAATAGATCCTTATCATTGCCTACGTCTGAATATAAGTAAGTACAGTTCATTCACTTGTTGCAATGATGATGAAAATACTTACAAAACATTTCCACGAGCAAATAATATTTGCAGCACACATTTACATCCATTATAACGAATTCAACAAAGAGACATACCATGTTACCTTCACCGTCTTCATAACCATGACAGCGTCATGGCTTACCCAATTAAAATCTTAAAATAAATTCACATTCTGCTGATGTATACATGGAAATAATAATAATAATCTGGCATTATAATAGCTTAAACAAAATTGCCTCTGTCAAAATAAATATTTACTTAGAAATAAATGATATCAGATACAAACAAGGATATCTATGCCATATATCTGGTCCTACTACATCTCATTGGGGTAATAATTTGCTTTTAATATCTTACATTCGTTCGTTTTCATTTTTTTTTGTCTTTCGTTTTTCTTCTGTGGCGTCTCCTAATGAAAACAGACATACACTTTATTATGAATCCATGCAGGAGGCCCTTCATCATAATGTCTTCTTGTTCTGCAACAACAAAAACATCAGCAAATGAAAAATCGTTAGCTTACAAAGTTAGTAATGTCTCTGTTTTGCCCGAGAGTACCTTGGCAGAGGAATTTTGTAATATGTACTTTGTGTTGTTGTCATATGAATTGAATTGAGTTGGAAAATAAATAAATCTTTTTTGGTCTTTTGGCTATGTGTTGTTGTTGTTGTTGCTTGCTTGCTTACTCGGTTGTTTTGTATTTTGTTATTGAAATTGAAACAAATGACAAGAGAATACAAGTAGAATCTCCATATAAATTACATTTTCAAAAACAAACGTTGCTGTTATAATTTAGATACATATATATATTTCACAATCTTTGCAACCGAAAACATTGTATTAAATTACGTATTGTTTTTGTGGGAGTGTGTTTCTGTGTATGTGTATTAAGCTATCTAAATAACATCTTAGGATTTTTGCCATACTATAAGTGTAGGAGTTGTTTTAAACAGTCGATGCAGAAATTCGGTTGTAGGTTTTTGGGAAATCTGCTTTTAGTTGTCCTAAAATGAAGTAGTTATGGTTTTTTTGAAAAGAATTTTTAGTAGGAATACAATACAACAATATTGAACTCAATACTATTTAAATCCTATTAAATTGGTATAAAGTAGTTTAAGATATGTTTCCTAACACAGTATAACACATACGGCGCCATATAATATTTATGTTGTCAAACAAAAGAGCCTAAAATGTGACCAATTCCTCTATACGATACTTGCTAACTTCAAATCGACATTAAATAATTATGGCATGTAACTTGACAAAACGAATGATGCATAATTTCTTCTATTTGGGACTACTTTCACGTGCAGTTCTCAGAATTAAGTCCCAAATCAATGAGCTGAAAAATTTTGTTTTGTGTAATTCAAGGATATTTGTTATAATTAGGGTGATAATAGCGCATTTCTACAACTCAACGACTAATTTTATAAATTTTCATATTTTAAATCACAATGAAAAATTCTATTATTTCATACTTTAATCTTAAGATTCCAACCTCTTAATTACTCTCTAACCACCCACTTTTTGTGTCCTCTGTATAGCAACTTAATATACACACACTATGATAAAACAAAGATATGCTTAAAGAAATTTCTTCTATATTTTTTTTATTTTTCATTAAAAAAAAGTGTAAAGCTATTACATCGTTTCGAGTATATTACGTACACAGATATTCATTCTCAAACTCGATTTCATCCTTTCATGTTCATAAAAACCATTTTCATAATGTGTACGAGTACTTTATATTTTCATGTCTTTTGTGTACTTTTTTTTTTGGAAAAATTGTCTAGTGCAAATGTGAGACAGAGTAAGCGAGAGAGGGAGAGCCAACAAAATAACACATAAAATATTATTAAGACATTTCTATATATGGTATAACAACAACAGATCAGCCATAAACCCCAAGCAATGGCAGCTATAGACTACAGGGTAAGAGCAACCCAACTATATAGCTGTTATAGCAACGTAAGAACGGATATATGAGCATAATACTTTTAATAATCCATAGCTACTCATTGTTGTTGTTGGCGTTATAACAGCTACTAGGTACTCACACTTTCAACTTAGGAAAATTGTCTACATACACATGTACGTACTTAATACACTGACAACGTCATATACAGCTGTACAGCCAGCATATGAGTTTACTATTATTATCCGCAGTAATTTACGTATCGACATCATCACAATAGAGTATGGCATCAAAAGAACGAGGAAAAACAACGACTCGGTTGAAAAGCTATATTAAATAGGGAATATTATAGTACATACTTCGATACAACACTCATTTTTGTCTACATGCTCGTAAGCGCCTGGCACTCTAAGGTTCTTGTAGCGTAGTATTTGCTATTTTCTTTTGCAACAGCAGATAGTACATTTAAGCTAACTAAGTAATATATAATTTTAGTCACGTCTTTCAAGTAACAATTTTTAGAAATATATCGTTAGATATATAGAGGATTATATGTGGATGAGAGTCTATAAAAACATATCATCTAATAATGCGAACATACTCCCAAAATAATTCATACTCCCAAAATAATAATGAAGGACATAGAAAATGTATAATATACTTTATAATATGTGTAGTTAGGGTATATTATACACGGCAAGAAATAGGAGTACGATTTAAAGAAATGTTATGTTACAGAAAAAAATGTGACACATTTTTAATGGTAACTCTTTGATTTTATCAACTTTAGCTAATAATACAAATGTTGTGAGGATTTTTTTCAATAGGCTAATGCAACTTAGTGAACTTTAGTTCAAATTAATACAACTGAAATCTAAAACTTTGAAGACACTGCAATCTAAACTATATCCTCGCCAAGCCGGCATAACAGCCAGCCTCGGCTTGAGTGTTATGAAAGCCACACCACGCATGCTTGATTCGCATTCAACACAAAAACAGACACAAGTACAGAGAAACAGGAAAACAATGTTTAACGATTGTTGGGAGAGCATAAGGTCACGATAGCTTGAAAAGGCAGAACATTTTTTCGGCGCACAGTGGGGAAAAAAAAGTTTTTTTGGACATTTGAAATTTTAGGCCCCAATTCTTAACCGATTTTCAAAATTCTTTAACACATTTTCAGAAACGCTTTAACACTTTTTAAATTTCAATACTAAAGTTAACCCAAAAATCGATATATTTCCTGAAGAAATTGGAGTTAGTTACACGCTCTTATTTTCAATTATGTATCAAAATATCGTAAGGCATACATAATTAAGCCTACTAATACATATGAAATGTGTATATAGCGATTTTAAGCCCTATATATTGCAAATATATTTGAATTTTGTATAAGCCTTTAACAAATGTCCTTATTTTGACAGATGATGTAACGTATTAAGGTATTGGTCTTTTTAAATTAAAAGTACACCAAATAGCCTACTTGTAAACACAAAATTGTATTTTATCAGATGTTTAAAACAGCATTATTTTGGTACATATGCAAAAAAATTGCATGGCGATCTTCACCGATTTGGCTTATTTTTTACAGACGACTTTCTTAAAACTTTTCCAGGCTATATGTTAGGTTTTGTTCTAATCGGACAATAATTATGAGCAGGACACCGAGTTAAAGTGTGAAAATAGTGCCTCCACATATTTACTTGCAGTTGCGCCAAAAAAATTGTTAGTCTTATTTTTTCACTGAGATTAATTTGTAACATATGTTCACATTGCTTGAATTCAGTTCGTAATTTTTAGGACACGTAGTTCAAAAAATATTTGACATGAAAATCAAAAATTATTTTTGCATAGACTTTGATAAATTTTAAAAAAATAACGGTAAGGAATTCAGAATAAAAAAAACGAATAAAAAAACAGAATAAAAAAATATAAATTTTCATGTTCAAGCTGATTAGTAAGAGATGATAATAAAAAATCCTTTGGAAATGTACTTTGAAAGAACTGTTTGATCATAATAAAAATTATTTACAAATTTGGAAATACTTTGTATTAAATTTCTTTCAAAGTAAATATTATTACTTACTATTTACTTAATTTCCCTTTACACCCCGTGAATGAGGGATAGCTTCTCGCGTTGTTGTGAATTAACACGCTTTCTATTTTTAGATTCACAACTAACGGCACCTGCTTGTTTATCAACGAATGCGAACGTCACTGTTTGAGAAGCTTTTACTAGACATGCCGATTGACTCGACACATATACTGCGAAGTTGCTGACGACAACATCGAGGGGGCCGGCAATAAAAGAAAAATTTTATTTTATTTTCTTATTTTTTTTAGATGGCTGGAGCCAGGAGTTGAACCTGGGATCTCCTGCATGGTAGTCGCTTGTTCTAACCATCATGCCAAGGCCGGTCCCGGTAAATATTATTACTTTAGTTAAATGTCCCAAAAATTATTTCTAATGCAGTTTCATTGTACCAAACTCGATTTTGTCAGAAATTAACTTCATTTGGTAAAAAGTACTTCAGTTATACTAAAAAATACTTTCATTGTAGTATAAATGACGTTTATTTCACTAAAAAGTACTTTTATTGCACTAAGAGGTCCTTTAGTGTACTAAAATCTACTTTTATTGTATCAAAAGGTACTTTTTGCATAAAATTTGGCCAACAATTATTTTTAATGTTCCTAAAAGTACGTTTATTGAATCAAAAGTGCTTTAATTACCCAAAGGTACTCTTTTGAACCAAAATGTACTTTAATTTATTTCAAAAGCACATTGATTTGGTCAAAAAGTACTTTTATTGTACCTAAATGTAATTAATTGTACTTAAAATATTTTTTCTCCAAAACGAACTTTGGTTTTACCAGAAAGTACTTTTAATGTTTTAGAATTACTTTTATTTTAGTTAGAGCAATTTTGTTTAACCCAATAGTACTTCATTGTAACAAAAGATACTTTAATTTTGCCAATAATAGATTTTATTGTACCACAAAGTACTTTTCTAGTATCTAGAAGTACATTTATTTCGACAACGAGTGCTTTTAATGTTCCGAATAATACTTTTATTGTTCCAAAAAAGTACTTTTATTGTACCAGAAAGTACTTTGCCTCAAATTTTACCAAAAAATATTTTTTACGTATTATAAATTATTTTTTTTGTATCAAAAAGCACATTTATTGTACCCAAAAATACGTTTACTTTCATTGTACACTGATGTTGCCAAAAAATATTTTGTTTTGCCAAAAATCATTTATTGTCCCAAAAGTAATTTTATTGAATGATTTTGCCAAAAGTGCTTATATTTTATAAGAAATCATTCGTTGTACCAAATAGTATTTTTTTGTACTGAAAACTTCTTTTATTGTACCAAAAAGTACTTTTAATTTTGCTAATAAATACTTTTATTTTTATAAAGAGTATTATTGTTTTATCAAAAAGTACTTTTATTGTACTTAAAGTTACTTTTATTGTATCAAGATGTACTTTCAATGCAACCTTTAGATTCACCAAATATTATATTATTGTCCCAAAAATACTTTGTTTTGCCAAAAATTACTTTTATTGTACTTTGATTTTGCCAAAAAGTTGTTTTATTGTTACAAAAAGTATTTTTTTTTTAAATTTACTTTTTGTTTCAATAGGTACCTTATTGTACCAGAAAGTATTTTTATTCTACGAAAAGGCTATTTTATTTTACCAAAAAGTACTTTCAGAGTACCACAAAGTACTTTTATGGTTTTTTTAAGGACTTTAAATTTCCGAAAAAAAAAAATTTTGTTCTTATAATAGTGCTTTTATTTTACCAAGGAGTACTTTTTATGTACCAAAAAAGTAATCTTATTGTACTGTTTTGTCCTGTTGTTCCTAAAGTTCTCACATTCTATGTTACCATTTACTTACTTTACCAATTTAGAAGAATTTAGTAGTATCGAATTTGCAACACATTTTAGCAGCACAAATGTATGCAAAAACATACTCCTTCCTTTCTATGACAAAACGGAATCAGGAAGTTAAAGTCTACTAGAAGTCACCCTACTAGGCACACATTGCGTGGCCAGCAACAGAGTTAGGGGCCTTCAATAACTTTTAACTAACATTAGAATTATCTTTTACTTTAACTTAAAGAACACATTATTTTCCTTCAGTGTATTATCACACTAAAGTTGCTGTTTAACATTTTGTTTTCTTGTACTAGTCTTCTTGTTGCATGTTCATACCATGAAATAACTTAATTATTTCCATGATACAAGTATTATAAAATGAATACCAACACATACGAAATCTTACCATATTTGCCAGTAAAATGTACTCCTTTTGCTACCACTGCCCATTGCCTTAGTTTTTTTAAGAAAACTCAATTGCCTTCTGGATGGGCTACATATTGGAACACCAATACATAGAAAATCTTAACATAATTTTCCTATAAAATCTACAGCAATCTCTATTTCTAAAACTGCCCATTGCCTTAATTTTGTTTAACGTAAACCCAATTGCCCTCTGGACACCCTTCTCTTCGTATCATTTTCTCCATTTGACATTTTTAATATTCCTGTCAAGTATTTGATGCTTTTCATAGAGCATCATATTAAATGATTGTTTAATTTGTGAGCATTTTTTTTTCCTTGGTCTATCATTTTTCAAAATATTTTAATCTTGTAAATTTTTCAAATAATAGCTTCTCCTACTCCGTTTTGGGCAACCATTTTCCAAAATATTTATATACGCACAGAATAGATGTGTACGCATGAAACAATCTATTCACACATTTAAATAAATACTTTTTAGTATGATTTTTCATGTTGTTGTACATCATTTATCATTCCATAGTGTATAGAGTTTCATGCCATAGACGCGACAGTCGAAATAAATGGTAACAGTTTTGAGTAGAAAATTGTACCAGAAGCATAGCGTCGTAGCATGGTGGTTATAGAGATATTTAAGAGTATTTTGGTAGCTAAAGTTAAAGATATGATAATTGATGATGAAGCGTTATGGTAAGTGTAGATATTTGGCAGCAGTAGTGCTGAAAAAATGTAAAAAGGGGGGAATGTGTATCAGGTTGCCTTCAGCTATTATTATATATATTTGGCCAGCAAAATAATTACTGCCTGAAGTAGTCAAAAAAATCGGAATTACTGTTCGAAAAATATTTCGGATTTGTTTGAAATACCAATGATTTTGCCACTGGCTTGTCACAGGAAGGATATTTTTCAGTTGTTGACACAACAAAAGTACTTATTCACCCATGTTCTGGAAAACAATTCCGTTTTAAAACAGAGCAAAATCGGAAAAAATTTGTTAAAATGTATTACCTTTTTACCGATTTTGCTCTGATTTCAGACCGAATTGTTTTCCAGAACATGGCTGTTTGATACAATAAAATCATATATGGATACAACAAAAGTACTTTCTGGTATAATATAAGAACTTTTTAGTACCAAAGTACCTTTTGGAACAATAAAATTACTTTGTGATAAAGTAAGAGTAGTTTTTGTTACAACAAAAGTACTTTTTGGTACAATAGAAGAGTTTTTTTAGTACCATAAATGTACTTGTTGTAACAATACAGGTACTTGTTGGTACACAAAAAGTACTTTATGATACAATAAAAGTATTTTTAGGTAAACTAAATGTAATTTTTGGCACAATGAAAGAATTTATTGGTTCAATAAGAGTACTTTTACAACAAAAACTGTACTTTTTATACCATCACCCTTAGGGATGAGGGTATATATCATTTGATACGACCCAAAAGTGTAACACATAGAAGGAGTGACTTTAGACCCTAGGTTTCTTTGAACCAAATTCGATTCATGACTTTTTAAGTCGTTTGAGCCATGTCCGTCTGTCTGTCTGTCTGTCTGGTGGCTGTCCGGCTGGTTCGCACGATAACTTTCGAAACACGCAACCAAATGTTTTGAAATTTTGCACGAGTTATTATTTTCTCAAAACTACTTACGGTATTGCAAATGGGCTACATGGCCCCGCCCCTTCTGGTACCTCCCATACAAATACATCATTCCGCCCACTTTAGAAATGGAGTAATAATATCAATACAACCTACGGGATCGTCCCCAAATTCTGTATTTAATAAAGCTATAACAGGATAAAGTTTTGGAAAAAATTTTTAAAGCCTAGCCACGCCCCTTCTTGTACCTCCCATACAAATCTACCTTTCCGCCCACTATAGAGATGGAGAAATAATATCAATAAATTAAACGTGATGGTACCCAAATTCTATTTTTAGTAAAGCTATAACAGGATAAAGTTTGGGAGAAAAAAATTGGAAGTCTATTCACGCCCCATCTGGTACCTCCCATACACATCTGGTACCGCCCACTTTAGAAATCGATTAATATTATTAAAAGACCTAACGCGATCGAGCCCAAATTCTGTATTTGGTAAAGTTTAAGCAGGATAAAGTTTTGGAGAAAAAATCTGGAACTCTAGACACGCCCCTTCTGGTACCTCCCATAGAAATGTACCACTCCGCCCACTTTAGAAATAGGGTAATAATATCAATACACTCGACACGATCGTGCCCAAATTCTGTATTTTGTTATGTTATAACAGGACAAAGTTTTGGAGAAATTGGAAATCTAGCGACGCCGCTTATGGTACCTCCCATACAAATGTACCTTTCCGCCCACTTTAGGGATGTACTAATAATATCACTACACCCAAGACAATCGTGCCCAAATTCTGTAATTAGTAAAGCTATAACAGGACAAAGTAATGGAGAATAAATCTGGAAGCCTAACCACACCCCTTCTCGTAGCTCCCATACAAATGTACCACTCCGCCCACTTTAGAAATCGAGTAATAATATCAATATAATAGAAAATTATTTGTTTTCCTGAGGGTAAGGGTAAATGTAAGTTGGGTTGCCCGACTGAAACTTTCTAACTGGTTTTAATTACAAATTGGTTAATTTCAATAACTCAAGATTTAAACAATATCTTATATTGGGTGATGGTATTTATCAGTCAGTTCAACTGACTGAAATTTCTGTACTTTTTTATATAATAGAAGTCATTTTTATTCTCCATAAGTTTGAGAGACAATGTTTATGAGATGTTTATTAAATGTCTTTATGTAAAGTGTCATATGATTTCATTGAACTTGATATAGATTATTTTTAAGTAGTAGACATATTTTAATTAAAAAAATCTCTGCGATATATTTCATATATGCGGTTTGTGTCTTAGACATATTGGCATTCACTCCCTTTTAATAATTATGTATATCTAATGTTTATACTTACTTACTTACTTAAGTGGCCAATTACAATTTACGAAACGTAGTTCATAAATTTGAGGCCTGAAGTAATAAAGAATTCCACACGCTTCGGTCTTCTGCGTGTGTTCTCCAGTTAGTCCTACCAGATGATGGCACATCGCCTACCACTTGGTCCTTCCAACGGAGTTTGGGTCTCCCTGCTCTGCGCCGTCCTTCTGGTTCGCCTTCAAACACCTTTCTCGCTGGAGCATTTACATCCATCCTGGCAACATGTCCCAGCCATCGAAGTCGTTGGATTCTGACTCTTTTAGCTACGTCGATGTCGTGGTAAAGCTCATACAGCTCATGGTTCATCCGATGGCGAAACTGGCCTTCGACACAGATAGGTCCATATATTTTTCGGAGTACTTTTCTCTCGAATACTCCCAGGTTTTGTATGTCCGTTGTAGTAAGCACCCATGATTCGGCACCATACAACAGAACAGGTAAGATAAGCACCTGGTACAGCTGTTTCTTAGTATTCCGAGAGAAGGTGGTGTTACTAAAGTGCTGCCGAAGTCCGTAGAAACATCTATTGGCTAGCACTATTCTCCGTTTAATTTCTTGGCTGACATTATTCATCTTGTTGACGGAAGATCCGAGGTAGGTAAATTCGTCGACTACCTCAAAACAATAATTGTCAACGTTCACGGTGCGTCCCCATCGAGAGGACTCTTTGTTCGTCGAAATCATTATTTTTGTTTTGTCCTCGTTGACCGCTAAACCCATTTTTGCTGACTCCTTTTCTAGCGATGAGAAAACTGCAGTAACATCCCGCAGATTTCGGCCAATGATATCTATATCATCGGCGTAGGCTAGTGGCATGTGGCTTTTGTGGAATATGGTGCCAGACATGTTGATACCAGCCTTTCTCATCACCTTCTCCATAACTATGTTAAATAGTGTACAGGACAGGCTATCGCCCTGCCTGAGACCTCTTTCCGTGTTGAATGGTTCAGACTGATCCTTACCAATCTTAACCGAGGATTTGGTGTTGTCTAAGGTACATTTGCAAAGTCTAATCAGCTTTGCAGGAATACCAAACTCAGACATGGCCTCATAAAGCCTATTCCTTATCGGAGAGTCGAAGGCAGCTTTGTAGTCGACAAAGAGGTGGTAGGTGTCGATCTGCTTTTCATGGGTTTTTTCCAGGATTTGTCGTAAGGTGAATATTTGATCCGTCGTAGATTTGCCAGGTCTAAAGCCGCACTGATATGGTCCAATTAGTTTTTCTACAATTGGCTTTAGACGTTCACACAATATGCTTGAAAGGACCTTGTACGCAATTGGTAATAGGCTTATTCCACGGTAGTTCTTACATTCACTACGATCTCCTTTCTTGTATATGGGACATAACAGACTGAGACTCCAATCCCCGGGCATGCTCTCCTCTTGCCAGATGTTCTCCATGAGCTGATGCATGCTCCTAATCAGCTCCTCCCCGCCAGCCTTAAACAATTCAGCAGGGAGACCATCGGCTCCAGCAGCTTTGTTGTTTTTAAGGCGGGAGATGGCCATACGTATCTCGCTCTGGCTCGGAGGTGGACAGTTAATACCATCGTCATGGATTGGAGCGGGGTCTTCTGGAGTGGTGTCAGTATCCAGTAAATTTCTAAAGTGATCTCTCCATATCTTCAGAACGTTATCCGGGTCCGTCACTAGCTGACCATCGCTGTCCTTGCAGGAGGGCAACCCTGTTCCACGCATTCTCGCTTTCACTCTCTTGTAGAATTTTCGGGCTTCCCCTCTACTTCGGAGCAACTCAGTACACTCGTCCTGCCTCTTCTTCAGCTCCTTCTTTTTTCTTCTAAAAAGACGCGTTGCTTGTCGTCTCTTCTCCCTGTGCCGTTCACGAACAGCTCGCGTTGCCATTGGCTGCAGTTTCGCCCTGTATGCAGCAACCGTCTCTCTCGTGGCATTGCGACATTCATCATCGTACCAGGCATCTTCTTGAGACGGCTTTGAGTACCCAAGTACGCTTCTCGCAGCCCGTTCTAAGGAGTCGGCTATATTTTGCCACTGCGAGGTTATATTGTCAGGGGTTGGAGCATTCCGCAGCAGTTGAGTTAGGTGGTTGGAGTAGGCGTTTGCTACCTCTGTGGTCCGCAGTTTACCGATGTCCAGCTTTCGTTGTGCCTGGTTACGTACGTTTTTCGCCATGCTTAGCCTTGTGCGTACCTTAACTGCGGTAAGGAAGTGATCGGAGTCAATGTTCGCACCCCTAATCACTCGTACGTCCAGAACACTCGATGCGTGCCTTCCATCGACTACCACATGATCAATCTGATTCCTCGTCAATTGATCTGGAGATAACCATGTTGCCTTATGAATATTTTTATGGTCAAATCTAGTGCTGCAAACTACCATATTTCTTGCCGCAGAGAAATCAATCAGTCTGATGCCATTGTTCGACGTTTCGGTGTGCAGACTGAATTTTCCGATGGTAGGCTCAAATGCGGTTTCCCTGCCTATTTTAGCATTAAAATCGCCTAGTACAATTTTAATGTCATGGCTCGGGCTACGGTCATATACATTTTCTAGGCTCTCGTAGAACTCGTCTTTGTCCTCATCGCTTTTCTCTTCTGTCGGAGCATGGGCACATATAAGTGTTATGTGGAAAAACTTTGTTTTGACTCTTATGGTGGCTATACGTTCACACACCGGGTTGAACCTTGAGACTAGGTGTCGCAGTCTCTTGCCAACCACAAATCCACATCCAAACTCGTGCTTGTCCGCATGGCCACTATAGTAGATGTCGCACGTCTTCATGCGCGAGCACCCGTGTCCCGTCCACCGGATTTCCTGTAAAGCGGTTATGTCAGCCTTGTATTCTTCGAGGACTTCCGCCAGTTGGATAGAGGCACCTGGTCTATACAGTGTTCTAACATTCCAGGTGCATATCCTTAAATCATGGTCCTTAATTCGTTTGCGGTGGTCGTCAACATTTTGGGGGGTCCATTTTATTCTTTTCTTACTTCTTTTCATTGCAATTGGTTATACGTCAGTGGCGGGTTGCAAGCCCAGCGCACCACGTCGCAGTTTTCTCCTCCTGCCAGGATTTTATTACAGCCGCCCATTCTGGGTCAGACGCTGACCAGGGTACCGCTCACTCTGAGCAGACGTGCCTGGGTTTTAGGTTTCGCCCCTCACAGTTAGTCGTGCTCTGACGGGTGTCAGAGGCACGCTTCCAGGCGTCACCACGTGGAGGTACTCCGTCCGCAGTAGTACTACGAATACGGAGCTCTGTGAGTAGACTTGAAGTGCAATTGGCAAGGATCACTCTGGGTTTGCCAAGTTAAACCGATCAGAAGCTTTACCTTGCATCACACTCCCGACGCCCTAATGTTTATACGGTTTAAGAAAAGTTATAGATTTTTGTCTAAACTTTTCTTCTCTTCTGTTAATAGTAAATTTACTCTCTTATGGCCATAGTTTACTCATATAGATTTTAATTTACATCTGCCATAAAATTTACTTTTATGTATCTTTTTCAACTTTTGCTCTATAAAACTTTAGACTTTCATTAAGTATTTCCATTAGGATAAAATCTAGAAAACGTTTGTTTTATAGTCATACTGTAACAAATTTAATTTTCTCGGAAATGTGTCTCACTTTCATCTTAAAGCACTCACTTTGTGGTTTGGTATACAGCAAAGAAATACCTTCATAGACTAATAGAGTTGTAAAACAAGTTTATTAAGTCACAAAATGTAAACAATTTCGTTTCTTATTAAGGTCTACCTACTATAAGGTAGAGCTATAAACACATCCAGCTAGATAGCTGACTGAGAGTGCTGGTGCTGTGACTGGGGCTGGTGCTCATATGGTAAAATGTCGAATGGCTGTTACAACAAACCTCAAATCCATAATATTTAGTAAATTATGTTGTCGTCGTAGTACATGGCTGGCTGTGTGTCTTTATGTGCGTCTGCCTGGATGTCTATCTGCCGCGTCTCTTTCCAACAGCCGAGACTATTAAGATAAGGCCTTCTAATATCACACATTGTGGCAGAAAATGTGATTTAGAAAAACCAAAAAAGAAAAAATTGTGTTTCTTTTCTGTGTGATAGACAAAAGACTATCCATAATACTGTTGCTCCTTCTATGTTTTTGAAATAAATTAGAAAATTTTATAGAGTTACTTTACGTAGAAGTTATAACTTCTTGGAGTCAAATGGTAGCAACTACGAGCAACGTTGGTGTTTTTTTCTGTTGTGTTGTGTTGAGGAAAGTAAAAGATAAATGTAAATGACAAAATGTGTTGAATTTTTGTGTGTTACCAATTTTGTTTGTACGTCAACAGGTATCGGGGATATTTGGAACACCGAATTAAATTACCGCCAAACAAAAAGTGTTGAATTCATTTGTTACCAATTTTTAATTTCCAGTTTGTGTCTTGGGTATTGGGAAAAATGAAATTGTATTAATTTATTGTGTTTTTGGGCATTACGCTTTCTGAACAGGTGTGTAGTGTTAACACATCTTTTGATTTGTTGAACATCATAAGGCAACTGGTCGTGTTGCACATACATACCTAACGATAGTGGCACAGAGGTAACCAACCACCACCAGCGCTCGATCACTCATCGTCTTTCTCCTGTTTAAATGTTGTTTTGTTGTCTCGTCTCGTCTTCGTGGAGTTTTTGAAACAATTAATTTTCGGTAGAAACTGGCTTACATTTTTACGACCTCTACTCTCATGAATCAATCGAAACGCAGGTCATTTTACATGGCTTGCATGGGATATCTAGTGTCTTGATTGAAGAGTTATTGAAAACGTTACTGTTTGTTTTTCCCTTTTGTTTCTCTGTCTTACTATTCAGGTGTAAAGATAAAAATTGATTAGGAAATGTCATCATTAAGGCTGTATTGTATATAATCTTGAATTGTTTTCGGCGTTTTTTTTTTTGTATATTCTGTTGCTGTTTAAGTTTGATCACGACTTTCATTTTATGTATTGTCATTTGTATAAACATTTACATGAAAATAGAAAAATCAAATGCATCGAAATTGGTTCATTAATGGGAAAATTCTATTAGTGTTTTTATTCGTAGAATTCAAGACAATGCTAGAGTACAGCTAATAGATTTTCAGTTCGGTGACAAATTGTCATTGTTTAGTTATAAAAATTGATTTATGTTTCGAAATTCTCACACATAAATTAAAGCGAAAGAGGTGTTGGCAATGGGGAAGGGGTTTACATTGGTCATTTTAGAGGGATTTTATGATGTAGTTAGAAGAGAGTAAGAGAAATAGATTATTTCTTAACAAAGTTTAACTAAGTTATTGACATATATCATCATCATCGTTAGTTGCTACATCAGTTGAATACATCGAGAGATCGCCTTTCCCAACTATATTCATTAAATATGAGAAGTTACCTTTAAGATTTTGGAATAGGACCTAACTTAAGATGATGAGTATATCCATCAACAAAAGGAATAGGGTTATGCAAAAGTCTACTTAGGCGCAAGGAAACAGAGAAGAGATCCTCTTTAAAAAAGTTTTTCTCCCACATAAATGAATTATGTTATTGACTAATATCCTGAGCGTCCGTTGCTGCTCGTATTAGAGTGCGAATAAAGTTATATCATTCCCTGAATACATCTAGGAAGGTCTTCTTTTAATTTGATTGAATATGCGAAGTTAGTTTAAAGACTTAATTACTGTACTTAACTTAAGATGATGAACATACGCATTAACGAAAGGGAAACTGTTTCCCACTGGTCATCTAAGGCCTGTGGTAGGCATAAACGAACGCCCGCACACATCAATATGGTGTACTTGTGTGCGTTTGAAAAGAACCCAGCGGCGGAATTAGAGAGACCTTCCTCATAGAATGCATGCAGAAGTCCTTATTTAATAATGCCCAGTGGATAATAGAAGGACCTTAAAGGTCTTCTAGAACGCCTTTAAAAGCATTTAGTAAGCCTGCGCTTTGCATTCTTGTGAATTAACACGCTTTCTATTTTTTAGATTCACAACTAACGGCACCTACTTGTTTATCGACGAATGCGAACATCACTGTTTTGAGAAGCTCTTACTAGAAACGCCGATTGAATCGACGCTTAATACTGCGAAGTTGCTGTCAACAACATTCGAGGGGAGCCGGCAATGGAAGAAAAATTTATTTATTTTTTTTCTTTTAAGATGACTGGAGCCAGGTTTGAACCTGCGATCTCCCGCATGGTAGCCGCGTGTTCTAACCACTATGCCACGGCCGGTCCCACACATGAAAAAAGAAGGACTTGAAAAATTATTTTTAGATGTTTTCCACTTCTATATATTTCTCTCTACACTTACACTTTTTTCCAACGACAGTAAACCTTGCTAGAGTTTTATCTCACTACAACGCGATTGTTAGTCAGCCCTGCATCCATATAGCCTATTAAGATGCATTCGAATTGTTTGACTGAAACTAATCATAAACTGTTCTAATAAAAAACCGTGAACGCCTTCCGCGTTGCCTTTTCTTTTCATGCCTTCTATGAGAAGGGAGATGGCATTTGTATACACACGAAATGACAAATCATCGAAAACATTGATTCTCCCTTCTCAAAGAAGGCCTGCAGCAGTGCTCTTTAAAGAACGGAGTGAACATATTCTCGGGATATTCCAGAAAGGAATGAGTAGGCCTGTTTTCAGTCATGTGAAAACAAGGCCTTAAAGACATGAAGTTTGAATTTTTCAGCTGGCCTTGTTGCATGCCAGCTTACTTATTTCGCAGCTGGGTGTCCGCAGTGAATGTCACTCCATGTTTCTTCTCTTTTCCAGGCCTTCAGAAGGTATGTAAAAAGAAAGCAAGAGGAAGGTGTTTGCGTGTGTATATATTTATCTTAACACGATGAATTTTATTTATGCTCCTTTCTTTTTGTCAGGCCTACGAGAAGGCATGAACAGAGAAGGCAACAAGATAGGTGATGGTGAGTTTTTCTCAAAACATTGTATCAATTCGAATACATCTGCGTGGGCTAGATAGTACCATGTCTGACTATCTATCGCGAGGTAGTGGGTTCAAACCATAGAGCAATGTAGTAAAGAGTTTGTAAGAGTTTGTATTCTCCGAACAATCGTGCTATCATGCTCTCCCAACAATCGTTGAACATTGTATCACTCTTTTTGTGTTGAATGCTAAACAAGCTTGTATTGCTTTCATAACTCTCAAGACTAGGCTTGCCAGATTTAAAATTGTAAAATTCTTGACATTCACCAAAAAATATCTTGATTGTGAAAAAAAATCTTACAAATAAAAATACTCATACGTTAGAAGTTGTAAATATCTCAATTTTCGCATAAAATGTATACAAAACATGAAACAACTCAAGTACAGATGTTTCAATAAGATGAACTGACTGATAAATACCCTTACCTTATGTATCATACTGTTAAGGTCCCGAGTTATTAAAACTAAACGATTTTTAAAATAAATTACTTATGTATTACAATTTTCCAGCTTGTCGAGCGTAAACGGTTGGAGATAGGACTCTCGGTCATATGGCCACTAATTTACTGACACAAAGTTACACCGTAGAAAGGTTTACAGTGTAAAAAGTGTTCATAAATTGGCCAAAAAATTTGAATTCTATATCTCTGGATATATGTTTATTTTCCATGAAGGTACCAAAAGAGTCTTTTATGCACAAAGATGTCTAAAGACTTCATAATTTCTAATGACCTATGAACGCAATTAGCTTAAATCGATTTTCGCAGACTATACTTGGTTTTTCGTATATGCTGTCTTCGACAAAGTTGTTTAAATAATTCAAGCTTATCCAAAAACACAACTATACTTAAAAAAAAATAATGACGATGAAAAATAATAAAAAATAATGATGCAGTTCGATTTCTGATGTCCGAGTTAGGGTAAAACCGTCGAGTCCGGCTATGTCTTCGAAAGTTTTTGTCAAAAACTATCATAGTGTTAATAGTGTAAAGGGAGAAAATATAAGTGTTAATATATTTTCGAACAAATACACTAAACGAAAACTCTTCACACATATATTGCAATGACCTGTCCATTTGATTTCTTCAAAACTTTGTGCAAGGAAAAGACAAATTTGAAAAACATATTTATGTTGTTTTTGGTCGGTCTGTAAAAATCTTGACAAAACATATTTTTTCTTGATTCTTGACGAGCATTAAAATTTCTTGTAAATCAAGAAAAAACAAGACCGTCTGGCAACCCTACTCAAGACTGACAGTTTTGAATTAAACAAAACTTTCAAAGCATGTGAATTGCCGAACGTGTCTGTGTGAAGAAACGATTATTGCTGGCCTCGCGAGGCTGTGTGATGGTTTGCACTGTTTTAGGTGATAACAAATATATCACACAGTGAGGAGAGATTCTCTTTAAAGGAATTTTGCACAACATATATAAACTATGTTTTTGACCAGTCCTTAACTTAATTTTTTTTTTGAGAGTACAACTCACTTGAAAAATATCTAAAAAAAATTACTGACTACATCAAGAGAGGACTTCTCGTATCCAAAATCGTGAGAAATCTATTCTAGAATTCAAAAAAATAATTTTTTTTAAATATTCCTAATGGATTAATTTTGATTAAATTATTATTATTATTGACACCATATAGACATACGAGTATCCTAAAGGAAAACATCTAGGGTAGATATGTAGAATCCTCCTTTTAAACATTTATTTAACAAACTTGACATAAGCTCTGCAATTAAGATATCAAATATGTCACTGTCACTTTTCTTGTATTACAATCATCCCTTTGACACGTTTGATTAATTCATTTACTTTTCTCCATTATCTTTCAGATTACATTGTATTTCAATTGGATTACAAAGGATTAACTTTGGCGCCCTCGCCATACGGATTATAAAGTGGGATAAAATTGAGGTAAGACAAAGTTAAATTAATTTTGTTTGACAAATGTTAAAGGAAATATTAATAAAAATTTTGACATGTGCTATGACTACGGTCATAGATATCTGGTTACTGTAATAAAAACAAGGGATTGAAAAATTTTTTTTACAAACCATCTGACCTGGCGGACTTTGTACTACCTTAAAAGTTATTGATAACGATTTGTCGCACAGTAAAAATTGAATAAAGATTGGTCCATTACTTTGGATAGTGTCACCGCTACCTACTCATTGTTCTATCAACAACGCACATTAATGACAATGGAACTCATACAAAGTTCTAAGGTTCTCATTGTTATTCTACTGATATGGAACATATACATACAGTCGAACTTCTCTATAATATAGTCACCTGAGATTGCCGATTTCTACGTTATGGAGGATATTCGTTATAGAGAGGTCAAAATGTGTGAAAAACGTTAGGAAAATGTTGTGTTTAAAAAAAATCGTTTAAAAAGAAATTCGCTGTAGATAAGATCGTTATAGACAAGATCGACTGTAATTTCTATAGGAGCTGTCATGCCTACCAACCGATCTCGCCCATTTTTTGGCTAATGAGATTAGTAGAATATGAACTCACACAAAGTTTGCAAGCTATTACTTTCATATTAAGTCAAATATTTAATTTAGTTTCAAGGTTTTAAATGATTTGAATTTAAAACTAAGAGATAATGGAGAAAAGATGACGTTCAAAACAAGTAATCGTTCTTTTTTCTGTAGAAAAAATTATTTTGGCCTTCTATCTGAATTTAGCTGTATGTAAAACATATATAAACGTACGTAATTTCCCTTTACACCCCTATACTCTTACTAGACACGCCGATTGACTCGACACTAATACTGCGAAGTTGCTGTCGACAACATTCGAGGGGAGCCGACAATGAAAGAAAAATTTATTTATTTTTTTTTCTTTTCAAGATGACTGGAGCCAGGAGCATGGTAGTCGCGTGTTCTAACCACTATGCCACGGCCGGTAAAACATATATATATATACTAGTGGGCCCGGCAATGCTTCGCTATTGCATTTTAACTTGTAATATATTTCACATTTAGGTCTACAAAGTACTTTGAAAACGGTACTTAAGCTCGATAATGATATGTTGAGTTTATTAACTTATATAACTAATTTCAAGCAACTCCTTAACATGAAAGTTAACAAATTAAGTGTTGTTGTTTTAAATTCTAAATATCATAGGCTCTATGACGATAGTAAAAAGTTCATCAGCAAAGTCATATCTTTTACAAATCGGAAACAGACATTCCGTTTAAGATCAAAATTCAATGTAGTAGCGGTAACCGTCTGTATACTAACTATCTCTTTGGGCGTAAAAAACACTTTTGGCATGCCTTCTCCGCCTATTGACCGAAAATGGAAATTTCGTTTGAAGCTTTATGCCTTTAGCCATAAAAACCTCTTTTGCCATGTCTTCTTCTCACATGGATCAAGAATATTTAATAATACTATCTTTGTATTGAACTCGTATTACCATTCTATGAGATAATTCGGTCACCAACGTTTGGCTTTACAAAGTGATGATCTCACGCGCTGTATGGCATTTTACGCCGCCGTGTTGGAACCATTTCTCCTTCAAATAATGTGCAATGACATGATAAATAAAAAAAATTAATTGATCGTCCACTGGTTTTAGTTCTTCTACCAGTTGGATATATGAATATAGGCCAAGATCTTTCCTCAGCATTTGCAGAGACCGAGTTGCTGAGAACGGCGTCGGTTCGATAAATTCGAGTCCCCTGTCACACTTACGTCTACAGCGTTGATGGCTTCTATTAGCTGCTCAGTTGGATGAGTATATGCACCATAAACTTCACAAAGGGCAAACAGAACGCGCATTTTGAAAATAAATTTGCAAGATTTGTAAACGTTGTTCTTGTGTAGTCTTTACATGGTGATTTTTCAAAGAAAGTCTCAATGAAAGTCTATCACACTTCACACACCTCGCCTGAATGACGAATTGGTTGACCTAAAATGGCAACAAAACAATATCTATCAAAACTTAAGTTTTCTGCACTAAATTAAGCTTTCCCAGCGCGAGCTAGGAATTGATATTACACACAAAGTTTATTGGTGACATTTTCTAACAATCCATCGTAGATTTGGTTACAATTTTTGCGAATAAAAAAACTGGACCACCTAACTGTTCATATCTCGAGGCGAACTGCAATATACTGTGGAATTTTGACAGTTATAACTGTCTATTTTAAAAGGGGTGTGGTACAGCCCACTTCCACTCTTACTGTAATTTATACTGCAACAACATATGTAACAAATCTCATCTTCATACCTCTTATAGTTGATGAGATATAGCCCTTTTTATTTTCATGTTGTATCGGTGGTGTCACGCCCCTTTATCCAATCACAACCAAATATAGCCAGGGACTATCTACAGGTCATCAGTACCACTTGGTAAAATTTTCGTATCAATCTGTCTATTGGGAAAGCCTGCAGAGCGGATTGTTAAGGGGGCGTGGCACCCCCCACTTCCACGCTGGCTGTGATTAATACTGCTCCAACAGCATATATACCAAATATCATATTCATACCTCTGATAGTTCTTGAGATATAGCCCTTTTGATTTTCAAGTTGTATCAGCGGTGCCACGCCTCTTTATCCAATCACAATACATTATAGCCAGGGACTATCACTAGGTCAACAGTGCCATTTGGTAAAATTTTCGTATCAATCGGTCTATTAGAAAAGCCGTTAGAGCGATTTTTGAAAAGGGGGCGTGGCACCGCCCACTTCCACCTTGGCTGTAATTAATACTGCTCCAACAACATATATACCAAATATCATCTTCATACCTCTTATAGTTCATGAGATACAGCCCTTTTGATTTTCAAGTTATATGTGAGGTGCCACGCCCCTTTGTCCAATTGGACCGAATTGTAAATATAAACCACCCGGGGCGCCACCCAAACTCATACAAAAAAATTTATGCAAATCGGTCCAGCCGTTCGTGAGTTATAAAGTCACAACACACTTGCAACAATTTTTTATATATATAGATATCCCCACAAATTGTTTAAAAAAAACCAAATTAATTTTCTTCCTCTTAAATTAGCCAATAAATCCAAATACCCTCCCTTTGATCTAATCTGATATATAAACTCATCCCCTTCTCCCTCCGAACAATTTCTCCACATCAATTCGATTAATTACACATGTCTACCTTTTCCTTATCAATTATTCACAAAAGGAGAGAGAAAAAAAACGCTTTAACAAGCGTGTAAAACTGAAAAAAAAAACATATTTACAATTACTTTAACGGGAGAGAACAGCAAAAAAGGTCTATAACACTGGGCTAGCAAATGCCCTACCAGGCCACAAGACCACCCCACACCGCTAGTCACAATTTCCACTATAGCAGCCATGTGAGGGCATATCTACTCATATAATGTTGTTATTGCTTTTTCTTCTGCCTGCCGTATGTGGTTTAGTTCCTACGTTTGTTGGATCTCTTGCTGGCCTACCTCAATCGCGCTAGTGGTTGTGGCATGAACCTTTGAACGAGTACGAAAAATTTATAATCGATCTCCTGCTGCTTTTCTCATTCCATGGTGTTATTATGTAAAAATTCATTAAACATCTTAAAAAACAATATAATAAAATATCTGTGAACGAAGTACCAATGTACGAGGAGAAAATGTAAATTAAAAAATTACAACTTAACAAACGTTTAAGTATCGGCGGTATCGGTGATTTTAGATTTGGTGTGGATAATCTCGGTTTATGATTACATCGTACGAAACACAAACACACACAAGTTACCCAGCCTAGCTTACGATTAAAATAGGCAATTCTCGTTGGTATAATCGAATGTTTTATACAACGAATATTGTTAATAATGTAATACTGATGTTGATCGCATTGTAAGATTCGTGTTGTTCGCATAGTTTCGATAGTTTTAATTGTCTTGTTACAAGCAAAACAAAAAAGAAAAAGCTATAAAAACACACACACACAAAAATGTTTAATAAGATTTCATTTGTTTTAAAGGTTTGCGTGTCTGGGCAAAGAGGCCGGCGGTCGGTCTCAACTCACAGAATGTTGGCAAGGGCTCTCTGTGTTGATTTATTAGGGTTGACCGTGAATAATTGCCATAATTGAGGTATGTAATTGTGTATGAGGAAATAATTCGAGAGGATTTTCTATGGTTAATTAAATAGTAGAGATACTATTAAGTACAGTAATAACTCCATTATGGGCAAAAAAACCATGGCGAAGCATATTAAGAAAGAAAGAAAATTATGTTGTGTTTTTTGGGTGGCACGATATGTAAATATTATAGTGGTGATGTTGTGTTCGTAAAGAATATTTTATAGTGCTAATGAAAATCAAAATGTTCCCATGTTATAGTTTACCATAAAATATTTACAAAGTTATTAATGGAATCTTGTGTATAAGGTTGGTAGCCAAAATTCAACATTTCATTTTCGGTAATGTTCGAGCGTAGCATTTTGTATAATATATAAAGTAGCTATGGTCAAAATTTGAGCAAAATCGGACAAAATTAAGACGTGCCCGAAATAGGTCAAAGGTCAAATCTATATATATGAAAATGAGTTTGTTTTTGATTGCATTTTTTAGTACCGTATAGACCAAAGAGCAATATTATATAGAGACACCAACTCTCTCTCTGGGCAAACTTAAATTCCATAGGCTCGGCCAAACTGGAGGGGAAATGTTTGAAAGGATGACTAATGTGTTGCGCCTTGAAGAAATAGATTTAAAATAAAATAAACAAATCGCAAAAACTTAACATATTTCACATTTAAGCATTCACTTTTAATAGTATTTTCGGTAAATTTTCAAAAACAGAAGTGAAAAATCCCCGCTTCGAACATCTATCATGTTAGAATTCGCTTGAGCCTATTCATCAAATGGACGTCTAATTCGAATCAAGAGAGAGTTGGAGACCCATTGGTATAGACTAGAAAATAAGGTACTTGGATTTTTACGACCGCTGCCCTGGCCACGACATTAAAATTATTCTGGGAGACTTTAATGCCAAAATAGGAAGGGAAGATGTTCTTGGTCCATCGATCGGTAAATTAAGCGGGTTTAGGCTGGTTAGCTTCGCAGTGGGAAGGAACATGGTAGTGAGTGGAACCAGATTCCAGCACAAAGATATCCACAACGCAACTTGGCTATCCCCCGATCAAAACATCAAAAATCAAATTGATCATTGATGGCAGGCATGCATCTTGCGTCATGGACGTGCGTGTAATCCGTGGTGCTAATATTGGCTCGGATTATTACCTGGTTGCAGCCAAGGTGCGCACAAGATTGAGCAGAGCGAAAAACGCACGTAACCAAACACAAACCCCAGAGATAACTAAACTACTCCAACCAGCTCTCCCAACTTTTACGACACAACGCCTCTACTTCTGACGTTCCCGATACACAGTGGCAGCAAATTGCGCATTCCATGGCAACCGTGCTAGGATATGAAAGCGGCGCTCAGACGAATCCTGGTACGATGAAGAATGTCGCATAGCGTCTGAGGAACAGGATGCTGCCTATAGGGCAACGCTGCAGCCAATTGTAACCCGTGCTGTTAGGGAACGGCATAAGGAGAGAACACTTCCAGCAACTGCTGGTTCCAGAAGGCAGCGCACGTGAAGGTATCACGCCAATTGTCGACGACAGATTAGATTGCCCACCACCAAGTCAAGTCGAGGTAAGAAGAGCAATATCGCGGCTGAAAAAAATAAAGCAGCCGGTGCCGACGGTCGTCGGGCGTCGGGAGTGTGATGCAAGGTAAAGCTTCTGATCGGTTTAACTTGGCAAACCCAGAGTGATCCTTGCCAATTGCACTTCAAGTCTACTCACACAGCTCCGTTTTCGTGGTACTACAGCGAACGGAGTACCTCCACGTGGTGACGCCTGGAAACGTGCTTCTGACACCCGTCAGAGCACGGCTAACTGAGGGGGGCGAAACCTAAAACCCAGGCACGTCAGCTCAGAGTGAGCGGTGAGCGGTGGTCAGCGTCTGACCCAGAATGGGCGGCTGTAATAAAATCCTGGCAGGAGGAGAAAACTGCGACGTGGTGCGCTGGGCTTGCAACCCGCCACTGACGTTTAAACTATTGCAATGAAAAGAAGTAAGATAAGAATAAAACGGACCCCCCAAAATGTTGACGACCACCGCAAACGAATTAAGGACCATGATTTGAGGATATGTACCTGGAATGTTAGAACACTGTATAGACCAGGTGCCTCCATCCAACTGGCGGAAGTCCTCGAAAAATACAAGGCTGACATAACCGCTTTACAGGAAATCCGGTGGACGGGACACGGGTGCTCGCGCATGAAGACGTGCGACATCTACTATAGTGGCCATGCGGACAAGCACGAGTTTGGTTGTGGATTTGTGGTGGTTGGCAAACGTCCAACAATGGCATCAGACTGATTGATTTCTCTGCGGCAAGAAATATTGTAGCAGCACTAGATTTGACCATAAAAATATTCATAAGGCAACATGGTTATCTCCAGATCAATTGACGAGGAATCAGATAGATCACGTGGTAGTCGATGGAAGGCACGCATCGAGTGTTCTGGACGTACGAGTGATCAGGGGTGCGAACATTGACTCTGATCACTTCCTTACCGCAGTTAAGGTACGCACAAGGCTAAGCATGGCGAAAAACGTACGTAACCAGGCACAACGAAAGCTGGACATCGGTAAACTGCGGACCACAGAGGTAGCGGATGCCTACTCCAACCACCTAACTGAACTGTTGCGGAATGCTCCAACTCCTGATAATATAACCTCACAGTGACAATATATAGCCGACTCCATAGAACGGACTGCGAGAAGCGTACTTGGGTACTCAAAGCCGTCTCAAGAAGATGCCTGGTACGATGATGAATGTCGCAATGCCACGAGAGAGACGGATGCTGCATACAGGGCAAAACTGCAGCCAATGGCAACGCGAGCTGTTCGTGAACGGCACAGGAAGAAGAGACGACAGGCAACTCGTCTTTTTAGAAGAAAAAAGAAGGAGCTGAAGAAGAGGCAGGATGAGTGTACTGAGTTGCTTCGAAGTAGAGGGGAAGCCCGAAAATTCTACAAGAGAGTTAAAGCGAGAATGCGTGGAACAGGGTTGCCCTCCTGCAAGGACAGCGATGGTCAGCTAGTGACGGACCCGGATAACGTTCTGAAGATATAGAGTAATAATTTCAGAAGTTTACTGGATGCGGACACCACTCAAGAAGACCCCGCTCCAATCCATGACGATGGTATTAACTGTCCACCTCCGAGCCAGAGCGAGATACGTATGGCCATCTCCCGCCTTAAAAACAACAAAGCTGCTGGAGCCGATGGTCTCCCTGCTGAATTGTTTAAGGCTGGCGGGGAGGAGCTGATTAGGAGCATGCATCAGCTCATGGAGAACATCTGGCAAGAGGAGAGCATGCCCGGGGATTGGAGTCTCAGTCTGTTATGTCCCATATACAAGAAAGGAGATCGTAGTGAATGTAAGAACTACCGTGGAATAAGCCTATTACCAATTGCGTACAAGGTCCTTTCAAGCATATTGTGTGAACGTCTAAAGCCAATTGTAGAAAAACTAATTGGACCATATCAGTGCGGCTTTAGACCTGGCAAATCTACGACGGATCAAATATTCACCTTACGACAAATCCTGGAAAAAACCCATGAAAAGCAGATCGACACCTACCACCTCTTTGTCGACTACAAAGCTGCCTTCGACTCTCCGATAAGGAATAGGCTTTATGAGGCCATGTCTGAGTTTGGTATTCCTGCAAAGCTGATTAGACTTTGCAAATGTACCTTAGACAACACCAAATCCTCGGTTAAGATTGGTAAGGATCAGTCTGAACCATTTAACACGGAAAGATGTCTCAGGCAGGGCGATAGCCTGTCCTGTACACTATTTAATATAGTTATGGAGAAGGTGATGAGAAAGGCTGGTGTCAACATGTCTGGCACCATATTCCACATGAGCCACATGCCACTAGCCTATGCCGATGATATGGACATCATTGGTCGAAATCTGCGGGATGTTACTGCAGTTTTCTCATCACTAGAAAAGGAGTCAGCAAAAATGGGTTTAGCGGTCAACGAGGACAAAACAAAAATAATGATTTCGACGAACAAAGAGTCCTCTCGTTGGGAACGCACCGTGAACGTTGACAATTATTGTTTTGAGGTAGTCGACGAGTTTACCTACCTCGGATCTTCCGTCAACAAGAAAAATAATGTCAGCCAAGAAATTAAACGGAGAATAGTGCTAGCCAATAGATGTTTCTACGGACCTCGGCAGCACTTTAGTAACACCACCTTATCTCGGAATACTAAGAAACAGCTTTACCAGGTGCTAATCTTACCCGTTCTTTTGTATGCTGCCGAATCATGGGTGCTTACGACAACGGACATACAAAACCTGGGAGTGTTCGAGAGAAAAGTACTCCGAAAAATTTATGGACCTATCTGTGTCGACGGCGAGTTTCGCCATCGGATCAACCATGAGCTTTACCTCGACATCGACGTAGCTAAAAGAGTCAGAATGCAACGACTACGATGGCTGGGTCATGTTGCCAGGATGGATGTAAATGCTCCAGCGAGAAAGGTATTTGAAGGCGAACCTGAAGGACGGCGCAGAGCAGGGAGACCCAAACTCCGTTGGAAGGACCAAGTGGTAGGCGACGTGCCACCATCTGGTAGGACTAACTGGAGAACACACGCACAAGACCGAAGAGTGTGGAATTCTTTAGTACTTCAGCCCTCAAACTTATGAACCATGTTCGTAAGTTGTAATGGGCCACTTAAGTAAGTACTTGAGTAAGCCGACGGTCTTCCGCCAGAGCTCTTCAAGTCCGGTGGCGAGAAGCTGATAACGAGCATGCACCAGCTCTTGCGTACGGTTTTGCTTAAAGGGTGCATGCCCGACGATTGGAATTTAAGCGTATTATGAAAAAAGGTGATCCAAGTGTGTGCTTCAACTACCGCGGGATCAGCCTTTTAACCATCGCATATAAGGTCCTGTCAAATGTGCAATGTGAAAGACTAAAGCCAGTGTTATCCAAACTGATCCGGCCTTATCAGTGTGGTTTAAGACCTGGTAAATCAACAACTGACCAGATATTCACTTAACTTAACTTAATTTCCCTTTGCACCCCATGAATGAATGAATTGGTATGGGATAGCTTCTCGCGTTGTTGTGAATTAACACGCTTTCTATTTTTAGATTCACAACTAACGGCACCTACTTGTTTATCGACGAATGCGAACGTCACTGTTTGAGAAGCTCTTACTAGACACGCCGATTGACTCGACACTTAATACTGCGAAGTTGCTGTCAACAACATTCGAGGGGAGCCGACAATGAAAGAACAATTTTTTTTTTAAGATGACTGAAACCTGGTTTGAACCGGCGATCTCCCGCATGGTAGTCGCGTGTTCTAACCACTTTGCCACGGCCGGTCCCAGATATTCACACTTCGACAAATCCTGGAAAAGACCCAAGAGAAACAGATCGACACGTACCATCTTTTCGTCGACTATAAAGCTGCCTTCGACAGCCCGGTACGGCAGAAATTACTCGAAGCCATGGCTGAGTTTGGTATTCCAGCGATGCTTATACGCCTTTGCGGAATGACGCTGACTGACACGAAGACTTCAGTGAAGATTGGCAAGGACCTTACGGAGTCATTCTGTACCAGACGAGGCCTAATACAAGGCGACGGCCTATCGTGTAATCTCTTCAGCATAGGAATAGAGATGATAATGAGAAAATCTGCAGTAAACACAAGTGGTGCTATAATCAAAAAAAAGCCACATGCTCCTCGCGAACTCTGATGACGTAGATATCAGCAGTCGAAAACTGCGGGATGTGACTGCAGCCTTCTCGGGTTTAGAGTAGGAATCAGCGAAAATAAGCCTAACGGTGAACGAGGACAAAACGAAGTTATTAGTTTCAACGAACAAAGAATCTACTCGTTTGGGAAACTGCGTCAACGTTGACAACTGTAATTACGAGGTGGTAGATAATTTTATCTACCTATGCTCCGCCATCAACAAAGCAAATAATATCAGCCTAGAAATCCGGAGAAAAATCCTGCTTGCTAATAAATGCTACTACAGACTAAGCAAGCGATTCAATGACAGAGCCCTCTCTCGACGAACAATAATCCAGCTATACCAGATACTGGTTCTACCTGTCTTAATGTATGGCTCGGTATTCGAGAGAAAACTACTCCGTAAAATATATGGGCCCATCATCGTTAACGGAGAGTATCGGCGTTGTATGAATCATGAGCTGTACGTGCTGTACACTGACATTGACGTGGTCAAACGCATTAAGGTGCAACGGTTGCGTTGGCTAGGTCATGTTGTACGCATGGACGAAAATGCTCCAGCTCGAAAAGTCTTCGACAATGAACTCGATGGACGGCGCAGAAGAGGGCGACCAAAACTCCGTTGGAAAGACCAGGTTGCTGAGAACCTTACAGAACTTGGTGTGACTAACTGGAGAAGAAGCGCAGAAGATCGAGTCGCTTATAATATTTTTCTACGTGCGGTATATAATCCACTGGGATTGCAAAGAAATTTCAGCTAAGTAAGAAAGTATGTTATAATAGCCACTGTAATAGTTTGATCGTCCTGAAAAAATTTACCAAAAACCTGACCTTTGGCTTCTTTGGGATACGGGAAATAGTTGCCCGATCTTACACAAATTTCCGTCATGTATTTTTTACAACAAGTGGCACAAAATTTCCGTCAAACATTTTTAAATTTCCACAAAAAATTGTCTATACATTTCGACATTTTTAAAACAACTCCTAAGAAATTAATATTCCGCTAGAAACTGGAGACTGTCAATTTAGCAATCTGCTAAGAAAGAACCTGAAGTTCGAATGCAAACTTATAAATGTCTAATTGCTAACTTTTAAGGCGATTCGAATTGCAAATTGTTTAGTATCTAAATATCTTATTAAAATTACTGCAATATTACTACATTAAAGTTCCCGACGTGCTATCTATTATGAAGTTCGCCTTTAAAATTGTTGCAAGAAATCTTGTTTTCTTTCGGCTAATGTCCCTTTTCACATTGCCCTTACCACTGCCTGCTCAGAAATACATTGATCAACATTCTCACTTAATCGCATAATGAGGTCAATTTATAAGAAGCGCCCTCGTTTGCCATTCAAATTTTCCAATTAATTATTTTTCTTATCCATTGAAATTCTATCTTCTTTTGGCTCAAAATAACAAAAGATATGAGCGTACCTTTTCCTTTTGTCGCCGTTGTCTTAAAATTAAATGGGATTTTATTATAAATTAATTTGACTTTCAGGCAAATTTACGAAAACCATTTATTACAAAGATATGAGTGCAAAAAATAACAGTAAAAGAGGTGGACATTTCTTTGGAGATATTGTGGGATTTTAATTCAATTTTGTAATTTTATGCTGAAAATGCAGTGTTTTAATTTTTCAAATTCATCGCGATATGCCAAGACCATAAAGATGACGATGATGATGATGATGCAAGTGGTGATGCTGCAACTGCTGTGGCCTGCTGCATGCAGCGCCCTCCAAACTTGATAATGACTTTGATATGGTCGACCAGTAAAAAACATTCCAATGTTCGCTGTTGAATACTGTTGGTTTAAATTATTAAGCTTACGCTCAGTTAGTCACTCAACCACCAACACTATCTTGAAAGTCGCATCTCTGGGCTGTTTCTGCAGGCCCTTCAAACAAACACTTTTTATGCAAAAATGCCCCAAAAAGCCCTGGCCATTGCTGGTCTTAAGAGCGCGCGCGTACCAGTGATTTGCTTAAATACTCCGAAAAATCTCAAGTTTTGATGTGAGTTTTGCATTTTAACTCACTGCCACAACAGAGTGCAGTGAAATATGACCTCACAAACAGAAGTAATTTCTCACAGGGCCCGCCACGAAAACTATACGCAAATATCGAAAACGTATTGAAGTTATTGTGCCGCTTGGCAATACTCGACTCGATGCGACTTGGCCGGCCTGAAAATTTATTGGTTCCCCCACAGGAAGAAACAACAAGATGACGAGCATCAGTGCAGGAGAACAAAAGAATCTTTTTGTTTATGGCCAGATAAACATCGAGAGTGAGTGAGTGCAGAATCCCGGTTAACACAACAATAACAAAAAAGATGAACTGTTGAGTCCGGTATCTTGTTGTCTGGGTTCTTTATGATGCCAAGAAATTTATCTTTTTCCTTATATAACACACACACACGTGTTTGCTTCATTCTTTTTTCACCACTGCGAGAGCAGCAGAGCGATGGCCGCCGGAAAGCAGATCAAACAAATACCAGGCCAAATTGAAATATGTAGCCGCGCGCAAAACAAATGACAATACTCCGCCGCTGTTGGTATCTGGGTTAGCAATCAGCTTTTAGTCACTCTCAAGTCCGTGTTGTTTCTGCACTCGTTTTCCACATTTTATTTATTTGGCTTTAACGCATACTTTCGTATACAGCGCACATTTCAATTGATAATCTGCAGAAACTTTTTGGCTTAATACCACCACAACACACAACTACCTTGCTTTAATCTGCTGTGTTGAGCCCCCTTTTGTTAGCCCCCTGCTCTTGCCGGCCCGGTCTTTGGCGTTTTAAACATAAATTCATAGCTTTGCCAAACATTTGCTTAAGCTCACTTATTGTCGCTTAATTACAGGTCTTAACTTCATTCCTGCTGGCCTTCATTTGTGTGCAACTGCTTGCCTTGGCCCTGGCCAACCCAACACAGATCCTTTGCCCACGTCAGACGGACGTGCCCCATTGCCGGCCGGTGCTTTCAATTCTTAGCATACGTTCTCTGTACGAAAACCGTCCAAAGCAATTAAGTGTATCAAGATTACTTAATATGTGGCTCTTAAGAGCCTCAAATGATGAAGACCAACTGCTGCAAGAAGCAAGAAAAAACAACAACAACAAACTGCTCTTCAAGAATTGAACGAAATTTTTTGCTTATTGAAAGCTCAGCGGATTCTTGGCGTTCATTACAATCCGTCCACCAAGAGATACTGCAGGAAATTCACTAACCACAAATTCACACACACACACACTGCGGGTAGAGAGCCACCTTATCAGCAGCTTCAGTGAGCCTTAGCCGCCGCTGCCGCCGTCATAAGCACCATGTTGTGTTCTACCACAATGTAGCACCGGTAACCAGTACACCGGTACCATCATCACCATCACTGCCTGTTCTTGGCTTGCTTCCATCAATTGATGAAATTGATTTTGTGTTGTTAGGGAGGAGGTAGTGGTATTGGCATATTCTTTATGTAAGTTTTCGTGTAAATCAGGTATCAAACATTGTAACCTGTATTCTTGTTGTTGTGGTTGTGCTTTACTGCTCTACGGGTGATATGATATTTTTAATATACATAATATAAAAAGTAACAAAGATGATCAAATTTTAACCAGAATGAAATTGATACACGAGAAGAGGAGAAACTATTCGCAAGTGATTACAAAATTGTAGTAGGTATTTGCACCAAACTGTGGCTGGTGCAAATTGTAATTAGTCGCATGCAAAATCAGAAAAAGCAAAATATCACCAATGGCAATGTTAAGTGTAATGTTTTTCTTATATGATTCGAAAATTAAAATAGAAACAAAATTTTGGCCAGCTACTTTTATTTTTGATATATCAAGAGGGCGTGACCCCGCCCATTGGAGATATTTTTGATAACCCAGTTTCTGTAGAACTGTTTCTTTAATCGTCTTGAAAATTTATGTGTATGCATTTGGCAGCAAAGATCGCGATCCAACATATAATAGGCGGGTTCGGATCAATGGGCGTGGTGTAAAACTTTAAATGGATGTATCTCATGAACTATAAGAGGTACAAAGCTGATATTTGGTATATATTGTTGGTACAGTATGAATTACAGACAGGATGGAAGTGGGCTGTGCCACTCTCCCTTTTAAAATAAACCGTTATAACAGACATAATATTTGGTCGTCCTGAAAATTTCACAAAAAGGGCGAGGCTGGTCTCACTTACTAACTTAAGTGGCCAATTACAACTTACGAACGTGGTTCATAAATTTGAGGCCTGAAGTAATAAAGAATTCCACACGCTTTGGTCTTCTGCGTGTGTTTTCCAGTTAGTCCTACCAGATGATGGCACGTCGCCTACCACTTGGTCCTTCCAACGGAGTTTAGGTATCCCTGCTCTGCGCCGTGCTTCAGGTTCACCTTCAAACACCTTTCTCGCTGGAGCATTTACATCCATTCTGGCAACAAGTCTCATCCATAGAAGTCATTGGATTCTGACTCTTTTAGCTACGTCGATGTCGGGGTAAAGCTCATACAGCTCATGGTTCATCCGATGACGAAACTCGCCGTCGACACAGATAAGTTCATATATTTTTTGGAGTACTTTTCTCTCGAATACTCCCAGGTTTTGCATGTCCGTTGTAGTAATCACCCATGATTCGGCAGCATACAACAGAAGGGGTAAGATTAGCACCTGATACAGCTGTTTCTTAATATTCCGAGATAAAGTGGTGTTACTTAAGTGCTGCCGAAGTCCGTAGAAACATCTATTGGCTAGCACTATTCTCTGCTTAATTTCTTGGCTGACATTATTCTTCTTGTTGACGGACGATCCGAGGTAGGTAAAGTAGGTAAACTCAAAACATTAATTGTCCACGTTCACGGTGCGTCCCCATCGAGAGGACTCTTTGTTCGTCGAAATCATTATGTTTGTTTGGTCCTCGTTGACCGCTAAACCCATTTTTGCGGACTCCTTTTCTAGTGATGAGAAAACTGCAGTAACATCCTGCAGATTTCAACCAATCATGTCTATATCATCGGCATAGGCTAGTGGCATGTGGCTCTTGTGAAATATATGGCCAGACATGTTGACACCAGCCTTTCTCCTCACCTTCTCCATAACTATATTAAATATCGTACAGGACAGGCTATCGCCCTGCCTGAGAACTCTTTCCGTGTTGAATGGTTCAGACTGATATTTACCAATCTGTTCAAGGTACATCTGCAAAGTCGAATCAGCTTTGCAGGAATACCAAACTCAGACATGGACTCATATAGCCAATTCCTTATCGGAGAGTCGAAGGCAGCTTTGTAGTCAACAAAGAGGTGGTAGGTGTCGATTTGCTTTTCATGGATTTTGTCCAGGATTTGTCGTAAGGTGAATATTTGATCCGTCGTATATTTGCTAGGTCTAAAGCCGCACTGGCTCGGAGGTGGACAATAAATACCATCGTCATGGATTGGAGCGTGGTCTTCTGGAGTGGTGTCCGCATTCAGTAAATTTTTAAAATGACCTCTCCATATCCTCAGAACGTTATCCGGGTCCGTCAAATTGGGTCTCACTAGCGGCTTTTAATTGATAACTCAATTAAATATTAAAAGTTTTCGTCAACATGATAATTTTTCTGCAATAATATTGCAGAAGACGATTTGACGATAAAAGTCTGGTTCAACAACCAGTTAATTCTCAGCCCAATCACCGAACACACGTGGATGCAGGCCAAGATTTTTCCTCAAAATTTTTCAAGTAGTGGAGGGCAAAGAACGAGTTGCTACACAAAAGTCAATCATTTGTATGACTAACACCTTTCTTAATTACTTTTTCTGCCTGCTAAGTGAATGTGATGAAAAATCTTTTGTGCTGTTACTTACAAGTTCTCAAAAACTTGTGTTCATTTATCACAAAATTAGTTTTCATCTGTTTAATTTTACCACACCCATTCAATATTTGCAAAGGTCCATAATATATTTAACCTTTTGTGATAGCCATAAAACATTTTCAACCTTTTACAAACAAAAATTTCTTCACGACATCTTTGTAATGAGAAAACCATGCTGCCATGCTGCCAACATGAATATAAATTTCAAATAATTTGAATAATAACCTAACGAATGTGAAAAAAAGACCCTATTAATATAGTTGGTTGTTTTTTTTGCTAATACATACAAAAAAGAAAACTAATTTTATGCTTCTTTTTCTTACCTTGCCAAAAAAAAAGGACAGACACAGGTGCGACAATGTGACTAGACCTAGACCCTTAACATGTGCTCGCACACACACACACACACACCCCAAGGTGGGTGGTCTTTCAACGATAAATAATCGAATGTTTACGTGACATTATTAAATTATACAAGAAAAAAAAAGCTTCCCCAAACCACAACAACAACAACACCAACTACTCTATGCTTACCATTCTTGCCAGCTACTGCTAAGAGGTCTAGGCGATTTGAGTGAGTGAGTGGCAAAAATAAAATGATATATCGTAACGATAGACGGACGTCTGAGCCGAATAAACGATTGGCAATTACCGCATTATGCACATGGGTGGTTTCACATTTCACAAACTGAAAACGGGAAAATCGTATGCTTTAACGCTTTTTCAAATTCAGTCAAGCAGCCAGGCAGCCAGTGTGCCATAGCAAGATTAAGAGGGATTAATTGACAAAGACGACAGACCCGAACCAAACCTAAAAGTGGAAGGCAACACCACTGATAAGAATATTAAGTATTAGCAGCAAAAGGACAAAATCAATTTCTAGAATGGCAGATGGGGGGATTGGTGGGTATAGAGTTTTGAGGATTACACAGTGAAAAGGCGCTCAAGACTGGTGGACACAGATAATGACACACACAGAGAGAGAGAGAGAGAGAGAGAGAGAGAGAGAAAGCGAGAAAGCGAGTATGCGCTTAAGAAATATTAAAAGATTTTTGTAATCACCATAAAGTGTCTTGTAATGCGAAGGTAATTAAAACAAAATCCGTTTTTGGTACATGACAAATCGTTTATTGATTTCTGTAGAAACTACCAACAAACAACCAAAGCAAGCAACTGAGGCAACTGAGGCAACAACACAGAATCGACCAAGTTGTTCATTCCTCCATTGGCTCATTAATTTTAATTATAATTTGCCAATTTCAACAATGAATCGAACATGAACGGACACAGATATTTAACCGTAACCATATGTGTCAAAAACATTGCCACAGGACGGACGGACGGACGAACAGGCAATGACATGGTTGCGGAGGACAGACAAACGGATGCAGAAGAAGTGTAGTGGTGGGACCATAGCATGGACCGACAGGCATAGTACATTGTATCAGTGCAAAAGCCAAACATGGCTAGGCAATGTTTTTTCGTCTCTCCAAGCTACTATTTTTGGGATCACTTACATATTGGCTACAAACTTTTGAACACATGTGTAGGTACAACGAACACCGCCGAACTCCATACTCAAGTCATTCATCTTATACGGTTATCATACCCCAGCTATAACAAAAACAACCAGCGTCCCCACCAATGCTGCTACTTAAATGTTCAACTGATGATTGATCATTATCTGTCCCCGGCACAGACAATTACAGATCGTTTTACAATTAAATAGTGAAAGATAAAATCAATATGTAACGCACAGGCTATCCGCCGCACAAAGTATAGCCGTGGTGGCTGCTGGTATCGTATCGTTTTGGTTATGTTGCGTAAAATACCAACGCCCAAAATAGAGAAGCAAACCTATCGATTTTTTTTACGTTTTTCTTAAGATCTGTCGTACTATGTAGTGTTGTGGCTAATTCCAGGCTACGAGAGTCATGAGTTACATGATAGCCCCCCCTAAGCATGGCCACCACCTCCACTAACAGCAACAAATGGTTAATTGGTCAAGTTTGGCATTTGTTGGCGTTGGCTGGTTGACTTTTTCTTGACTTGGCTTCCAATAACATCATAAAACAAACTAAAAAAAGAGAGAGAGACCTATAAAAAAAGATACATATGTCTGGTAAGCAATTGAAAGTGGGTTGGTTTGACTTTATAGTGATTACCAAAAAAAACAACAAGACAAAACTTGGATTGTGTGATTCCATATTTCTGTAGGATTTTTTTGTATTTTGTCATTTAAGCGTTGTATTTAATTTCAGATGATAAAGTGCGAAAGTGATGTAAGTTTTGGGATGATGAATATTTGAGGAGGGTACCCAGCGGTAAAAAGACCCATTACTTAATAGCTGTTGTCAGCTATATTTAGTAGCTGCCAGTGATGACTCACTCGCTTATATTCCCCCTTAAATTTAGCATAGGAGTGTCATAGGCTGTTTAATCGGTGCGCTCTCACTTACAAAGTAAGCGACGTGTCAGTAAGTGCCACTTCATTTGAAATTACGTTATAAGAGGAGTTTTAGGCGAGCTTGATAATACGCTTCATTACAAAGTAATTGACGATGTTAGTAGGTGTCCATTCATGGATTACTAAATAGGTACTTGGTTCCATTTACCGCTGGGTAGTTGCGTTAGAGAGATGGAATATTTGGTTTAAACCAGTGAACGGCAGCCCAATACAATCACAATATGAGTTTGTGTTGGTGAGTTGCTCTCTTTCCTCTCTCACTATAGTGAAGGAAATTGTTATATAGTTTTTTTTATAACTATGAACAAAATTATGATATAAACATCCAGGAAATAATTGACAAATATTACTACCGTGCGCGTGGAAAAGTGCATTAACATATTAGAAATTAATTTTATCGAAAAAATGCATTTCTTTTACTGTCGTGCTCACATTTGTTTGTTTTCGTTCAATGTGTGTGAGAATACATATGTGGCTCTCCCGCACAAGTTGCCCATGGGCTACCTTAAGCCCTTAACTGCTTTAAACCACATTGAATGTTTAGTTACGATAAGCAAAGAAGTTCCCTTGTCAAATTGCATGTAACTAACTTTTAGAGTTTAGTGAATCCATTAATGGCACAAAAATGTTTGCCAAAAAAAATCGAATCTAGGGCAATTGAATATTGCCTCACTTTTCTTCATATCAAATTTTGTAGCTTTTCAGTGTGTTGCCATTTTGTCCACTTCATATTAAAGCTAAAAATTATAAGTTTGAAAACAAATCCGATATCCAGGTATAGCTATAGAAGTGCAGACATAACTCTGTTAACGTTCCCAGCAATTGTGACCCCTCCCTATTCAGCTCAGACGGTTCTTTTCACCAGAAGCATCCCAATTAGGTGAGTCATTAAACAGTAAACCCCTAGAACATATAATGATTTTAGGATTACTGTAGGTAAATATAATTGAAAGTCCCCACGATGTTTGGAAAATCAAATAGAGGAATGTTTTCTTAGTTGATCTTCCTTTGGCATGCTGAGATTTTCCCCTTGATTATGTGTGTCGTAGTCACGTCGAATCTTTGTCGTTTTTCAAATATGACATCGCTGATATCGTTTGTGAGACTGAAATACAACTGTCCTTGCTACTATCGCGTTCTTTTTCATCAGATGATGAACAATTTTCAACACTAAACATTTCTATTAATTATTACTAATTTTATTCAAATACAAAAAAACAATCAAATGTTGTCGAAAGTCGACTACGACATACCTAATAAGGGGGAATAAATTTTGTAGAAGATTACTTCGAATATGGATTTCTAATAACCTTTTAAGGACAAAGGATTAGAGACTGATCGGTTAAAAGTTTGACCGTCATGGTTTGACATAAGAGTATTTGCTTGTTTTAGAGAAGAAAACCACTTTGGTTTGCTGCGAAATGTGTGGAATGTCTCTCAACATGAGGCAGCCTTGAAAATTAGTTCTAGCCAACTATAAAAGATATGTATAAGGCCTGCCGTAATTGCGCGGGATTTATTTCATCAGGTCTGACTGATTATTAAGGATTAAAACATTAGATTACCAATATGAGATTCGTCCTGTTCTATATTTTGTAATTGCGCTGTATTGATTCCATCAGGTCTGGCAAATTTCTAGGGTTCAAAACGTTGTATGGCCCATATCAGATTCTTCCTGTTCACTATCAAGCAAACTGTATTGAAGTAAGGCGGACTTCCACCTGACATTTCTGGCTGAATTTAATTTTGAATAACTTGGTCTGTAGAGTATTTTTTTCGCATAAACCCTATCATATTTATAAATATAATGGCAGTAAGTACAGCTTTTAAGCCAATGCTACTTTTTATAACTTACCTTCATATCTCTTATGAGTTTTTTGTTGCTCTTTTTTTTCGCCACCGCCATCACACCCTTTGTCTTCGTCAACGAAAAATCAAGAAAACCTTTTTAAATTCCTTATTTATGTGGGTTTTAGTACATATTGGCGTCTGTGATTCCCTCGCCAAAGCTATTCTTATAGAAAACTCCTTTTTGTGTTAAACAAAATAATAATAATAATAATAATAATAAGACTCTCCACGAAACAACCAACCAACCTTAACACACCCAGATTGTGTTTGCCGCTTTAGCCCCATTGCAGTCATTATGGCTGTTGTTGTTGTTGGTTTATTTCTACTTAAATGTCTAATATTACACGGTGTCAACGCATGATTAATTGTTACAAAATCAAGTGACACTTTAGCTATAATACATCGTAGTACGAATAGTACTTCATGTGGCCCCTCGTGCTCGATCCCTCTTGCTTACTACGCTTGTTATGCGCTCCCTGCTTCCTCTCTTAAGACTTTCGGATAACGTTCATTTGAAATGCCACAATAAGAACTGTTTTACTGTTTAGAGCAGGCAGCACTGTAAATGCCAGCCAGCCACCGCGCAAACTCTATAAACGAAACGAAACGTTTGGCAGGGGCAGAAATAAATTTTAATGAATGAGAGAAATCCATTTAAAATAAAATAAAAAAAAACTGTAAAAATAAAATTAATCGTTTTAACAATTTCTGGGGTTATTGCAATAAAGATAACATTAACAACAGCGGCTGTGACGCCAACAGCAACCACGGCAACAACAACAACAGCAGTGACAATCATAATCATAAACATAAAAATTCTATATAAAATATTTACATTTACTGTATTGTGTTACATAACGTCCCTCCCTCCAATTTAGGTGAACCAATCTCAGCTTGGGCTATTTGTCGTCGCCAATTTAAACCAACAAGGCATTATTCGTATGCTTCAATTAAATTCTGTGAGAATGTCTCCATTAGGAAAGAATTAATCGAATCAATTTGATTGAATTAGTTATGGATTGTATCGTGGCATTTTTTCTTATTTAAATTACCGAAACTTATTATTGAGCCGGGGTAACAATATAAAATTTGACTTTGAAAGGTTTTGCGTAACATTGATTGATATCCTGGATTTGTTTAGGGTGAGAGGGAGAGTGGCAGTTAATAAAATATTACCGGTCACAGCACGAAGGCATTGTAATGACTTTCAAGTGTTCTCTAATCAATCAAATTCAATGCATTTGACAGAAAGCCTAAGTTAAAGTGTAATTGTGCTTTGTGAAAAATCAATTAGTTCATGGAGATTAATAGAGTGAAACAAAAGCTTTGCCAAGGGGAATGCAAAGTGATACTATTCGCTAGCATAAGAACTGTTTTATATGTCAGTAGCAGCTTTAGAAGGAAACAGCTGTTAAGGGTAATTGCAAGTATTTAGAAATTAGCCAATTGTGGCTCTATAATTTCACAGTAATTGGAGAACTATCACAACTTTCCCTCAATTTTAATCAAGATTTACCCAGGATGGTTATTATCAAATTGCGACATAAACTGCAGAACTAAGCCCTTTAATATTATTGTATTCAAATATATATCCTCACCCTAAGTCTGATATAGTTTATCATACAAGCTATTGAAATTAACCGATTTTTAAGTGAAATTACTAATTATGTATTCTTTCTTTGGACCGTAAACTGTTCGAGATTGTGGCCGGATGAAGTACAACTGTAAAAAAGTTTAATTAAATATTTCTGGGCATATGTTCGTTTTGTGTGGAAATACTGAAAGGCTCTTTAATGGTACCAACTGAGAACAAAGGACCAATAAATTCGCATAAGAATCTCAAAACTTAAAACTTAATTTCCCTTTACACACCATAAATGAGGTATGGGATAGCTTTTCGCGTTGTTGTGAATTAACACGCTTTCTTATTTTAGATTCACAACTTATGGCACCTACTTTTTTAACGACGATTACGATCATCACTGTTTGAGAAGCTTTTTACTAGATATGCCGATTGACTCGACACTTATACTGCGAAATTGCTGTCGACAACATCGACGGGGCCGGAAATGAAAGAAAAATGTAAATGACTGGAGTCGGAATACGAACCCGGGATCCCCTGCATGGTAGTCGCGTGTTCTAACCATCATCCCTCGGCCGGTCCCAAGAATTTCAGAAGAAATCATTATTTCAAATGCGTTGGATAAACCTTCTAAATACAAAATATTTATTTTAGAAATGATTGGAAATATAATATTTTTCGAGAAATTGGGTAATTTGTATGGGAGACACTTGCAAGCCCGCAGGACATGTCCGACTTTTATTCGTAAGTCAACGTACACCATGTGAGAAAATTTGACTGAATTAAGTGTACTTACAAAAAATATATGCATGTAATACATACTATGGTTATGATTTCGGTCAATTTGTATGAGAGGTACCAGAAGGGAAACTCGCCATCGAAATACTTTTCTCTCGAATAACCTCTGGTGTTGTATGTCCGTTGTCGTAAGCACCCACGATTCGACGGCATACAACAGAACGGGTAAAATTAACGCATGGTACAGCTGTTTCTTCGTATCTCGAGATAAGGTGGTCTTACGAAAGTGCTGCCGAAGTCCGTAAAAACATATATTGGCTAGCACAATTCTTCGCTTAATTTCTTGGCTGACATTATTCTTCTTGTTGACGGACGATCCGAGGTAGGTGAACTCATCTCCTACCTCAAAAAAATAATTTTCAACGTTGACGGCGTGTCCCTTTCGTCCTCGTTGACCGCTAAATCCATTTTTGCTGATTCCTTTTCTAGCGATGAGAAAATAGCAGTAACATCCTGCAGATTTCGGCTATATCGTCGGCATAGGCTAGTGGCATGTGGCTCTTGAGGAATATGGTGCCAGACATGTTGGCACCAGCCTTTCTCATCACCTTCTTTATAACTATATTAAATAGTGAACAGGACACGCTATCACCCTGGCTGAGAACTCTTTCTGTGTTGAATGGTTCAAAGTGATCCTTACCAATCTTAACAGAGGATTTACTGTTTTCCAAGGTACATCTGCAAAGTCGAATTAGCTTTGCAGGAATACCAAACTCAGACATAGCCTTAGCTTAGCCTATTCCTTATCGGAGAGTCGAAGGCAGCTATGTAGTCGACAAAGAGGTGGTAGGTGTCGATCTGCTTTTCATGAGTTTTTTCCAGGATTTGACGTTGTAGTTGGTTTTAGACGTTCACACAATATGCTCGAAAGGACCTTGTACGGCAATTGGTAATAGGCTTATTACACGGTAGTTCTCACATTCACTATCTCCTTTCTTGCCCTCCCCGGCATGCCCTCCTCTAGTCAGATGTTCTCCAAGAGCTGATGCATGCTCCTAATCAGCTCCTCACCGCCTGCCTTCAACAATTCAGCAGGGAGACTATCGGCTCTAGCCGCTTTGTTGTTTTTAAGACGGGAGTTTGCGACATGTATCTCGCTCTGGCTCGGAGGTCTTCTCCCTGTGTCATTCACGAACAGCTCACATTGCAATTGTTTGCAGTTTCGCCCTGTATGCGGCACCGTCTTTCTCGTGGCATTGCGACATTCATCATTGTACCAGGCATCTCCTTGAAACGGCTTTGAGTACCCAAGTACGCTTCTCGCAGTCCGTTCTAAGGAGTCGGCTATATTATTAGGTAATATTATCAGGGGTTGGAGCGTTGCGTAGCAGTTGAGTTAGGTGGTTGGAGTAGGCGTTCGCTACCTATGTAGGCCGCAGTTTACCGATGTCCAGCTTTTGTTGTGCCTGGTTACGTACGTTTTTTGCCATGCTTAGCCTTGTGCGTGCGTACCTTAACTGCTGTGAGGCAGTGATCGGAGTCCATGTTCGCACCCCTGATCACTCGTACGTCCAGAACACTCGATGCATGCCTTCCATCGACATAGCCACGTTGCCTTATGAATATTTTTATGGTCAGTTCTAGTGCTGTTAACTACAACATTTCTTTTTTTTGGACAAATGTATAAATGTGGCGGTAAAAAAGTTCATTTGTATGGGAAACAACAGAAGGGGCGTGGTGAAAATACAAGAAGGTATCAGAAGGGGTGGGGCCAATCTGTCTATTTTCAATCATATAGCGTCATTGGGAAAACTATTGTAAATTTTCAGTGAAGGTTTACTCGAGTTGTGGTGCCCACCAGACCGCCGGACAGACGGAAATGGTTCAATCGTTTTAAAAAATTCCAACCCGTTTTTTTTTTTGGTAAGAAACATAATAATGCAATAAAAGTACATTTAGATAAACTCAAAGTATATTATTGGTATAATAAAACTACTTTTTGATTCCACATATTAACCTTTTGATACAGTAAAAGTACTTTTCTGTTCTGTAAATTTACCTTTTGGTAAAAGTACTTGTTAATGTAATAAATGTACTTTGTGATATTCTAAATGTATTTGTCGTATTTGTCGGTACAAAGAGAAATGCTTTTTGGTGCAGCAAAGGTACTTCTTGGTACACAAAAAGGACTTGTTGGTAAAATAAAATAATGATACAAGAAGACAATTTTTTTGCTACAACAAAATTACTTGTTGATGCAAAAAAAGTAATTTTTGGAACGACAAATGTTAAGTTAAGTTAGTTATGACAAATAATATACAAACCATAGCATGTCGCACTAGTAGGCTATTAGATAACTTATATATGGACCTGTTCGAATTTCTTAAAAGTACACAATTGAGAGTTCATTACCATAATCTCCTAGTAATTTGCTTTTCTCCTGGGAAAACCTGTGATATTGGGTCAGGTTTCACTAGAATTACAAATTTACCACTTAATTATTTACAAAGCTAATACCATATAGGCTTGTTCGGATATAAAAACATTGAATTTTCTTAAAAAAATAACGTCTTCCATTATATCCAAAAATACTCGATTATGCGTATAGTTGTATCTAATCATCATTATAAAAGATTAGCCTAGTTATTTGACAATCCTGTTATATAATCATTTATTTTCCTCTACATCTTGCACGTCTGGGTGCTACGATGTCTTTATTATAATACTTAGCAGTCTATTTTTATACAGTTATCAAAATCATAAAGGTACAAGGCTTCCACAATTATTTGGGATATTTTGGTTTATATTAAGAATATACAAGTATGTTTTCTCAATTTATAAAATAACTAGTCCTAATGCCACAATTATAAGTCTATATCTATACATTTAAGGATTATAGTTGGCGCGTATTGCATTTAAATACTATATAATGTAATCCCACATTCCACAACTGTATGGCCGCCTTGACTATGGTAATTATTAGCAGATCCCCTCCCTATTTTTCCCTACCCCTTAACACTTTTCTCAACCACCACAACAACCAAACGCGACACCGATTCATTAAACCACCTTCCTTCATTCATTACAAAACATTCTCTCTTGGCTTTTGCTATAATTCACTGCAATATGATAACACCTTAAGATAAATATCATTGCCATTATCAATTGCAAACCATCTTTCCTCAATTTCAATTGGCCACCCTGAAGACAGTGAGACGACGACGCGACGTCGGCTATGCAATGTAACCCCTTAATTTATGCATTTAATAAATTTCTCAAATTTAGTTTTTTTTCTTCTTCTGCTGCTGCTGCTGCTCCTCCTGCTACTCTGTGTTGAATCCACATAACGCAAATACGTTTCTTTGGCACTTGTTCCAACCGCATAGCTCACTCTTTGACTTTGGACGCTTACGTATACGCTCCTTGCAAATGCCTGGGTGTTTTACCAACCAGTTAACCCTAGCTTAAACCATCAGATATTTGCTTCAAGTGGATGTTGTTGTTGCTGTGGTTGTTTTTAGCCTGCACAAGATGAATATTTAATAGATGAGTTTACATTACGAGTAAATGATATTTAGTCATTTCGTAAATGAGAAAACGTGAGGCGCATGAAATGTGTTTGGCCTGAGCGAATGGGAGGGGGAGGGGGGGGGGGGGGGGCCTGATGGAGTAGAGTGGAGTGGAGTCGAGTGAAGTGGATTGGATTGAAGCGACAGAGCGACCACCACCATCAATCGGCAGCAGCAGAAGCTAGACACTGGGGACCAAAAAGAGGCAACCAAATAACCAATCAACCAACTAACGTTCTCACAGTCAGGGGCATCAAACAGTGAGGTGGCAGTGATGCGCTTGGTGAGAAGATTCTAAAGTCGTCAAAAATTTAAGGTATTCAAAATAATAACAAATTAATCAAATTTATTATGAAAGTTATGAGGCAGGTTTATACGTAGAGGTCTTAATTTACATTCAATACAATACACTACAATAAAGGTACATTTTAAGTACTTTTTGATACCGAAAGTACCTTTTGGTAAAACAAAAAAAGTTTTTTCTGCCACAAAAGTACTTGCTGGTGAAAATAACTTTTGTTAGAATAAAACTGATTTTTGGTACAAAAAAGTACTTTTCGGTATAATTCAGATCATTTTTGATACAATAAAAGTACTTGTTTGTTAAATAAAAGTACGTTTTGATACAAAAAAGTACTATTCCGTGAGATAATATAATTTTTAGTACAACTAAAAGTACTTTGTGGTAACAAACAGACGTGTTTCCTACAACAAATGAACTTTTTCGTGCAAGAAAAGTAATTTTTGACAACAAAAATTACTTTTTGGGACAATAATTATTCTTGTTGAATGTTCTACAATTTAAGTACTTTTTGGTACAACAAAAATGATTTTTGGTACGATAATGATGTTTTTTGGTGCAATCAAAGCAATTTTTGGTACAATAAAAGTACTTTTTGGTACAATGATTGTACTTGTTGAATAAATAGAATTGAATTTGATACAATAAAAGAAATTTTTGGTACTAAAATAGTACTTTTGGTATACGGATTGTACTTGTAAATACAATAGAACTAAATTTGGTGCAATAAAATACATTTTTGGTAGAAAAATAGTACTTTCGGGTGCAATGAAAGTAATTTTTGGTACAACAAAAGTACTTTATTGAACAATAATAGTAAGTTTTAATGCAATAGAAGTACTTTTCGGTAGAAAAAAGTACTTTCGATTAGAACGAATTATCGTTTGGTAGAACGAAGGTACATTTTGGTACAATGAAATTGATTTTGGGTACAATAAAAGTAGTTTTTGTTGCAATAAAAGTACTTTTTGATGCAACAGAAGTGAATTTGAATACAACAAAAGTACTTTTTAGTACAAGAAAAGTGTATTTTGGTACAACAAAAGTAGGTGGTTCAACAATTGTATATACTGATACAACAGAAGTACTTTTTGGTACAATAATAGTACTTTTTGGTGAAAAAGAAGTACTTTTTGGTGCAATAGAAGTACTTTTTGGTTCAAACAGGTTTTTTTTTTTTGGTACAATAACAGTACTTTTTGGTGAATTAAAGGTCTTTTTTATACCTTAGAAGTACACAAAAGTACTGGCTGTTAGAATAGAAAGCCATTTGGTAGAATAAAAGTACCTTGTGGTACAATTTAAGTGATTTTGGGTACAATAAAAGTTTGTACAGTAAAAGTACTTTTTGATACAACGGACGTGAATTTTGTACTAAAAAGTAGTTTTTAGCCAAAAAAAAGTTAATATTAGTACCATAAAAGTACTTTTAGTACAGTAAAAGTACCATAAAAGTACTTTAAATACAGTAAAAGTACTTTTTGATGCAATAAAAGTATTTTTCGGTACAACTAAAGTAATTTGTAGTACAACAAAAGTATATTGCGGTATAATGTAAACACTAATCGGTACAGTTAAAGTACACACTTACTTTCGGATACAATAAAGCAACATTGTGGTAAATAAAAGTACTGTCTGTACAATAAGAGTACTTTCTGGTATTATAAAATCACATTCTGGTACAATAAAAGTACTTTTTGGTACAATAAAATTACTTGCGGTACAATTAAAGCACTCTTTGGTAAAATAAAGTTTCTTTTTTATGCAATCAAAGTAGATCTTAGTACATTTCAAGTACTTACAAAAATGCTATGCGTTACAATAAAAGTACTATCTGGTACTATGAAAGCACTTTCTGGTACAATAAAAGTACTTTTTTAAACAATAAAAGTGCTTGCTGTACAATTGAAACACTTTTTGATACAAGAAAATGTCTTTTTAGTAAAATAAAAGTACTTTAAGGTACAGTAGAAGTTGTTTTTACTTGAAAAAAGTACTTTTTGGTACAATAACAATACTTTTTGGTACATTAAAATTATGTTTGCCACAAAAAAAGTACTTTTTGGAAAAACTTTTTGCGACAATAATAAAACTTGTTGGACAGCTTAATACAAGTACATTTGTGACTTCAAAACCCACTGTGCACTGCAGCATCCGCTGCAACAGCAACATCAATTGCGAAACATAGAAAGTTTCTTGTGTTTGTTTTATTTTACTCTCATCCTCTGCCTACCTCCCCATGGAGGCTTTGCCATGAAACATAACCCACAAGGGAATGGTAACTTTGGACAGCAGCAACAAAAAGACAGATCCAACATTGTTGTAATTGCTGTTGTTGTTGCGGTCTACTATGAATGAGTGATGTTCGTTTGCTGGTATGGAAACGATGGCACAGAGACATTCCTGTCGCGTTGGCGGTGGCATTTTGGCAGTGCGAGTGACGGCGCGTGTTAGATGCCTAATGAATTTTTAGATATTTTACGCCAAAAAAAAACACAAAAACGATGGCAAACAACAAAGTCCTCGCCGAAAAACAAAGAGGCAGCACCGAAACATAGCACACAATAGAAAAAAAAAACAAGAGACTACCACAAATGTTTTAGAGTTGATGGCATCGCAGTGATACTGCCAGAGTGCTACTGTTGTAATTACATTAGGCTTTTTGTTGGGTGAGGGGTTTTTGTTTATTAACTTGAGGAAGGTACTTAGCTGAGCCGCCCGCTTTGTTTTGTTATGTTTTTTTTTTGTTTCATAATTAATATGAATTGTCAAAACTTTACGTGGCATACCTTGATGAGTTGGCAACATCAAATCAATCGCATTTTAACACTTGGCGGGGTGGGGTAGGGAAACACGAAGGGCTTTTTTTGTGTTAAATTTGGGTAGAAGCTCTGCACGCACAAACAGTTGTGCTATGTCATGGGTTGCGTGTTGATAAGAAACGGACATAGTAGTACATTTCTGGCGTCAATTATCGTATTGCATTGTTTTGGCGTTGAAAGATGTCAACATGAAAGGAGGAGGTGATATATACATAATTATAAAATAATGGCTGCGAAAGAAATGAGTTATTAGTGTCTTGGATATATTATATGCTATTTCATGAGAATTATCATGAGGTAACTACTAGAAGAGTGATTATGATGTTCATACTGAGACAATTCTATGTGAAAAACTTGCAAAAAAAATGTATTATGTTTTATAAAAAACTATACATTTAGTCGCGATAGCCTAAGATATTACCGATGGGCAAATGTGCAGAATATGAAGCGGACCCCCAAAAGAAAAAAAAAAAGCGACGCGCCCTAAATACGTCCTAAGACGCGAAAATAAAGGTCAAAGATGGTTCCCTTGGTAGTCAAAATAAAATCCCATTGGGTTCTGTGATCATATGGGATCCGCGCCATATTATGCACTTTTGGCCATCGGTAATATCACAGCCTATCGTAGAGAGTCATCATAGAACCCAAGGGGCTTTGTTGTTAGGCTTTCTAGGGCGCTATTGTCCCTGACCTCAACTTTGACATACCATTCCGATGTTTTGGGACCATGACGAAGAGAATGGTATATTTTTTTAAATCGACGATCCGCCCCTTATTTTGCACTTCAGCCTATCGTTGTTTCAATTTTAATATTTTCAAATGCAGAGAATTAGTTTGCTTTAATTTGCATATTACCCTGCCTATGTACAAATTTGTCTATTAACCAATTTTTAACAACTATCCATATTATACTTGCCTATGGGATTGGGACATATCCCACTTGCATATATTCCACCCTCACGTTATTGATTTTTCATCCACTGTATAAAATTTATGAATTTTCTTTATGATTAATATCCATTGATTTACTTCCTCAGCTCTGAGTGGGTGTGACCCAATCGAAATTGCCACTTAATTTTCATGCTGCCGATATGTGGTTAAGAGCTCATTTATTAACAATTGCTGCACGTTTTCATCATTAGTTATGTGTGTGTGTGTGAGTTTTTTTTCACAAAAACCACATTTTTATTATGTGGAAAGTCTTACCACAAACAGAAACAAGGAAAGCAATATAAAAACAACTTGATTAAGGCAAAAATTAAATGAATTGCATAAAAATTGGGCATACCTATTTGGTAAAGAGAAAACTTTGATAGTATTGTAGTTTGAGTAGTATTGTTGTTTCACGCCATGGATTTCCACATTTGTTTTCAATTAAATAAAAGTTATTTCCTAACATAGTTCAGTTCATATTTAAAAAAAAAATTAATACTCACTTGTTTATGTTTAAAAACTGCAAAGGAACCACAAAACATATTTCGGTTTTCCATTATGATTATCCTGAAATTTAGCAGCAACAGCATACCTAGAAGTAAAAAAAGAAAAACAACAGAATTATTTATCTAGAATTCCTTCGGATTGGGTGAATCGCCAATGAGATTTAAGCATTGACTTTTTAGATGAATACAATAGTTAAATTTTAATTAGATTTAAAATGTGCTACAAATTCTATACAGAAATGTTCTTTTTGTGATTGGTATAGTAAGAAAGTTCGTTTTTAACAATTTTTATACTTTACGTATGTATTTTCAACGAATATGTACAAACCTGACAAAAAGATGTAATTTTCGTGATTCTTTCTTGTATCAGTTGTTTCTTTAGAGTAGTGGTAGGCCTCGCCAGGCCGGCAATAGTAGTTTTTTTTCGCACAGACACAATTGGCAATTCACCATAAGCGCATGTTTTGTTTGATTCAAAACAGTCAGTCTCTGCTTGAGTGTTATGAAAGCAACAACACATACGCTTGTTTCGCATATAACACAAAAACAGACACAAGAACAGGGAGATAATCTCTTTTCAAAGATTGTTGGAAGAGCACAACATTTTCACCGTATCCAATTTAACAGAGCTGATACTTCTAGTACCGACCGTACACTATAGTGTTGTTTGCGTGCATTTGGTTATGCCTATCACTGTTTTAGAGGCGCAGATGGGTTTTTTAAAAAGAAAACGCAACAAATTTAATGGAATAACCAACATTTGGCTTTATTAGCTCTTAAATAAAATGCCATTTAATGTTTAACAACAATTTCTGGCATAAAGCTGGTGCGGCTGCGCACAGTGGTATCGATTCATACATTTTTGTACAAAACTATAAGCAGTGGCCTAAGATCATTGAAAATTGGCACCGAACTTTATAATGACTAAATGACAAAAAAGTAAGAAAGATTCAGTCGGGTAAACCGACTTACATATACCCTTACCCTCAGTAAAAAATACAATTTGCTTAACAAAATACAAAATGTTGGTACTATAGCGTTGGGTGTATTGATGTCATTACTTGATTTGTAAAGTGGGCGGAATGGTACATTTGAATGGGAGGACCCAGAAGGGGAGTGTTTAGGCTACCAGTTTTTCTCCAAAACGTAATCCTGTCGTAGCTTAACTAAATACAGAATTTGGGTACGATCGCGTTGGGCGTATTGATTTCAAAAGTGGGCGGAATGGTACATTTGTAAGGGAGTTACCAATTATTCCTCCGAAAGTTTATCCTGTTATAGCTTAACAAAATACAATTTTCGGGCACGATTCCACAAATTTGAAAAAAAAACCATAAATGCGGATTTCATACTAAAACATATATACACAAAACTGCATTGTTAGATTTTTGAAATTCAGTGGTCCATCAGTGCTATTTAAACTCTATTGTGCTGCGCCTTGAACCATCCTGTCGGTCCAATTTCACCAATAGTGTAACGTATGTTAGCTTCTAACTTATAAATCGTTGCTAGTTTTTCAGCAGAGATCAGAGATTTGACGTTCCCAACAAAGTGACGGTATCAAACGCTGTATGGTATATTGCGTGCCGTCTTATCGGAACCATTTGAATTGCAACGACATGAGGAATAAAAAAAATCACGAATCATTAGCATGTAGCGTTGACCATTTACGGTAATGTTGCAACCGGTTTCGGATTTAAAGACAAAAGGGTCGATGATACCTTCGACATGTAAACTGTATCAAACAGTGATTTTTTCGGGATGTAATGCAGCGTCAATAGTCTCATGAGGACTGTGCCTTCTCCAAAAAGGACAATTCTGTTTGTTTACATATCCGTTAAACCAGAAAGAGCCTCACCGCTGAAAATGATTTGACGATTAAAATCTGGTCCAATTTCCAGTCCATTCACCGGACACAAGACGTAGTTAATAGTATGCTGGCTTTAAATCTTGCACCAGTTGGATCTTATATGAATGTAGGCCAAGATCTTTCCTTAACATTTTCCAAGTAGTGTGCGGTCCGAGGCCGAGTTTTTGAGAACGGCATCGGATCAATAAATTCGAGTCTTCTGTCACACTCACTTTTACAGCGGCAATGTCTTTTTTTGTACACATGGTACGATATCGATTTGGCTAAATATTATCCAAAAGAGTAAAAGTGGTTATGAATCGTTTCTTTTCATTTTAAATTTTAAGACAAATTTTAATTTAAATATTTTATTTATTTTTTGAAGAATTTCTGATTTGAAAGTAAGCCCTGGTCATATCTCGCCGACATAATGGTTAGAACACGCCAGACTTATGCGAATGACCTGAGTAAGAGCTCTGTCACAGTTCCATCGATGTTGTCAATAGAAACTTCTGAGTAGCCAAGTCTAGAAAAAAAGTCGTCGTTAAACTGTGGGTCCCTTTGGGTAGGTCAAAAATAGACGCGTACTACTAAACTTTGGCAATATTTCGTGCGAAGTATTGAACTCAATATCAAACCTATGTATAAAAAGTTAAGTTGTATTAAGAAAAAAGTTGTTATTCTTTTATTTTTAAGTCTGCCATTTTCAACTCATCCCTTTTTTAAGTTGATCCCCTTTATTAGCACCACTCTTTTGGTAACATTTGATGTACTTTTTATTAGTACAATAATTTCTTCTTTACAAGCCAATTTAAACAACACTTGAATTAAGGAAATAAAGTGTCCAAATTAAACCTGCCCCCTTTCCCACAATCCCCTTAGATTGTCTACAAATGTACCCGTTTTAAATGACAATAACAACAACATAAAAGAGTCATTGTATTTAATCATCAAACAAATTTCAATCCGTTTAGACGGTTAAATGGGTTTTTGCGTGGTTAAGTCTACAACTTCACCACATGAGCTGGACAAGAAGTGTGTGAGTAGGTGGGGTGGAGGCGGAGTAGGAGGTGGAGGAACAGTGGTTGTTGGTCGCTCGGTGGTCTCAAAGTTTGATATTTGTTGAGGTAGATTGGTTTGGGTCTACCTCAAAGCTCCACACCCCTATTACCCCGTCCCGTATTTTGCGCATATTTAAGCGGCATTCAAGAGCCAAAATCATTTGATACTACGTGCGTTTGTTTGATGCAGCACCCGGCATGCGGCTGTCGTCTATGGTACATTTGTTGGTCTTGAAAATTGTCCATTAACAACAACCAAACAACCAACAACACACGCGACATTTGAGCTAGAATAACTTCTAAAAGGCATACTGTAGTATCAGCAATAGCAACGGTAACAACAACAACAACAACTTATAGCCAGGCCAACATAGAAATTGCCGTATTTGCAAATAGCGCTTCCACAACTCTCACACAGCCCTGGAAAACCTATATGCAGCATAGTTGCTGTTATATGGCAAATTTGTCGTGGCATTGAATGTTTTGATGGCTGTTGGATTTAACGGCTGGTGGTGGTTGTGATGGCGGTTGCGCCGGGTTGCCGATGGGGGCAGCGTCGGCGTCGTTGTCAGGCACCTGTGCGTGTGTGTGGTCCGTTTTTGTGGTCTACAGCGGAGCACCAGCGACAACAGCGAAAAAATTGCCATAGGCTTTTATATCATAACAACAACCGCACCGGCAGTCAGCCAAATAATACCCATTCACACAGAAAACAAGGATTACTCTATACTGCCAAGGCTTATAAAGAGAACCTTACGACATGAGTACGGGAGGAGGACATCGTCCACCACGTCACCTTTCTATGAGCAAATGAATGGACGGACGGACGGACGGACGGACAGACAGATGCTGGGACAGATGGATGGATGGGCGACTATAACGTGCGTGTGTCTCCTCTGGCCTGGTGGGTAGACCTCCTAACGCTCAGTCTACGAGACGACGATACTAGTATTATGGGCCATTTAGGTATTTTATATTCACGCGGTCGTTTTTATGCAATTTTCATGGCTTCACAGTTAGCTTGTCATTTGGCAAATTGAGTTTGTAACAACAACAACAACAGCAGCAACAACCATCACAAACAACTTATATGTACGTACTACCACTGCAATAGCAACAACAACAACAACATTCACATGTGGCTTTAACAGCAATAACCATGATAATAATGACTCCTCCAGCAGGATGGCATAAGATACCGACCGCACAGCGGTACCAATAAACCAACCACCAGAAAACAAAAGGAAAATCTTATGAATAATTAAGGGGGCATTTCCTGAAATACAAAATGCAGTCGGCATGACAGAATTACTAAGATCCCTAAACAATTGGGATAAAAGAAAATTAAAGAAATAAATAAATTATATTGTTGGCTTCAGATAAGGTTCAATTGAAGACAGGTCAAGAAGTTATTAAATTTTGAGAAGGCTGCATTGTTTTCTAACTAAAGAGTTTATGTCGGCATAATTCCTGATAATATTTGTCTTGCACACCAATATTGTAAAGGATTTCCAAATCCTTTGCTCATCTTTCTAAAATCCGAAAGCTCAAAAATCTGATTTAAATAAAGCATTTGTCTCATACCGTCACCATTCTTCCCCTCCCATAATGTTTATAAAGATAATGTTAAAACGAATTTAGCCATTGAGCCAAATCAAGGCCCCACCATCGTCATCATCATCATCATCGACACACTAACGTCACCTTCACCATCGCCGCGCCGCTATTGGAACCAACGAACCAACAAAAATTACAGCCACAATCCGCATAACATTTGCCGCAACTTTTGTGCGTGTCAAGCGTATTTGTGATAATTTAGCCATAAAGTAACGCAGTCTTAACTTAATTGTGACAATTTTATGGGGGATTACATTAATTACAAGCAATAGATTATACTCAGATTATGTAGTACCAGCGTGTGGCAGCAGAAGCCAATGGGTTTGTCGCCAACAACACTAGGAACAACAACAGCAGCATAAAGTTGAAGATGAAACTGAAACCAAACAAGACGCACAAGCTCAATATGAATGAATCACAACACCGATGGACAAACAAATAGAGCAACAGCAACAAAAAATTGGCCAAAGCGGAAATACCAAATCACCTAGAAGAGGATTTAGAAATAATGTTTAGTATTTGCTATAAAAAAAAATTGAATTATGGTGGAGATGGTGGGGTGAAGTGGATAAATCTGTATAAATGCACAAAATACCCGGAAAAGAATGGGAATGTTTTTAATTGATGAATTTCTAAACACTCAGGCAAGAGCAAAACTTGGATTGTACTAAGGTAACTTTCTAAAAGTCGAGGGAGCTAAACCCGGAAACGAATAGGATCTGTTTATTGATGAATTTCGGAACACCGCGTCAGGAGCAAAACTTTGATTATAATAAAGGTTACTTTCAAGAAATCGAGTTACTTTATCGTAGTTAAACTTTGAGTTCCGTTTAAAATTCTGTAATTTCTCATTAAAATTTCAATCGTTGATGCTGTTTATTTACTACGAAAGTACATAATTGGGAATTTTATCCATAAAACATTGCACTGCGCATTGAATTTGGGGCGCATTGGGCGTGGCAAAAGTGTTTAATAGTGCCAGAGCTATACAATTTGATACACAGACACTTATCGGTACTAAAGACAAGAAAATAAAGGCACATTTTATCAATTTTCTATCAGTGGGCGGAGAAGGCGAGCCAAAGTGTTGTAGGACAGGCATTCTTTTTTTCATACATACGCGATCGCCAATTTGTACATTCTCAATAGTTTCGTTGCATTGAAAGCAATCAGCCTCTGCTTTAGTGTTATGAAAGCAATACCACACACCATATTGTTGTGGGCGTGCGTTCGGTTTTGCCTGGCACTGGTCGAGAGAGAGATACTCTTTGAAGCAGTAAAACTTCATTGGTGTGACCAAGTCAAGGTGTTATGATGTTATGTTATAATTGGGACGCACATAAAACTGACGATTAGATTAGTCGCATAAGTATTTAAGCTCAAAATATTATTATCGAGCTACGGACCTACACAGATCAAAAAGGGCACAAAGAGAGTTTTTTTTAGACGTATAGAACTTTCGATATGGATAATTGCGAAACTAGCTGTCACTGAAGCATAATGCTATTATTTTTATACCTTCATCCTACGGGTAGGAGGGTATATATATCATTTGATGCGACTCAGAAGTGTAACACATAGAAGATAACACTTTAGACCGTAGGTTTCTTAGAATTAAATTCGATTTATGAATTTCTAAGTCGTTTGAGGCATTTCCGTATGTCCGGCTGGTATGCACGATAAATTTCGAAAGACGCAACCAAATGATTTGAAACTGTGGAGGAGTTAATATTTCCCTAAAACTACTTACGTTATTGTAAATAGTCTTCATGACCACGCCATTTCTGGTACTTCCCATACAAATATATCATTCCGCCCACTTTAGAAATCGAGTAATAATATCAATAAAACCAACGGGATCGTACCCAAATTCTGTTTTTAGTAAAACTATATCTGGATAGAGTTTTTGAGAAAAAACTGGTAGTCTGGCCACGCCCCTTTTGGTACCACCTATACAAATGTACCACCCTGCCCACTGTAGAAATCGTGAACTAATATCAGTACATCCAACGCGATCGTGTCCAAAATCTGCATTTAGTAAAGTTAAAGCAGGATAGAGTTTAGGAGAAAACAAACCTGGAAATCAAGCCCCATCTGGCAACTTTCATATCCTTCTGGTATCGTCCACTTTAGAAATCGAGTAATAATATCAATAAATCAAACGCGATCTTGTCCTAATTCTGGTACCCCCCATACGTATATATTATCCCGCCCACTATCGAAATATACTAGAAAATTATATGTTTTACTGAGGGTGAGGGTATAAGTAAGTCGGGTTGCCCGACTGAAACTTTGATATTCATTCAAATTGAGTCCGTACTGTGAGTACAAAAGAAACTATCGCCACTGTAGAAGTGAGTGTGGCAGAGGACTCGAATTAATCGATCCGTTGACGTTTTCAGCCAATTTTGAGGGAAGATCTTTGTGTTCATCAGTGATAGGCACCCCATAGCCTCGTGATTCCGACAATATTAGTTTTTTCACATAGAAAGGATCACCCGTTCACACGTACTACAATACTTTTCAAAACAGTCAGTCGCTGCTTGAGTGCTATGAAAGCAACACCACACATGCTTGTTCTGCATTCAACACAATAACAGACACAAGTACAGACAGAGAAACAATTGTCTACGATTTTTGGGAGAACACAACATTTTCACTACGTACAATTCGACAGAGCTGACGCACAAGCACACAATATTGTTGTATGAGTGTGTTCGGTTATGCCTACCACTGGAAGTTGTACTAGATTTTTGTCATCAAATAATGCTTAGAGGCGAGGCTCATTTCTGGCTTATTGGGTATGTAAACAAGCAGAATTGTCGTTTTTGAAGAGATCACAACTCTCATGAGACAGTGTCTGGTGCGGTTTACATGTCCAAGAAGTCATCGGCCCATGACGAAACCGGTGCCAACATTACGCCAAAAGGAAATGATTTGTGATTTGTTTTATTCCTGATGTCATTGCAAATCATGTAGAGGATAAATGGTTCCAACAAGGATACCATAAGCCACATTTTGTACAATATTTGAATAACGTAAAGTCTCATCATAAGATCCTTTTCTGACTTTTCTTGAAATAAGGACGAAAAGAACACGTGGGAAGTCGAGATAGAGAGTAACGATGTTTCACAAAAAATTTCTCGTTAAATTTCACTTCAGATATCGAAAATCCACTGAAACATTAATAAACATAGTGTTTAAGGATCCAAGTATTTCAAACATTATTTTAGGTTAAACCGGGCCATAAAAGAAAGTTCGATCTCGGATCCGTCCTCCCGGACAGCCTAAGGCGTTCATCACCTAAGGCTTTTATACTGTCTAGAAATTATTTCTTCCCCAGACAAAAACCTCCATTTTGTGTCATAGCGGTAAATTATCTGTGTAGTATTTTTTTTACATTCTTTTATTTGAATTTGCAAACATTGTGCTTTCCAGAATTGCTTATCTTTAAACATTTACCTTTTCTCTTAAAATTAAGCCTTCTCTTAAATAAACCTTAATTTAAAGCTAATTTTTCGTCCTTTCTCTCTACTTCCAGTTAACCCCATAATTCTTCAATGCCATAATCCCGGATACAAACACCAACAACCGCATCTAGTAGTCTATAGATAACAAGGAAGGAACTAGACTAACTTGTAACCCCCCGCACACACACACACACGTCCACAGACATCAACAAAATGCCCTCAACATTTGCAACACTAGATGTTGGGCCATCCTCAACATCGCTGGCCTCGGCAGCAGCAGCGGCGGCATTGTCAACAACATATCACTACAATAATACGATATTATTGCCCTCACTAGAGGAGCGATTGCACACACCGCTAGCGCCAACGGCGGCGGCAGGAACAGGAGCATCAGCCACATACTCCGCCGTATCATCAGCTGCATCTGGAGCATCAGTGTCGTCAACGTTATTAGGTTCTGAAATCAATAGCTCTACTGGTTTAACCTCTATATCCCATGTAGCTTCCGTAGTAGTTTCGAATTTCCTGCCTTTAACATCAGCATCCTCCTTATCCTCCAGTGACGACTCAACGTCTGCAGATGACACAAAATACTCAGCAGCAGTTTCCTCCTACTCATCGTCAGGCACGTCGACAACGTCGCCGTCATCATCATCATCGCTCTTGTCGTCCTCTGGTGATCCCCTGCCATCAGCGTCATCCTCGGCCTTCTATCCGTCGTATAGTCCGCCGGTTGTCGAGAGTCTAGTTGCCAGCTCAGCTGAGGATTTTAGCAATAATTTTCGGGATCTATCATTTGATATTTTCGATGACAATGACAACGATTTGTTTGGTTCACCCATGGCATTCGATGCCAGTGAGAATGGGCTATGGAATGGCCGGTTCGTGCCGCCGCCACCCCGGCCGCCGTTCTTCGTTGATGAACCCGTATTGAGTGATGGCTTGACAACATGTGATTTGTGCTCTTGGGCAATGCCAACAAAAAGTACATTTATATTTGAAGGCACAATGGGTAAGTAATCGTTTTACAGCGCGACATCTCCTGCACTGAGCAATGATGGACAGACCGACCAAAAAGACAGACGACGAGCGGACGGACGGACAACACTAAGGGGGTATGGTTAAACCAAATGACATACGGTCGGTCGGTCGTATAGTAAATGTGTTTCCTTGCGCCACGTACTCCTTGGTCTATTCTAGGAGTATGTGTATTGGTGTTGGTGTTGGCAGTGCACAACGGATGCAACAATAAAATGAACATTCAAAACGTAAAATCAAATTTATTTGCCAATAAAATCAAATAGTATTGTTGTTCGTACAGCTGATGGGAATATCGTTGTGGAGTTTTCCCTTTGCTCGTTTCGAAGAAGACGAACGCAAATGCAATTTGCAAAAATTGACAATGTACGCGAAGAAGGAAGACTTTGTTGTGGTAACCGAAAAGAAACCGAAAATTCATTTTTAAAATTGTCAAATAAAATTTAATAAAATGTCACACAAGCAAAGAATATCTGCAACTGCAACTTTGTGGCGCAATAAGTGCTCGCACTAAATCAAATTTGAAATTTTGGGAAATACTAGAGAAATTGATGTTGGTGTACGGGGAGGCTGGGGAAAACATTTTAATATAGACAGTTTAACATTAAAGGTTGCTGACATATATGTGTCTAGAAGTTGGGAAACAACGAATATTAATCTTCTAGTTACTAAAAACTTATTAAATAAATAAATATTGTGTCTAATTTTTAAATATATTTATTTTTGTTCTATTTTCAGAAAAAGCATCTGAGTTAGGCTGGCCTCTAACTTTGACAATTGTTTCGATATTATCAGCCATTTTAGGAGCCATTATTATGATAGCTGTAGTTAAGTGTAGAAGGTAAGTAAAATATGTTCATATGATTTCAATTTTTAGTTTTTTGTGGAAATGTATATTTTAGTATATGATAATTTTCTAACAGTCATTATTTTGTCTGTCGAATATTTTCATTCACTGTTAGCTCTATTTGAATAATGCAAAATTCTTTAATACTACATCTATGGATAGAAGGCCCGATATATGTCATAAGTGCAATATATGCTAATTGTCTAAAATATTTGAAAAAAAAATCGTTGCAAAAAAAACACTACATTGCATGGTCAAACTAAAGAAGTTCTAGCTTATATTTGACATTTCGTTAACCCAGGCAACCAAAAGCCTCGCGAGGCTGGAAATTATCATATTTTTTTCATAGTCACGATCGGCAATTCACTAGTTCACGAAGCTACGTGTGATTCAAAACAGTCAGTCGCTGCTTGAGCGTTGTGAAAGCAACATGTGCATATTCATATCTGTTCTGCCGAGTATCACTTGTAAGTCACATTTTATCTATAGGTAAGGTTAGGTTGAATTGGCAGCCGCCTGAAGCAATGCTCACTTGAGTCCATAGGTAGTCCCGTAGTCCTATCATTTGAAAACAATTCGTAGCCCCAAGACACTTCATATCTTGGTCAAACTAATGATTATATTTAGTTTTTTCTTTTACTATAAAGATCAAGAGATTTGACTGATCATTATTAGAAAGACAGTTTTTATCCATGATTGTAGATTGATTTAATTTCTTCTTTCTTAAGTCACCTAAGATATGGCAATGACAGAGAAGATACTCAGTGCTATCATCTTCCTTTTTGGCATTTTTCATGTACGCCTAAGGATCAGTGAGCTGTGATAATCACAATGTTGTTTCTCACATGGAATCTATACAGATATACAACAAAGTTCATCCGTTCGATATCCAAATTGGCCATATCTTTCTGAAAGTGATTTTGTTTTCCCATACCCGTTTAGGAATTAGATGAAGTTGATAACATCCTCATGATATGTTAAAATTGGTTCTGCTGAATCCTTTTTTCAAATCTGACCATCAGACTGTTAATCCGCAGAACAGATTGGATTTAACGACAGTTTTGTATAACCAATATATATATTTTTTAGGCTGATTCCCTAGTTAAGTCCAATTGACATCTTGTGCCTGCTTTTGCTGTCATTTAATCCTCACTCTACGGGTAGGAGGGTATATATCATTTGATACGACCCAAAAGTGTAACACATAGCAGAAGTCACTATAGACCCTTAGCTTCTTTGAACCAAATTCAGTTCATGACTTTTTAAGTCGTTTGACCACGTCCGTCTGCCCGGCTTGTACGCTTTCGAGAAATGTAACCAATTGTTTTGAGACTTAGCATGGTTTAATATTTTCCTAAAACTATTTACGGGGCTGTAAATGGGCCCCTTCTGATACCTCCTATACAAATGTACCATTCCGCCCAGTTTAGAAATCGAGTAATAAAATCAATAAGCCCAAACGCGATCGTGCCCAAATTCTGTATTTTGTAAAGCTACAACTTATACAATTTGAAGAAACAATGTTAAGACTAGCCACGCCCCTTCTGATACCTCCCATACAAATGCACCATTCCGCCCACTTTAGAAATCGAGTAGTAATATTAACACACCCAAAGCGATTCTGTATATTGTTAAACTATAACAGGGTAAAGTTTTGGATAACAAATTTCAAGTCTAGGTACATCCCATATAAAGATTTCATCCCGCCCCCTTTATAGTTCGTGTATTAATATCACTACGCCTAAAGAAATATTAACCAAACTCTGTATTTACTAATGCTTTAGCTAGATACAGTATTAGAGAACTACTTAAACCCCAGACAACCTCCAACCTCCCAATCTAACAAAAAAGTAACATTTAGCTATACTGGGACCGGCCGTGGCATAGTGGTTAGAACACGCGACTACTATGCGGGAGATCGCAGGTTCAAAACTGGCTCCAGTCATCTTAAAAGAAAAAAAATAAATAGTCATTTTCGGCTCCCCTCGAATGTTGTTGCCAGCAACTTCGCAGTATTAAGCGTCGATTCAATCGTCGTGTCTAGCTTCTCAAACAGTGACGTTCGCATTCGTCGATAAACAAGTAGGTGTCACAACAACGCGAGAAGCTATCCCATACCTCATTCATGGGGTGCAAAGGGAAATTAAGTTTTTTTTTTAAGCTATACTTTTACTAGGTACAGTTTTTGAAAATTAACATGCACAAAATCTGTATTTACTGATGATGAGGGTATGTGTAAGTCGGTTTATCCGACTGAAACTATCTTACTTGTTTTCTGAGAGTTTAGGTTCCAATTAGTAGATTTTCACTTTTCTCATAGCAATTACAGAGTCCGGATAGACAATACAAAGAGCTCCCTAGTTCAGAAATCTTCCTATGTAGCCCAATAGATCGTGTAGCGCAGTTTCATTAGTTCATCCTAATGTGTAATCGTGTAACGCCTTGGATAGACTTCCATGTCCGAGAGTTGATCTGGTGTAGACATTGTAGATATAAATTTTTTTACCCCAGTGTTATCAGTAAAAAAGTAGACAGGCTAATTGGACTGCTGTCATTAGCTCTCTCTTGGCGGAAATCAATCTATCAAACTGTAATCCAATATAATCAAAACTAAAGAAATATATTTTTTGAAATTTAACTTAAGACAAATTTGTTGACATTATTTGAATTCGTACTATGTTCAAGTTCTAAAGGTATAATGCAATTAATCTTCATAGTCTGCCTTGTAGATCTGTTCTTTTGACTTTAAAACTTGTTTTTGAAAGTAAGCACACACTCGAAATTACTTATAAACAAAGATCTTTGTATTTCAGAAGTGTCATTTATAAGAATTCCCTCATCTTGCAGCAATTGTTTCTCATTTGTATACATTTTTTATAACCCTTATATCAATTAGTTTTACAAATCTTTAAACACTTTAATTTTAAACATATTCCTTGTGATTTTTTTCTTATCTCCCCATTTGTTATAGAAAAAAGACCTCGCACCAGCGCAGTGGTAAGTGTCATCAACATCATTCCCCTAAACAACAATTGCCACTTCCTTCTATCGATCACCATCACAACCACCACCACCACCTCAATGAACACCACCACCATCACCATGACCATGACCATGACCACCACCAACACCATCATAATCTTTTCTATCCTCCTCCAACTATGACAACAACATCACACCAATATCTCTTGCAACCATCTGCAACAACACAGAATTTCAAGCAATTACCTGCAAATAGCCACCACCACAAACGGCCGCTAGGGATGATGATGGGGCTGCAACATTCCTCGACTGCAGCATCCGGAGGCGCCCAGCAACCCCATCATCCACGCACCATTAGTTCCTCGTCATCGTCGAATGACAACAGTAGCAGTGGCACCACGCAAACCAGCCTGACCACACTGTATCAGACGAGGTCCCACAATGAATTCAAGACACTGACAAATATCGAACGCGAGAACTCGATCTTGAAGAGACCGCTGCCGCCTAGGCCAGATGAGTGTCTCGAGGATGTGGACCACTATGAGGGCGAGGCGGACGATGAGGACGAGCATAATGACGACGATAGCCTTATGCCTGAGCATTATGTGTATGAAGAGCCAACCATGCAGGAATCGATAACGGCTGTTGTGGTGGTGGCTGCTTCGGGCAATGGCTTGGCTCCTTAGACCGATCCCCCCCTTCTTAGCTTTTAGCCAAATTCACACAGAACAAACGTAGAAACCTCAAATTTAAATGGTGCCTCTCTTTTCTTTCTCCAGACACGCATGTCCAGTGGTGGTCACGCAATAAACGGCCGAATGGCAATAACAATCACCTGAGAAGGAGCAACATCTATACTGCCCACCCAGTGGACAGCATAAGGGGTCTGCAGCAACCCAACTCCCTGTCAGCGTCATCGTCCATGACAGCCATGACTACGGCAATGGCGGTGGGTACGGCTCCACTGGCAACTACGGCGGCGGCGGCGACACTGCCATTCTACCATCCCGGTCAGCACACAACACACATGCACAATCATGGGACGGTGAGCCACCACAACCACCACCAGCAGCAGCACCACCACGAGCACCAGCAACACGAGCAATATCATCAACAACAGCAACAACATCACTTTGAACATGAACATGAATATCATCAACCTCAAGAGTTACAATTGCAGCTGCAACCACAGCAGCAACAACATCAACAGCACCAGCAGCCGTCTTTATATCACTCCCATTCGCATCCTCAACAGCATTTGCATCCACATGCCCAGCATCAGCATCAGCTCAGTGCGGCGTCCATGTCTTCAACATCGACAACGTCTATGCCCTCGTTGTCATGTATGATGCCATTGCAAAGGCAAATGCAAGAACAAATACATTTGCCGGCGTCCGTCTCCGCCACTGCCGCCATTGCCACTCAACCGCAACATGTCCATGTGCAACATCAACTACAGCACCAGCAACATCAACATCAGCAGCAGCAGCATCAGCACCAGCAACCAGAACAGGAACAGTCACAGTCGCCAGATTTACATCATGACAATCTGTTCCACTGGCCTACTGCGACATCCATCGTGACCAGCTGAAATGAGGAGGCTGCAATTGATGCAGCTACATGACAACACCGACTATACAAGCAAATGCAGCAACAGCAAATGCAACATCATCATCATCAGCAGCATCAGCAATTGCAACAACAAATTCTAAAGGATTATAATGTCATGCATAGCAGAGACTTAGATACCACCATTGATACCAGCTCCATAGCCAACAACAACAACAACAACACCAGCACCAACACCGTTGATATTGGCAGTGTCGCTAGAGCGACTCATGACACAGTCCGCGGCGGTGGCGGCGGAGGAGCGGGCACAACGTCATCAAGTGATTTCAAATGGGCACGAGCCAAAAATTTCCAAACTTTAAATAATGACTGGATTTGGCAGTGAAAATTGTTTACACATCGCACAGGTTTTTATGGCTATGAAAAAGAAAAATATAAAAAAAAATATTTTCAATTTACTCTAAATTTATTATGATTACACCACCAGTGATAGTTGTGACGAACGAAAACTAAAAAAAAAACAACAAAAAAAACGTGAACAAGTACACGAAAAGCTAAATCTCTAATCTAATGACAGGTGCAATAATTTATAGGCTCACAAATTATAGCGACCCAAAAAAAACATATGTAGAAAAAAAATGAACAAAACTGTGGCAACAACTATAGACGTAAGTGAAATGTGGTGTGGCATGATAGCTGGTGATTAGTAAAAAGTTTTAATTACACTGCAACGAGAGCATGGAGAGTACTGCTGGCGAGCGATAATAAAATTGGCAGACGTTGAAGAAATTTGTGCACAAATTTAGTAAAACAAATTAAGTTTTACATTTTATTGTTAAATTCTAGTGTTGTGGCTCAAGGTAGGCCTAAAAACATTTTCATACAGTAATGTGGAATAGATTGAGTTTCTTATGGAATTTGTCATGTGGGGTTTTTGCTACACTCATCTGCGATTTGGATTTGATAAAGAAATCATTACATTCTATGCATAGTAAATGAATAAACCGAGTGGTTTTTATAAGAAGTGAAACAATTTTTTTTCCGATCGGACTAATGGGACCCACATGTTCCAAAAAATGTGTCCACAAAGGCGCCGTTGAGTATGGGGACAAGTGTGGGTACGTAAATGAAAGGTATTCGTCTCACAAATTCAGCGCTGCCATTATTTTTTTTGTTCCGGGCCAATAGGATCCACAAGGGGGTTTTTGGGGTTTTTGCTATACTCATCTGCGATTTGGATTTGGTAAAGATATCATTACTTTCTATGCATAGTAAATGAATAAACCGTTGGGTATGGGGGCAAGTGCGGATACTTAAACGAAAGGTATTCGTCTTACGAAAACGCGCTGCCATTGTTGAGGGATGGTTTAAACTAATCCAATGGAGCCATACTTACTCCCAAAATTCTGGGTCCTCAGAAACACAAAAAAAAACGTAATTTCCCTTTACACCCCATGAATGAGGTATGGCATAAATTCTCGCTTGTTGTGAATTAACACGCTTTCTATTTTAAATTCACAATAAACTGCACCTAATCGTTTGTCGACGAATGCGAACGTCTTTGTTTGGAAAGCTTTTACTAGACATGCCGATTGACTCGACGCTATACTGCGAAGTTGCTGTCGACAACATCAAGGGGGCCGGCAATGAAAGAAAATGAAGATGACTGAAGAAAGTAATCGAACCTGGGATCTACCGCATAGTAGTCGCGTCTTCTAACCATCAAGCCACGGCCGGACCTGATTAATTAATTCACTTTTCTCTAGAAGCAATCGGACATGATATCTTGCTTCTGGTTATTTGGTAGACTAGTCGGCATTCACTTCATTCGCTCTGCTTTTTGTTTTCTCTATACAATTCTTTTTCATTTAAAGAAAGTTAGTTTCTCTCACAGCCTTACACTACTCGTTACACGTTACAATTGGCTGCAAAATTGCACGTCTCTATAACTTTTTCCTCAAACGATATGAGACATTTTAAGCAAATGGGCAGCCGTTATCTCGGGATAAGCAGCTTTGGTGTGGCTTTATCTGAACTTGACTACCGTATATATATAGGAAGTATTATATATTTTTCTCTATACTTACATTTTTCCCCAACGACAGTAAATCTTACTGGAGTTTGAACTCACTACCTCGCGATTGTTAGCCAGCCATCCTACCATTTAGCCTATGAAGATGCATTCGAATTGTTTGGCTGAAATAAATCGTAAACTGTTTTAAGAAAAGCACACGAACAGCTTCCTTGTTTCCTTTTCTTTCCATGACTTCTTCCTTCTATGAGAATGGAGAGGGAATGTTTATACACGTTGATACTCCCTTCTCAAAGAAGGCCTGCAGCAGTGGTCTTGAAAGAATGGAGTTAACATGTGCTCGGGATATTTCAGAAAGGAAGGAGGCCTTGCTAATTTCGCCGCTGAGAAATTCAAACATGGCTTTAAAAAACTTTTGAACGTATGGGGCTGCAAAAACACAATTAGGTGATAGGTGTCGATCTGCTTTTCATGGGTCTTTTTTTGGAATTTGGCGTATTGTGAATATATGGTCGTAGGTGGATTAACCAGGTCTTAAGCCGCACTGATAAGTCCCAATTATTTCGCTGACTATAGACATTAATCTTTCACAAAATACGCTCGGTATGATTTAATAAGCTGCTTTATCCCGTCCCTGTATTTTCCCATAGACGATTTGATATAGCTTTATCTGAACTTGGCTGCAAGTTGGTGACTACAGCATTACGGATTGCACGCATGTCCACAAAACTGCATGCGTGCTTTCCGTCTGTTTGCCTCCTCAGTAATCCAGTTGTAGTTAGTCCTAGAATGTGAGTTACACATTCATTTTACTCAAGTTTTATTTTACCTAATATTTTGGAAATCTTGTCTAATTTTTCTAGATTTTCCCATTTTCTGTTTAGAGCCTCAGATCATTCCTTTCAGGATATCATTTAATTGTGGGAAATTGAGAGCAATAGTGGCAAACATTTGAAAATATTGGAACTACACATCACAGGCTATCGGTTTTGTAGATTATTCGGTAGACAATATGACATGCTTAATAATGAGTATGCTTGTACGACCACTGCAATTCTCAACAATCAACATTATAGTGTTAAATTGCAAAGATTACAGTGCCCTTAGATCGATTATCCTAGTGGGGGGTCTGGTTAAATATTTTTCAAGAACGAAAGTCACTTTACTCAACTTTGTAAACTCATGGCTACCAAAAAAAAGCGAAAGGATATACATTGTTCGGGACCGGCCGTGGCATAGTGGTTAGAACACGCTACTACCATGCGGGAGATCACAAGTCCAAAGCCTGGCTCCAGTCATCTTAAAAAAATGTTCTGTCATTGTTCCCTCGAATGTTTTTGACAGCAACTTCGCAGTATAAGTGTCGAGTCAATCGGCATGTCTTGTAAGAGCTTCTCAAACAGTAACGTTCGCATTCGTTGATTAACAAGTAGGTGCCGTTAGTTGTGAATCTAAAATAGAAAGCGTGTTAATTCACAACAACGCGAGAAGCTATCCCATACCTCATTCATGGGGTGTAAAGGGAAATTAAGTTTTTTTTCTTTTATATACATTGTTCTGCAGTTGATAAAAATTTGAAATTTTCTCTGTCCGTCATCTTATAAATGTTCTCGAATGTCTGTAGCTTGCAGCAAATACTATAAATTAATGTTACCAATATAAGATAAACAACTTCCGAAACTTTATATGATCCTATACTTCTACAAAAGAATCTTGCTGTCCATCTGTGGAAATTGTAATGCATAATTAGTATGCCTTACCTTTACCCAAGGTTAATCCCCTTCATTGCTCTCTATTAAAAATCTTTCATTTTATTCAAAGAAATCATGTAATGAACTTACAAAATTTCCAATCACCAATTACCTTGAAAATGAAGGTCTTATTGCTAAAGTTTTAATTAAACAGGTAATACACATAATTATCAGCTCGTTTATCCTGTCAGACGCCAAAAATAAGGTGAAAAAAGATTATCGCCCAAATCGCATTTAAACTTTCATTCAGTGTAATTAAAACAAACTAATTTCGAGGAAAAAATCAAACTATTACAGCAGAAGATACAAACAATAGTACAAACAACAATTCCACAATACAACACATGAAAGTCTGAAAAGTTTTGCCACGTTCGATCCCCTCTCTCCCTCAAAATGAAAAAGACAAAAATTGTTTAAAACAATTGTCGAAAAAGCAAACCAGCAATAATACCAACAATAGCAACAACAGAAAAACACAACTTTGTACAACCACCATGAAAAGTGCATTTTCGGTTTATAATAAAATCATGTCACGTTTTATCCTTTATTACTTTGTTTTGTATACTTTACTCTCCCTATTTGGTTTTTTTTTGGTAGCTTCATGCTCGCCCTCTGTTCATATTAAAGTTGTCAAGTAATTTACAAACTTATTTGTAACTTACGAAATATTTATATACTAAACTCTAGTTAAAGGTAATAAAACCAAACAGACGACGACGACGACGAAAAAAAACGCTAAACAAGTAACACGTAAAGGTTGTTAAGAGGTCAAGTGAAAGAATTTATTCCCGACATGAAAACATTTAAATTAAAGAAAAAAAACAAACTCACAGGTTTTATAACAACTCAACTTGAGTTATTTCAACAAATTACAAGAAATATTAACAACAAAATGCATTCCATAATATTAAATATATATATATATATACAATATATATATAAAAATCCTACAAACTAAAAGCAAAAGCATATCATGATATTCGAAAGGAAACTAACCCTCTAACTATTAATTAGTGCTAATAAACTAGTAAAGAAAAACCTCAAGACTTTTTTGTAAATAGATTTCTTTGAAACCTAATGAAAAACAAGCAGCAACAGAAACAGAAAAAAACAAAACACTCACGTTCAAAATACGTCCTAACGAGTAGGAAATTTAAAGTAAAACAAAATAATGCAACAAAAAGCAAAACCAGAAAAAAACATTACAAACTCTTAAAAGCCACAACTCACACAACTCTTTGTAACTTAAGCATTCCTTTTATGAAAGTAAAATATTTATATAAAAAAAAAACAAATACAAATACAACAACAACAAGAACATTGTTCAATTTTTTTCTTAATAATTAATTACTATACAAAGATAAATAAGTACTTAAATCATAAAACTACAAATAATGATTATGATGATTAAATATTAAAAATTCATAATAAATCATAAAGCCAATTTGCAACGGAGCAGTTGGAAGAGCAGAGAACACTAAGTCTAAAAGACAACACTAGGCTACAAAGTGTTGCATGAGACAAAAGAAATTACCATCTTGAATAACATTACTACAATTTATATACTATAGGTGGAGCATTTGACTTTTCACTAAGTGTCACATACGTATGATGTATATAAAATCAGATTACTAATATAGCGTATACGCCACGCGTATACATACGCATTGCCTAACAACGACACCTCACCAAGGAAAGCTAACGTAACCTTTGCCATTCATAATTCCTAAAAATTTTTGATATTAAACTCATCCTTCTAACACTTTGTCGTCTAGTGTACTAATCTAATATTCACTTAGATTTTTCTACTCTCTTTCTCAAAAATTCTTGTACAAATACAACAAATGTATTTGATCATAAACAACTTTGCAAATACATTGACTTAATATATATCTCTCCTTCTGCTTAGCATTCAGGCATTATGAATTTATTTTATTTTTGTTTGTATTTTTTGTTATCACCCTTTTGCCCCCATCTTAATTTATTCGAAACCAAAGACTAGTCCAGTGTGTGTTTTAAGCAGTACTTTATATAAATTATAAACTACAACATATATACATATATATATATTTGTAATTCAATTTTGTACATAATGTGTATTTATCTATGTGTACAGTTATATCTATTGCATTTCTATAAGTTCTAGGTTTAGATATATACAATTTTTGTTTAAATGGCAATATATCTTAAGAAACAATTATGTATTAAGTGCTACCCATCCCCAATATGTTTTAAGTTTTTGTGTATTTTTTTTTATTGTTTATATAGATATTAGTTTAGCTCTAAATTGTTTTAGTTAGTATTTTTTCTGTGTATAGAAAATGGTGTACACTCATACACACTCACTCACACACATATGATATAATGTTAAGCGATACAGAACAAAAAAAAAACAAAATATAAGATATAAAATATGGTCACAGCCCAAACAAAAAATTGAAACTCAACTATGAAATGAAACTCTTAAAGTTCCAAACTACAAAAGCAAATAAATATTTAAAGAGAAGCCGAACCGAGAAAATTATAAATGAATAACTAAAAATGATAGCATTTAATTAAATTTCAATCAACAAAAATTAAAAGAAACATAAATAAAAATGAATACTGATTTCAAATTATAAAATAGAGAAAAACTGTTTTTATTTCAATTCACTGATGGTGTTGATGGCATTGCTGATGCAGTGGGCACTGGAAAAGGTTTGTCAAGAGGTAAGTTGGTATATAAGGAATGTACAGCAAACACTTATGAATATTTTGTTGACACCTGTGATGTATGTGGTAAGTATTTAACTAATTTATGATATGTTATAGCTATGTTAGGCGGAGATAAAGCTTTACGTTAGAAATTAAAAATTGTATGTATATTTTATTAATTAATTCCAAAATAAAGCGACTTACAAATCATACTTTTGGAAAATGATCCCCTTCGACTTCGATTGAATTTTACACATATCGCTCATTTGCTGCAAGACCGGCATAATTAAAAAAAAACGTGATTTTTGAGTTAATGGTGTAGAATTGTTCATTCTATCAAACTCTATGTTGTGTAAAAAATTCATACCATCGCCTTAATCCGATGTCGGATTAGTATTCCCACTGTATTGATATCATTCACCACGCGACCGAAATGTATAATCAGTTTGATTTTCTATTTGCAATCTATATATATTAAAGGCTTGGGTGACTGACTGATCACTCCCCAGCCCAAACGGCTGAAGCTAGAACCATAAAATTTGGAATGTAGGTTTCTTTTATTACGTAGGCGCGCACTAAGACGGGATTTTTGGAAATTCGGACTGCAAGAGGGTATAATAGGCGTGGCACCGCCCCATACAACTCGAATTTTGAAACGGCTGTAAGTTTTAAACCATTTTAGGTACAATGTCGAGATTTGGTACGTATATCGGACGTGTAAAAAGAAATACTTTGTATTTTGGAAAGAGGGCATATCTCAAGAACCATTAGAGGTAAATGGACCGATTGCAATTAAATTTTAACTGTGTAGCACTATCCGTAGGGCCTCTATCATAGGCTACATGAAGACATAATTAGACAAAGGGGCGTGGCACCTCCCTCACAAGCCAAAACTTCAATCGGTCACATTTCAGGAGTCATTGAAATGATACATGGATACATGGATTACGTCTCGCTGGGAAATGGGCGGTGTCACACGCCTTTTGGAAAAATTGTTATGTCGGTCATATTAATAGAACGATTGTAATAATATTTCCATAATCTATACATTTAAAATTGCTTACTGGCTGTAGATAGATAGGGTGATGGAATTTGGTATGGTTGTTCCCATTTTCAAATAAATGTCAGCTAAGAATGGATTTTTGGAAATTCGAACTTTTCGGGGTAAAAATGACCTGACCAATCGGCTAATACTATAATCGAAGAAATTGATATGGGCATGCTCAGTGAGGCATTGCTCACTATCAAATTGGATTAAAGGTTTTTTTGATACCGATACTTCTGGATAAAAAAATCGAAAAAGAGATAAAAATTTTACTATAGCCCAGACCAAACAGCTAATGATAATCATAATAATTTATATGGGCTTGGATTTAGAACAAAGCAAGGACGGTTTTCGAAATTCTTACCTTTTAGGGGTAAAAAGGCCGAATAGGGATAAAACCGGTACTAAACGGCCAAAGTTATAGTCGCAAAAATGTCAGCGAATTTTTTAGCTGTGCGATGTGAAGTAATTTTTTGAAATTCCTTCTTTATATGTAAAAATACCGAAAAAGTGATAAAATTGGTACTATCGCTAGACCACATGCCTAAAGGTAGAGTTTTGAAAATGTGTATAGAATTGTTCCCTATAGAATTAGAGAGTACCAGTCCATTTTAATTGTGCGATACGAATGTATCTTTTGAAATCCGTCCTAAAAAAAGAGACTAAAGCGGTATAATCACTCAGACCAATGGGATAAGGCTACAATCACATAAATGGGGTGTTCGTTCGTTATATTCATAAGAAGATTCATTGTAAGTACGGGTGAAGCAACGCCAGCCGGGATAGCTAGTATCTTATATATAAACATGAATTGTTGTTTGTTGGTAATGCAGTCACTTGATAACTCATGGGCCGATTTGACTAACTTTTTGTCATAATGAATGAATTTGTAAATGAATTTTGTAAAAAAAATTTTGCCAAGCCCAAAATTCCTATAAAATGCTCTAAAAATTTAATTTCTTTACAGATTTATGATAATGTTTACAGATAATGTTCTGTATGGAAAAGGGAGGAGTGGACGTGGCAAAACATGTTTTTGAGCTAGAGAAATAAAATTTGGTACACAGATAGTATTCGGCATTTCAAAGTCAAATTTGCAGACGAAAATGTGTTTTTCAAACAATGAGCGAAAAGGGCATGGCCAATCTGTATTTTTGTCCTACAGAGATAAAATATAGTATATATATAATAGTATTCTGCGACAAATATCAATCAATCAGTGGGCGGTGCCGGAGTCGCAAACTGTTTTTACTCCTAGAGATATAAAATTTGATACACAGATAGTCTTCGGCAGGCATGAAATTTGCAGAAGAAAATTGTATTTTTAATCAGGGGGTGTGGCAAAACTGCAATTTCGTCCTTATGAGATAACATTTGATATATAGATATTAATCGGTACAATAATTTAAAATTTTCGATCAGTGGAAGGAATGGGAGTGGTCAAACTGAACTAAAACGGAACTACTCGGCATTGCAGGTTAATTTTTCAGAATGGGAGCGGCAAAAATATGTTTTTTTTTATCCCCAGAGAGATGAAAATTAGAACAAAGATACTATTCGGCACAACAAAATAGTTTTTAGGGTTCCAGCGATAAAATATGATATGCAGATATCACGTAGCACAACATATATACAAATGTAAACGAAATATTATTTTCTGATCAGTGGGCGGGTTTTAGATGCCAAAAGTGTTTTTTTTTTTGTTGTAACCCTAACTAGAGATAACATTTGATATATCGACTCTTCAACTATTCATATGAAGAAAATGTTCGTCTGGGGCGTGGCAAACGTGTTTCAGGGCTAGAGCAATTTTTTTTAAGCAAATCTATACACAGATAGTGCTTGGCACAACAGATTTGCATGTAAAGCATAGAGCAATATTATATACTGACACCAACTCTCTCGCGAAAATTAGGTTCCATTGGTTCGAGCAAACTGTAGGGGAAATGTTTGAAAGGAGAGACAATGTGGAACGTATGTTGCGCGTGGAAGAAAGAGATCTAAAAGAAAATACTGCGTTTATTGTTTTGCTGACCGCACAAATCGCAAAAACAATTATGTATTAAGTGCTACCCATCCCCAATATGTTTTAAGTTTTTGTGTATTTTTTTTTATTGTTTATATAGATATTAGTTTAGCTCTAAATTGTTTTAGTTAGTATTTTTTCTGTGTATAGAAAATGGTGTACACTCATACACACTCACTCACACACATATGATATAATGTTAAGCGATACAGAACAAAAAAAAAACAAAATATAAGATATAAAATATGGTCACAGCCCAAACAAAAAATTGAAACTCAACTATGAAATGAAACTCTTAAAGTTCCAAACTACAAAAGCAAATAAATATTTAAAGAGAAGCCGAACCGAGAAAATTATAAATGAATAACTAAAAATGATAGCATTTAATTAAATTTCAATCAACAAAAATTAAAAGAAACATAAATAAAAATGAATACTGATTTCAAATTATAAAATAGAGAAAAACTGTTTTTATTTCAATTCACTGATGGTGTTGATGGCATTGCTGATGCAGTGGGCACTGGAAAAGGTTTGTCAAGAGGTAAGTTGGTATATAAGGAATGTACAGCAAACACTTATGAATATTTTGTTGACACCTGTGATGTATGTGGTAAGTATTTAACTAATTTATGATATGTTATAGCTATGTTAGGCGGAGATAAAGCTTTACGTTAGAAATTAAAAATTGTATGTATATTTTATTAATTAATTCCAAAATAAAGCGACTTACAAATCATACTTTTGGAAAATGATCCCCTTCGACTTCGATTGAATTTTACACATATCGCTCATTTGCTGCAAGACCGGCATAATTTAAAAAAAAAACGTGATTTTTGAGTTAATGGTGTAGAATTGTTCATTCTATCAAACTCTATGTTGTGTAAAAAATTCATACCATCGCCTTAATCCGATGTCGGATTAGTATTCCCACTGTATTGATATCATTCACCACGCGACCGAAATGTATAATCAGTTTGATTTTCTATTTGCAATCTATATATATTAAAGGCTTGGGTGACTGACTGATCACTCCCCAGCCCAAACGGCTGAAGCTAGAACCATAAAATTTGGAATGTAGGTTTCTTTTATTACGTAGGCGCGCACTAAGACGGGATTTTTGGAAATTCGGACTGCAAGAGGGTATAATAGGCGTGGCACCGCCCCATACAACTCGAATTTTGAAACGGCTGTAAGTTTTAAACCATTTTAGGTACAATGTCGAGATTTGGTACGTATATCGGACGTGTAAAAAGAAATACTTTGTATTTTGGAAAGAGGGCATATCTCAAGAACCATTAGAGGTAAATGGACCGATTGCAATTAAATTTTAACTGTGTAGCACTATCCGTAGGGCCTCTATCATAGGCTACATGAAGACATAATTAGACAAAGGGGCGTGGCACCTCCCTCACAAGCCAAAACTTCAATCGGTCACATTTCAGGAGTCATTGAAATGATACATGGATACATGGATTACGTCTCGCTGGGAAATGGGCGGTGTCACACGCCTTTTGGAAAAATTGTTATGTCGGTCATATTAATAGAACGATTGTAATAATATTTCCATAATCTATACATTTAAAATTGCTTACTGGCTGTAGATAGATAGGGTGATGGAATTTGGTATGGTTGTTCCCATTTTCAAATAAATGTCAGCTAAGAATGGATTTTTGGAAATTCGAACTTTTCGGGGTAAAAATGACCTGACCAATCGGCTAATACTATAATCGACGAAATTGATATGGGCATGCTCAGTGAGGCATTGCTCACTATCAAATTGGATTAAAGGTTTTTTTGATACCGATACTTCTGGATAAAAAAATCGAAAAAGAGATAAAAATTTTACTATAGCCCAGACCAAACAGCTAATGATAATCATAATAATTTATATGGGCTTGGATTTAGAACAAAGCAAGGACGGTTTTCGAAATTCTTACCTTTTAGGGGTAAAAAGGCCGAATAGGGATAAAACCGGTACTAAACGGCCAAAGTTATAGTCGCAAAAATGTCAGCGAATTTTTTAGCTGTGCGATGTGAAGTAATTTTTTGAAATTCCTTCTTTATATGTAAAAATACCGAAAAAGTGATAAAATTGGTACTATCGCTAGACCACATGCCTAAAGGTAGAGTTTTGAAAATGTGTATAGAATTGTTCCCTATAGAATTAGAGAGTACCAGTCCATTTTAATTGTGCGATACGAATGTATCTTTTGAAATCCGTCCTAAAAAAAGAGACTAAAGCGGTACAATCACTCAGACCAATGGGATAAGGCTACAATCACATAAATGGGGTGTTCGTTCGTTATATTCATAAGAAGATTCATTGTAAGTACGGGTGAAGCAACGCCAGCCGGGATAGCTAGTATCTTATATATAAACATGAATTGTTGTTTGTTGGTAATGCAGTCACTTGATAACTCATGGGCCGATTTGACTAACTTTTTGTCATAATGAATGAATTTGTAAATGAATTTTGTAAAAAAAATTTTGCCAAGCCCAAAATTCCTATAAAATGCTCTAAAAATTTAATTTCTTTACAGATTTATGATAATGTTTACAGATAATGTTCTGTATGGAAAAGGGAGGAGTGGACGTGGCAAAACATGTTTTTGAGCTAGAGAAATAAAATTTGGTACACAGATAGTATTCGGCATTTCAAAGTCAAATTTGCAGACGAAAATGTGTTTTTCAAACAATGAGCGAAAAGGGCATGGCCAATCTGTATTTTTGTCCTACAGAGATAAAATATAGTATATATATAATAGTATTCTGCGACAAATATCAATCAATCAGTGGGCGGTGCCGGAGTCGCAAACTGTTTTTACTCCTAGAGATATAAAATTTGATACACAGATAGTCTTCGGCAGGCATGAAATTTGCAGAAGAAAATTGTATTTTTAATCAGGGGGTGTGGCAAAACTGCAATTTCGTCCTTATGAGATAACATTTGATATATAGATATTAATCGGTACAATAATTTAAAATTTTCGATCAGTGGAAGGAATGGGAGTGGTCAAACTGAACTAAAACGGAACTACTCGGCATTGCAGGTTAATTTTTCAGAATGGGAGCGGCAAAAATATGTTTTTTTTTATCCCCAGAGAGATGAAAATTAGAACAAAGATACTATTCGGCACAACAAAATAGTTTTTAGGGTTCCAGCGATAAAATATGATATGCAGATATCACGTAGCACAACATATATACAAATGTAAACGAAATATTATTTTCTGATCAGTGGGCGGGTTTTAGATGCCAAAAGTGTTTTTTTTTTGTTGTAACCCTAACTAGAGATAACATTTGATATACGACTCTTCAACTATTCATATGAAGAAAATGTTCGTCTGGGGCGTGGCAAACGTGTTTCAGGGCTAGAGCAATTTTTTTTAAGCAAATCTATACACAGATAGTGCTTGGCACAACAGATTTGCATGTAAAGCATAGAGCAATATTATATACTGACACCAACTCTCTCGCGAAAATTAGGTTCCATTGGTTCGAGCAAACTGTAGGGGAAATGTTTGAAAGGAGAGACAATGTGGAACGTATGTTGCGCGTGGAAGAAAGAGATCTAAAAGAAAATACTGCGTTTATTGTTTTGCTGACCGCACAAATCGCAAAAACAATTATGTATTAAGTGCTACCCATCCCCAATATGTTTTAAGTTTTTGTGTATTTTTTTTTATTGTTTATATAGATATTAGTTTAGCTCTAAATTGTTTTAGTTAGTATTTTTTCTGTGTATAGAAAATGGTGTACACTCATACACACTCACTCACACACATATGATATAATGTTAAGCGATACAGAACAAAAAAAAAACAAAATATAAGATATAAAATATGGTCACAGCCCAAACAAAAAATTGAAACTCAACTATGAAATGAAACTCTTAAAGTTCCAAACTACAAAAGCAAATAAATATTTAAAGAGAAGCCGAACCGAGAAAATTATAAATGAATAACTAAAAATGATAGCATTTAATTAAATTTCAATCAACAAAAATTAAAAGAAACATAAATAAAAATGAATACTGATTTCAAATTATAAAATAGAGAAAAACTGTTTTTATTTCAATTCACTGATGGTGTTGATGGCATTGCTGATGCAGTGGGCACTGGAAAAGGTTTGTCAAGAGGTAAGTTGGTATATAAGGAATGTACAGCAAACACTTATGAATATTTTGTTGACACCTGTGATGTATGTGGTAAGTATTTAACTAATTTATGATATGTTATAGCTATGTTAGGCGGAGATAAAGCTTTACGTTAGAAATTAAAAATTGTATGTATATTTTATTAATTAATTCCAAAATAAAGCGACTTACAAATCATACTTTTGGAAAATGATCCCCTTCGACTTCGATTGAATTTTACACATATCGCTCATTTGCTGCAAGACCGGCATAATTTAAAAAAAAAACGTGATTTTTGAGTTAATGGTGTAGAATTGTTCATTCTATCAAACTCTATGTTGTGTAAAAAATTCATACCATCGCCTTAATCCGATGTCGGATTAGTATTCCCACTGTATTGATATCATTCACCACGCGACCGAAATGTATAATCAGTTTGATTTTCTATTTGCAATCTATATATATTAAAGGCTTGGGTGACTGACTGATCACTCCCCAGCCCAAACGGCTGAAGCTAGAACCATAAAATTTGGAATGTAGGTTTCTTTTATTACGTAGGCGCGCACTAAGACGGGATTTTTGGAAATTCGGACTGCAAGAGGGTATAATAGGCGTGGCACCGCCCCATACAACTCGAATTTTGAAACGGCTGTAAGTTTTAAACCATTTTAGGTACAATGTCGAGATTTGGTACGTATATCGGACGTGTAAAAAGAAATACTTTGTATTTTGGAAAGAGGGCATATCTCAAGAACCATTAGAGGTAAATGGACCGATTGCAATTAAATTTTAACTGTGTAGCACTATCCGTAGGGCCTCTATCATAGGCTACATGAAGACATAATTAGACAAAGGGGCGTGGCACCTCCCTCACAAGCCAAAACTTCAATCGGTCACATTTCAGGAGTCATTGAAATGATACATGGATACATGGATTACGTCTCGCTGGGAAATGGGCGGTGTCACACGCCTTTTGGAAAAATTGTTATGTCGGTCATATTAATAGAACGATTGTAATAATATTTCCATAATCTATACATTTAAAATTGCTTACTGGCTGTAGATAGATAGGGTGATGGAATTTGGTATGGTTGTTCCCATTTTCAAATAAATGTCAGCTAAGAATGGATTTTTGGAAATTCGAACTTTTCGGGGTAAAAATGACCTGACCAATCGGCTAATACTATAATCGAAGAAATTGATATGGGCATGCTCAGTGAGGCATTGCTCACTATCAAATTGGATTAAAGGTTTTTTTGATACCGATACTTCTGGATAAAAAAATCGAAAAAGAGATAAAAATTTTACTATAGCCCAGACCAAACAGCTAATGATAATCATAATAATTTATATGGGCTTGGATTTAGAACAAAGCAAGGACGGTTTTCGAAATTCTTACCTTTTAGGGGTAAAAAGGCCGAATAGGGATAAAACCGGTACTAAACGGCCAAAGTTATAGTCGCAAAAATGTCAGCGAATTTTTTAGCTGTGCGATGTGAAGTAATTTTTTGAAATTCCTTCTTTATATGTAAAAATACCGAAAAAGTGATAAAATTGGTACTATCGCTAGACCACATGCCTAAAGGTAGAGTTTTGAAAATGTGTATAGAATTGTTCCCTATAGAATTAGAGAGTACCAGTCCATTTTAATTGTGCGATACGAATGTATCTTTTGAAATCCGTCCTAAAAAAAGAGACTAAAGCGGTACAATCACTCAGACCAATGGGATAAGGCTACAATCACATAAATGGGGTGTTCGTTCGTTATATTCATAAGAAGATTCATTGTAAGTACGGGTGAAGCAACGCCAGCCGGGATAGCTAGTATCTTATATATAAACATGAATTGTTGTTTGTTGGTAATGCAGTCACTTGATAACTCATGGGCCGATTTGACTAACTTTTTGTCATAATGAATGAATTTGTAAATGAATTTTGTAAAAAAAATTTTGCCAAGCCCAAAATTCCTATAAAATGCTCTAAAAATTTAATTTCTTTACAGATTTATGATAATGTTTACAGATAATGTTCTGTATGGAAAAGGGAGGAGTGGACGTGGCAAAACATGTTTTTGAGCTAGAGAAATAAAATTTGGTACACAGATAGTATTCGGCATTTCAAAGTCAAATTTGCAGACGAAAATGTGTTTTTCAAACAATGAGCGAAAAGGGCATGGCCAATCTGTATTTTTGTCCTACAGAGATAAAATATAGTATATATATAATAGTATTCTGCGACAAATATCAATCAATCAGTGGGCGGTGCCGGAGTCGCAAACTGTTTTTACTCCTAGAGATATAAAATTTGATACACAGATAGTCTTCGGCAGGCATGAAATTTGCAGAAGAAAATTGTATTTTTAATCAGGGGGTGTGGCAAAACTGCAATTTCGTCCTTATGAGATAACATTTGATATATAGATATTAATCGGTACAATAATTTAAAATTTTCGATCAGTGGAAGGAATGGGAGTGGTCAAACTGAACTAAAACGGAACTACTCGGCATTGCAGGTTAATTTTTCAGAATGGGAGCGGCAAAAATATGTTTTTTTTTATCCCCAGAGAGATGAAAATTAGAACAAAGATACTATTCGGCACAACAAAATAGTTTTTAGGGTTCCAGCGATAAAATATGATATGCAGATATCACGTAGCACAACATATATACAAATGTAAACGAAATATTATTTTCTGATCAGTGGGCGGGTTTTAGATGCCAAAAGTGTTTTTTTTTTTGTTGTAACCCTAACTAGAGATAACATTTGATATATCGACTCTTCAACTATTCATATGAAGAAAATGTTCGTCTGGGGCGTGGCAAACGTGTTTCAGGGCTAGAGCAATTTTTTTTAAGCAAATCTATACACAGATAGTGCTTGGCACAACAGATTTGCATGTAAAGCATAGAGCAATATTATATACTGACACCAACTCTCTCGCGAAAATTAGGTTCCATTGGTTCGAGCAAACTGTAGGGGAAATGTTTGAAAGGAGAGACAATGTGGAACGTATGTTGCGCGTGGAAGAAAGAGATCTAAAAGAAAATACTGCGTTTATTGTTTTGCTGACCGCACAAATCGCTAAAACTTATCATATGTCACATTTTAACATTTATTTTTAATGGTATTTTTGGTAGATTTTCAAGCAAATAAGTGACATATCCTCACTTTTAACATCAAGCATATTCATCAAACTGACGTCTAATTTCAGTTGAGAGCGACAGTTGGGGACCCATTGCGTCTTACTCAGACTCAGAGTGAGTTGAAGGCACATTGATGTGAAGGTGAACTTTTTATTTTCATTCAGTGTGCGAAAGGGGACGTGCATGAACTGATTTGTAGGGTTATATAAGGTAATATTGGTATACAGATAGTACTCCGCAGAATTGATATCTACTGACAGAGCTATTTATTTCGGTAAGTGAGCGAAGCATGCATAAGAAGAATTAATATTTTAAATTTTCGTCAATTATGCAATAGAGAAGCATTGCCGGGCCCACTAGGACACTAGGAATTAAGAATTGACTGAGTCATAGGGCTTTGTATGAGAGAACTTAGTATCCACTAGGATACTAGGAATTAAGATTTGACTGAGTCATAGGTCTTTGTATGAGAGAAGTTAAGAAAATCAGAGTTTTTAACCGTTAGTCAAGACTTTGAGAATGTTAGGGAACCTTGATATACATATTTATGTTGTACTCGACTAGTCCTACAATATGCACTAAGTCTCTCTCCAAGTGCATGTTGTACGTCGGGTCGAGTACAACATGATCTTGTATACCAAAGTTTCCTAACACCCTCAAAATCTTGACTTACGGTTCAAAAACCGGGTTTTCAGATCTTTCCTCACTTATCAGCTTATAACTCAGTAAATTCTTAACAAAGTTTTGATTTCCTGGCGGTTAAAGAAAGAAGAATCTAAGACCTTGCCAATAATATATACAAGGTGGGCCAAAAGAAGTCATCCGATGTTGTATGGCTCTCATTTTTTTTTCTAAATGAAAAACCTTCGATTTTGTTTTTTGACTATGTTTATTTGAATCTTAAGAATTTTATTGGTAAAGTCGAGAAGATGATATCTGACAAATGGGCGCCGTCACAATTGATTGCCATACGGGCTCATTTTATGAAATTTTGCATCACTTTGGAGAGAACTTCGGGCGACAGATTCTCGCACTCGTGTCGAATGTTGGCTTTGAGGGCTTCCAGGGTCTCGGGCTTGTTCACGTAAACACGGGACTTTAAAAAACCCCACAAAAAAGTGTGGAACGTTCAGAAATAAGAGCATCTTCCAATAGGACTACTTCTTTTGTCCCACCTTATACATTTATATAGATAACTTGTCAAATGACTGCCACAAAGTGTAATCGCTATTACAAAAATTCCTAACCTCAAGAAGCCAAAATTGAAAAAAACGTGACGTGCTTAGAATAAACGAACTTCAGGTTCGAGCAAACCTGTCATAGTCTGCCCTCGAGCTCCAAACAGAGTTTCATGTCATGTCTGATTTTTGACATAATCTCACAAAACTCTAACTATGGTGTTTTAGAGGTTAAAAAAATCCTGACGTGCTGGACACAGTGGACTTTTTTTTCTGATTTATATTCAGAACACCCAAATACATACGGAAAGGATAGTCTCATCCTCTAACCGCAACACTTATTTTTGGTTGGCTGTGAATGTTACGAAAAAAAAAAATGTAAATCCTGTTTTCTAAAGTCCCACTGAAGGAAAAACATAAATACAGATTGCCCTTATTGACGATGTTGTAGCCGGCGTTGAGCTTAACAATTTTGCTGAACATGACTTTGGGACGATTTTAAATAAACTTAATTTTAATTTAAACCCTAGAATGATGTATAAGCATAACGGTTAAGAAGTTGAAATTGGCGGCCTGATCAGTGAAAGAAGACTCATCACGAAAATTTTGGTTTATAATGATAGTATTTTCCTCAAGACATTGAAAACGCAAATTCATTGGCGGAATGTGTGCAGGGACCTCCTGTTGGAACCTTACGATGCGGGTGACCTCGGATATAATGTCAGGCGGGTGTGAGCATCTTTATTGGATGTGATGCTGCCGGTCGCTTTTGACGCCGATTTTACGGCATACAGAAAGTACTCCTTTGGGATTGTTTGTCCTCAGAAGATAGGGAGTGCCTTAAAAATCAAGACAAAACCTCAAATACATCGGCGTGGATGTCTTTCCTGACACAATGCTCAGGAAATGTGAGACGACCGGGAAGGAATCAGTTACCAGTTTTATCCTAACACCAGGATCTGGCCCTAAACTGGGCAGTAACTATTAGCATATATCCTTACTGTACACCTTTTGGAAATTAGTCCAGATTTTTATACTTAAAAAATTTCAACGATACATTGAAGATAATAAAATTCAATAAGAGTCCGGATTTAGGTAGGGACTATATCGATCTGACGAGTTTATGGTTCCTACGGACCATATGGGCAGAGGCTTTTAGAGGATGCGCGTGACGATGGCTGTTAGCTTGAATTTATCGAAGTCGTCCGATTTCGCTTGGAAGGGGCGAATCGTATACAAGCTAAGAAACGGTGTTCTTAACTGGGGTATTTGTTAAATTAAGTTGCTTAAGAGAAAGGGTACGTTCCCTTTTGGAGCGACCTGTCGAGTTGATCGGCATATCAAGTAAACATTTCTAAAACAGCTGGCGTTCATATTCGTCGCGATGTGTGAGTCTTAAAAGTAGAAGCTTTTTATATTATTATCCCCCTTATTATGTATGTCGTAGTCACATCGAATCTTTGTTGTTTTTCAAATTTGGGATCGCTGTTGTGGATTGTGAAACTGAAACCCGACTGTCTTGTTCCCATTAGGTTCTTCTTAATCAGATGATGAAAAATTATGAACGCTAAACATTTCTGTTGATTATTACTTATTTTATTCAAATAAAAAACTGTCGAATGTTGTCGAAAGTCTACTGCGACATACGGAATAAGGGGGATTAAAAAGAAACTCTTTCATATCTCATTTATGGGTATGAGCTGATATTAGGTTTTTTTAAGTACATTTTTGAAATGTTTGGGGATAATGAACGTTAATTCTATCTTTTGGATAATCTGATGCTTTTAATAAACAAAAAATAGCCAAAAGGTTCTTAATTCTTTTAATGCAGCTAAATATTTGCATATGCGTAAAGCAAACAATCAGAATTCGTCAAGCGGCGATATTGATTAAACATCTGAGTTACATTACAACACGACAGATATTCTTCCCACACATCCGATTATCGCTACATTTACTCCATAACCTGTTATGACCCCGATTACACATTGCAACTTAAGGATTAATTCCTCTGCATGTAGTCAATCACGACTGTTGACTGTCAAACTCGCCCTACTCCCATTCGGACACTTCGTTAACCTAAAAAACCTTTTTGCATATCATTACAACCTGACCTCAATTCCCATATAATACAGACGATTTCAATCTTAATTTAATATAAAATGCCTCGTTTATTATAATTTAAACAAAAAACCACAAAAATAAGGACTTTCAACCAGTTAATCATCAAACCCAGCTTTTCATGACAAAATATGTTAGTGTGTCATAAATACACTTACCGCACACAAAATAAAAATAATAGAATTTTGTTTTTAACTTTGCTGTAGGAGCAGCATAACAATTCTTACCAAGTCCTACCTACCTACCTATGTTGCCATGACAATGGCAAAAGTAAAAGTCTTTAACAAAGGAAATATTGTCATTATTTTCGTTAACCATATTTACAATACATGATTTATGCATAAATTTTGAAAATAAAGAAAACAAAAACAATCTATGAAAAATATAAAAAGAAAAAGACCTGGCTAAAGAAAGAGAAAAAATAGGTTGTCTGGTCACTCAAATAATGAACCGTTTCCTTCAGCACGATCCGATCCGTTGGAGGCAAATGGCTTTTCTTGGATCGAGATGAGGCCGCTGCACCAACGACGGCTGCTAAGCGGTGACCAAAAGCTATGCACGATTAACGATGCAATCCATTAAGCATCAGCACCCAAGTGACTGAGCGTGGCTGCAAAGACGCCCCACACACAAGCAACGTCCTCTCATATTCCATAACTAACAAAAATAACTAATCATAGGACAATATTGAAAAGAAATTTTTGCATAATTTGCTAGTCAAAACACACAAAAAAAATAGGAAAACCCAACCTTCCGACGAAAAATTGTCTTAAATTCTTAAGATAGAAAATGTTTCACAAATGTTTGTGGTATACCAAGGCTAAAAATCTAAAGAGTTTTGTGGGCAACGACTAAAACCATGTGGCACTATGTCACACGACTCACGATCGCAACTGGCAACAGCTCCTTTTTCTACCAACAAAGCCACTATCACACTCAGTTGCAACTTTCAACGTACTACCAGATGAATTGAATCAACTCCAGCCCAAATCAATAGCCAGTCTGGCTGAGCATCAGTTTCAGCATTTGCAACAGATGATGGGGTAGAATGACGATGACAATGATGTTGGTTGACAAAAGAAATAGATCGAAATCGAAATGTTTGCCACCACTATTCCTTGGAGCAATAAGCTTGGCTGAATGTTAAACATAATGGGACACATGCCATGCCAAGATATCTGCTATGCCACCGTCTTCTCCTACTTCTTAGTTACTCCAGCGACCTATTTCCTTCTCTCTTTTTTTACATACATACATACATATAACCAAAGCGAAGTGTTTCGTTACGCTGCATATCATTCATAAGTTTTTCGGATGGCATTATTTTGTAAGGGACTGATGGCATTATGCTTACGTGGTATATGAGGCGTTTTGGGTAAAATTGCCATGATGTTTAGTTTATTTGTGTATTTGTCTTGTACCGCAACTGTAAAAATTGTAGTTTACCCTTTTAAATAGTCTAACAACCATTCCACGGTAGGCCACAACATGTCTTAAATACAAGAGCAATTCTGGTAGTGAAAAAAATTTTTCTCAATAGGTGCGGGTCGATGTTGGCAGCATGTGGCGGCCATATTGGTTTTGCGAAGCTACACGGATAAGAAGTAAGTGGGTCCATTTAACAGCAGACGTGGTGGTCCATCTAAATCAACTTTCCGAGACGATCGGTTCAGCAACCGATCATGCAACATCCGTACGTCAAAGAAACGCCAGATCCGGCGGGAACATCGCCGCAGTAGGTGAATATGTGAAAACGAACCCGAGAGGCGCAAGAATTTGGCCTTTCTTAGGCTCCAAATTTCTCGTCCGGACTTGAACCTAGACATGTACTGAATTCAACTGACCTTTAATCTTACGATTATATATTTTTGTGTATTATTTGATATGAAATGATGAAAAAGTATTGTGGATTGTTTAATGTTTGACTTACATTATATCCATTAGAGTGGGTCACTTTGTATGGAGTAAAAATATGCACAAGCTGTTATCAAAATCGTAATCCAGAAAATTTGCCTAAGAAATCTAAAATCAAAATCGGGCACCCGGTTTTCGTAGTGGGGAAAAAATCTACAACAATTCCCCGCCCGGAATCGCCCCTAGTGGGTTCAAATGTATGACCGACCCCAGTCATTTTTCCCTCCTAACATTTTTCCCAAATATACCTAAGGGGGCTCCCATACATAACATTTTCTTTACAAAATTTGCTCCCACTGTTCTAACTGTCCTAATGGTGACCATAGAGGAGTCAAATGTATGATCGATTTGTATTTGTATTTATTTATTTATTTATTGTTTTTTCTGCACAACAAGACAAATCATCTTATAATTATAGTACAGAAATTGTATTAGTTCAAAGATGAAACATTGCAAATAATTTTTAAGTAATTGTAGATATAATATATATATATTTAAAATATATGAATAAAAATAATTTAAAAAGAAAAAAAAAATATATAATATTTTTTGTTTGAATAAGTTATAAGTTATTAAAGTACTCATAAATAGATTTTTTAAAGAGCGATGCATTACCATTAAACTGTATATTGGAGGGTAGCATGTTCCAAAGACGAATCGACGCAACAAAAAATTGATGTTCTGATATGCGATATCGATATCTGATATACAATAAGTCATTTGACCTCAACGATTGACTGAAAGATAGTCGACTATAAAGATAACTTGGTTCCATGGAGTATATAACCTTGTGTAAAAGTATCAAAGCTTTTATTTTAAGGAGATTATTAAATGTGACTCCATATAACTTATTTGCGTAGCTCGATAAGTGGTCAAATTTTCTCAAACCAAAAACATATCTCAGCACGGCATTGTATGTGATATTTAGTTTTCGGGAACTTTTTGAGTCACAGCTCATGAATAATTCACACCCATATAACAAAGTTGGCATTAAATATGTTTTTGCCAGTAGCATTCGAATATTTGTTGGGGTAAAAGATTGAATATTCCACAACATGCGCAACATTGAAAAAATTTTGCCTGATAAAACATTAATATGGTCTGTCCAGGTTAGTGTATTGTTAAATACAATTCCGAGATTTTTGGCTGTTTCAACTGAAAGAATTCGTTGGTTGTTTAGAAGAATGATTGGATCAAAGTTAAGTTTAAGGTTCTTGCGACCAATTACCATGAATTTAGACTTTGTTGGATTAATGCATAATCCGTTTGCGGTTGCCCAGATGTATATTTGCTGCAAGTCTTCATTGATTTTGTACACTGCACTTCTAGCATCATCTATTTCACTGTCAATGTAGATTTGTATGTCATCTGCATACATCTGTATGTTGCAATGATTAAGTTTTTGAACTAAATCATTGATGTAGACGCTAAAAAGGAGTGGACCTAAAATTGATCCTTGAGGGACACCCTTCAGAACTAATTTTGGCTGTGATGTTAAGTTGTTGGCATGAACCGATTGATATCTACCGTTTAGATAAGACGATAAAAGACTGGTTGCAGAGAAAGAAAATTTAAACATTGATTTTAGTTTTATGCATAATAGTTCGTGGTCAACCGTGTCGAATGCCTTCGAATGGTCAAGAAGGACTAAGAACGCTACAAATCCTTTATCTAAAGATTTGCGTATTTCTTCAGACACATCAATTAGAGCCGTAACACAATTATGTTTTGGGCGAAACCCAGATTGCCTGGTTGATAGTAAGTTATTTTCATGCAAATGTTTGCTGATTTGCTGATGAAGTATTTTCTCTAGCACTTTCGATAAAAATGGAAGGATTGCAATGGGTCGATACTCCTTATTCGATTTTGGAACTGGCAATATTTTAGCATACTTCCAACATGATGGAAAAGAACTTTTAGTTATTATGGTATTAAAAAGATATGTTATATATGGTAATAAGTATGGTAGTAAAATACGAAGAAACTTTGGGTGGATATTATCAAAACCAATTGCATTAGATTTAACTGCATTGCAGCAGACTAGTACATCTATCTGGTTCACACAAGTAAAATAAAAATCATTTTCATTTGCATTATTCGATGCATTTTGTTGATAAACTTCTCTGTTTGATTGTACATTCGGGATATTTATAAATGATTCGTTCATTTCATTGACATTTATATTTAATAAACAATGAGAGCTCGTTTTCCCTATGCCAATTTCACGCACAACTTTCCATGTTTTCTGTGATCCAACAGCATTGTTAAATTTTCGTGTATAATACTGGTGTTTATACCTTTTTATCAAAACGTTCACAAGTTTTCTAAAATTTGAAAATTCACCATATAAGGTATTAGTTTTAAATCGTTTCCATCGCTTGTAATAAAAATCTCTTTTTGATATTGCTTCTTTAATTTCTTCACAAAACCAAGGGTTCCTTGCTTTTTTAGGACGTATGGTTTTTAATGGAACAGACTGGGAAAAAATTCGGGTAATACTATTTTGAAGAAAATCAACTTGACCGTCGACAGATGATATGTAATAAATTTCATTCCAATCGATTTGTGTCGTTTCAGATAAAACAGCATTATAATTGATGTTGCTAAAATCGTGAAATGTTATACATTCATCTAAATTTGTTTCACGGTAAATGTCGTAGGTAAGAAATATTAAATCGTGCTTTGAAAAACAAGGTGCTGAAATTTGGTCTGATAGTAATACTTTATGTTGGTTATTGACAAAAAATATATCTAACAATGAATTACTTGTTGTACTGAAATGTGTGGGTTCAGTGTTATTGGTTGGAAAGAGGTTATAGCATGTCATTATTTCTAAAAGGCTTCTTTCATTTAAAATATTACTGTTAAAATCGCCACAAATGATTATATCCTTATATGGTAACGTAATGTTTTCCAAAGTACTCTGTAGAGTTTCAAATCCAATGTTTCTATTTGGTCTGTACACACATCCTAGGAGCAGTTTTTCAGCACTACACATAATCTCAATAAATATAAACTCAACCCTGTCACTTTCATTTGATATGCAACATAATTTGGCAATTAGACCCTTTCTAAGATAAATAGCAACACCACCACCATGAGTTCTCCTGTCGTTGCGAAATATGTTGAAACCTTGTAAACTCACTATATTATCAGAGACCGATTCATCATACCAAGTTTCCGTAACACAGACCACATCAACCTTTGAATTAGAAAAAGTGTATCTGAATTCGTCAATTTTGTTTTTTAAACTTTGGGCGTTAATATGACAAATTTTCAATCCGGATTTTTGATTGCTTAGAATTTTTACCATCATTGCAGTCGTATCTTTGGAATTTAGTATATTGCTAGCCATTGACATGTATATTAGTGATAATTATCGAATAACAGGTATTGCATGCATAATATTGATTAAGAAAAATATTAATTTCGTGTATTATGAGTATCATATAATAAATAAGAAAAAAGTAATAAATATTTAAAAAATTAAAATGGTAAGAAAAGATTAGTATAATAGATAGAAGAATATTAGTATTAATTTTCGCCACGAAATAAATTTTGTAACTGATCGACGTGTACTATTTTTTCAGCCTGTTGGTTTTCCGACACTTTGATGTGGACAATTCCACGAATTGTGTAAACAGCTTTCAGCTGGTGTTTCTTTTTAAGTCGATTCGCATATTTAAAAATTTCATAATTTGCCTTTGTGAGACTTTCATTTATGTAAATCGGACGATCTGAGTCAAAACCGATGTTCCTGAGCAAAATCAAAGTTTTGTTACTTTTTTTGAAATTTGCAACAGCTTTTAACATATAGTTTTTATCATATGGCGACGAAAGCTTCACCATGATGCCGGTATCTGGAAACATGTTCTGTTGAGAGTTTTTCGGAGGTTTTAGGCGATAGATCGATTTGACAGGGGGCATCGGAATACCCAGGGTGTCACAGGTTAATTTGAATATACCCTGTAGGTCCTCATTATTCGTAAATGGAACGCCATTTATGCGTAGGTCCGACGCCACCGTAGCATTTTCCTGTCGCTGCATTTTTTGTTTCAAGTTGTTAATTTCAATATTAAGGCTCTCAATATTGTCCACCACTGTTTCCAGCTTAGTGACTCGTTGCTCTAAGACGTCCATATTACTCTTTATCTCAGCCAATTTGCTCTCAAACTTTTGCAACAGACGGGATTCGCTTTGAGTGATCAACACGTTAATAGCGACGAGCTGATCTTTAAACCGCTCATCCATTAACGCAACAAAGCGAGAGGGAGAGTCCGACGCTAGTTTTGGCGCCTTTGATGCATTCTCCACGAGAGTTTGTTGAAATAATTCTCTCGAACGTTTTGATGTTGGTGTGGTTAGTGTGTTTAAGTCTTTGTCTATAACTGTTGGATTCATTTTGAGAGATTATAGTTAGTTCTCTTGAGTTAGTTCTCTGTTTATATATTTCTCACTTATTTCACTGTTAGAGAGTGACGTATGTTTTCGAGTTTTGTTTAGTTTATGCTTTCTTTAGATTGTGTATTGTAAAAGAAACTTGTGAGAGTGTTTTTTTTTTTGTTTTTAATATATCTTTGTTCTCAGAGAGTGTGAATCTTATAAACAGAGTTTTTGTTTTTATTTTTGTAATTGTTGTAACACTTTGGATTTATGTTTCAGATTTTCAGTTTATATTATTGATTTGATTTTACACTTCTATGAAAATATGGTATTCGTTTATTATGGTGCATTCAATTGTTCGGTTGGCGATTAAATTTTAGTTGTTATTTGCCAAAAAATTCAAAAAGTAACCACTTATAAAATGAAAAAAGTATGGAGCTTTGAACAAACACGTCTGATCGCTTTGAGTGAAATCAACATTTCTCCCCAATATTTTCGCAAAGTTTCTTGGGCAAGTTTTCTTAGAATTTTTCCTAGATTACGATTTTGATAACAACTTGGTCGAGAAAAAATTTACCCATTGTGTTATTTCCTTATGGTATTGTGCGTATAGGTGTCCAAACTTACTGTACAAAAAAGAAATAAAAGTTAATTTATTTTAAAATCATAAATCTTGCAATTATTAAAAAAAATAATAGTTGACTAAATATTCCACAATATTGGATGCCAATTATAAGAAACGAAATCTCCGGAGTCCCATGGATTCATTTCTACTAACCTACAGAACAGCGACGTATTAGTGGCCTGACTTTTGACAATCTTCAGATCCTGTTTGCAGATGTCATATATTCCAACAAAAAGGACAGCTTACAAGATTGTATACAAACCTAAATGTGGTAAGGGGTAAAGCATCCCATACTAAAGCGAATGATGTTAGATGGATTAGCCTATTGTCCTTCCCACTTAAAACTTAGGAGAGAATAATTGATGTATATATTAGATCACCTCTTAAACGGGACGCTCTATCTAAATCGCAGCATGCCTACACGAAAGGAAAATACACGGTAATTGCTTTACATTTTGTAATCAGTCTTATAGAAAGATCCCTGGACTCTAAGAAATACACACTAGACTTCTTTCTGGACAAAGAGGAATTTTAGACCGATCAGCCTATCGTCCTTCCTACTTAAAATGTTGGAAAGAATAATTGATGAATATATCAGATCATCTCTTTATCCGGAAGCTCTATTCAAAACTCACCATTTCTACAAGAAGTGTAATTGTGCGGAAACTACTTCACATTCGGTAATCAGTCTTATAGAAAGATCTGAAAGCTACAAGGAATACCCACTGGCCTTCTCCCTGGGCAAAGAGGGCTTTCAGACCGATAAGCTTATCGTTCTTTCCTCTTAAAACTTTGGAGAGAATAACTGATGTATATATAAGATCATCTCTTCATCCGGAAGATCTATCCAAAGCTCAGCATGCCTACAAGAAGTGTAGTTCCACGGAAACTGCTTAACATTCGGTAATCAGTCTTATAGAAAGATCCTTAAACTACAAGGAATACACAAGAGCCGCCTTCCTGGACATAGAGAGAGAGTTTAGACCGATTATCCTATCATTCTGTGGAGAGTATAACTGACGTATGTAAAAGATCTTCCCTTAAGCCAAGGCTCAGCATGCCTACAAGAAGGATAAATCCTCGGAAAGTTCCCTAAACTACTAAGATTACACAAATAGGAAACTTTTAACAATGTCAAACCTGAATCTGTAATAGAAGGATAACCTCCCCATTACTCTGAAATCTCAATATCAATACCCTTCTGAAGGCGATAAAGAAAACGTACTGCACAAGTGTTGACGTGGCTGACGTGGCACTAATAATCAAATTTCTCTCTGAAATTTTGGAATCTGCGCTAAACCTTCTACTAAAATGGTACCACAACTACCAACTACGGTAGCAAAACGGAACTGATGCCGTTCACTCGGAGATACAAAATACTTATATTTGCCAAACACACACGAACTCGAACTACTAAATACCTTGGACTCATATTAGATAGTTAACTAAAATGAACACTGAACACTCAGTCCAGAACCTGTAAAGAAGCAATGGCTCTATACAGCTGTAATAAGGCAATTGGCCTCAATTGGGTTATCAGCAATAAAAACGTAAGCTGGTTGTATGACTTTGTTGTTAAACCAATATTATTTTATGGATCGGCAGTTTGTTGGATGGAGATCATTTAGCAATAATAAAAGTTGTAACGCATTATGAGACTGCTGGCAATCATGATAACAGGAGAACTTAGAACTACTCCAACTTAGGAACGTTACACGATCCTAAACTGGTTACCTTCAGACATTACGGTGAAGAAAGTAGCAGCGAACACCGCCCAAAAACTACCCAAACTGTGAAATTGACAAGGGCTTCTACTAGCACGCATGCAACATGTCATCAGGCCTTGTTTTCACATGTCTCAAAACATACCTCTTACTTTAATTCTGAAATATTCCGATTATATGTTCACTCCATTATTTAAAGACCTATGCTGCTAACCTTCTTTGAGAAGGGAGATTCAAGGTCTTCGATGATTAGTTATTCCACCATTCTGTGTGTATACACATTCATTCTTCCTTCTATGAGAAGAAAGGCTAAATGTATATATACATAGAATCAACGTCGAGAAAGTTATTCGTGTGTTTCTAAAAACAGTTTTAAATTAGTTTCAGCCACACAATTCGAATGCATCATCATAGGCTAGATAGTAGTATGACAACAATCGAGAGGTAGCGGGCGAAAACTCAAAACAGGCCTTTTCTTTCCTTTCTGGAATATCACGAACACAAGTTCCCTCCCTTCTTTCAAGACCACTGCTGCAGGCCTTCTTTGAGAAGGTATAATCAACGTTTTCGATGATTTGTTATTCCACCATTTCGCGTGTATACACATTCCGCCTCCCTTCTCCCGAAGTTGGGAAAATAAGTGTAAGTATAAAGAAAAATATATAGGTGAGTAATATCTAAAAATAAAATAAACAATTTGAGGGTGACCAGGTGCAATTTTTTTTTTCAAGTCCTTATTTTTTCATGTGTATGCAGGCCTTCCATCAGGCCTTTTTAAAGGAAGCGACGATAGAAGGCCTTGCCTCCCAATGACACCTTATGTTATGTGAAAAGGAAGAGGGAATGCAGAGCGTAGGCCTACTGAAAGCGTTTGAAGGCGTTCCGTATGGCCATCTAGGTCCTTCTGAGTCAGTTCGATCTGTAGGCAATTTCCGTTACATCCACGCCTTTATCAGAGCTTAAGAGCGACGTTGACCACGTGGGTAGGAAAATTTGTTGCGGTAATTTAAATGGTATTACAATGGGACCTATATATGGACCCAAAGGAGCTATGCTGAGGGGGCTACCGAATTAATCTTACCTATTCATGCAGAGACGTGTATTTCTGACCACGACATCGATTCCATTCAAAAAGTTTTGATTTTTATAAAGTTACGTCATTTTGGATTTCTGCTGACGAAATACTGAGTTTTAAAACTCCTGCCATAATGTCAGACCATAAAACAATCTAATCATACAAATCGCTTGTTATTCCAACTTTAGAAAGCATTTTCTATAGATTCGCTCATACATAAATATATGATATTTGCTTTGGTTGATAGGTTACTACCTACCAAAGGCTCACTTTCTTGCTTGAATGGATTGTGGTTCTTGCCGATGTTGTTGCTGGCGTTTGTTGTTCTGGTTCATTGCTCCTCCATTTGGTTGTTGCTCTACCACGATGGCATAACAAAACAATTGCAAGAGAAGCTGATGTTGATGCTCGAAGCAAAGCTGATGCCGTTTGAATGCATACCTAAAGGATTCAAGTGAAGTGCGCGAAGAAAATACTAACTGACAATTGCATATAATTGTAAAACGAAAGGCGAGTGGTGTTAAAGTGAAAAGAATCCACAACAACAGAAACAGAAAATTATTTCCAGCATTGTCTGAATATCTCGTTCCAATGCCCGGGTGAAGAGACGACATATGGACGGACTGACGGACGGACAGACGGGCGTACGAATTGTCTTGCGCTGGTTGGGGTTTCGTTGTATGTTGTTGTTGCTGTTTTGGATTTTTTTTCGTTCATTTTTGAGATTCTTGCTCCATGAACTGTCCTTAATATTGTCATCTCAGTTGGTTTGACTTCAAGTGATGGAGTGTAAAGATAGACACCAAATGTCGTGCAGTTTTATAACTTCATTAGCGCACAAAAGACAAATTTGCATACTCCACCGCAAAACAAATTCAAGGAGAGCAGAAAACAACAACAGCAGACAAAACATACAAATAAACAGCAATTTTAAAAATGTCAGTTCTTTAGCCATCTTCATGCTGTTGTTAGTAAAGACATCTTCCAGGCTTTGCGCACTACAGCATCTCTGGCATGACTTGCTGATTTTGAGCTAAAGTTGTACGCTTGAGTTTTATACCTGTGGCCCCTTTTAAAATTCCATAATGTCATCGTTAACTTTATTAATAAGTCATCATTGCCATCACCGTCGTGATTATTCATTTGTAGGCCGCCTTTCCAAAATGAATTGATTTTGTCTTGTTGTTTTTTGTTTGTTGTATTATCTTTAGCGGGATCTAAATTAAATGTAGCCATTTAATATACACTTTGGAGTTTTAATGAAATTTTTAATCACCTTTTTTCTTGGCAATTTTTTTTGTGTGTTTTGTATTTTGTTTGTGTTACAATTTGAGTTCGTTCCAAATGAAATTTTCATTTCATTTAGTTCCGCTTTATTAGTAAATTTCCAAACTCACGATCCCATAATGTCACGATCAATTTCATGAAATCTTTGGTTGTCTTTACCAGTCCTCCCCCCCTCGGCACCCCTGTTAGCTGGCCGGGGACATACAAATTCTGCTGTTGTAACTCTATTTAGTGGCTCTGTGATCTGTGACTAACTTGTGTCGTCTATGTTTGCCTCGGCTGTCAATTTAAATTGAACAGTCAGTCATTGCATTGAAAAATCTCTACGTTTGTCTGTCTGACGGTCCTTACTTCCTTCCATACTGCCATCTAGTATATATATATACGTTTGGCGTTCTGTTTGTGCCGTACGATCTTGCATCCATCCATCCGCCGCCGCTGCTGCCATTCTGTGTCGTTTGTCTTGCAATCTGCGCAGCTGTTGTGTTTATTTATTCTGTGTCGTTGTGCCTGGGATCCCCCCGCCACCCCCCATATGGGGGCCTCTTTTTGTTTTTCCTGTTAATAGTTCACGTACTTTAAACCTCAAGATCGAAAGTAACTCAACTATGCGCGCTGGTGACAATACAGATGTCTCTGTACAGCCAAACATGAAAATGAATCTCTTCCCTGCCAAAGCAGCAACAAATGACGTTGAAGATGTCTATGACACTGATGACGCTGTCTACTACAATGACGATGCTGAGGATGATGATGACGATGATGATGAAGTCATCCTACACATCATCGTGATTTTTGTTAAAAATTAATTTAAATGCTTTTCAATCTTTTTGTCTTTTGCTCATTCGTTTTTGTTGTTGCAGTGGTTGCAGTAGCGCATAATGAAGGAAAAGTTTATTAAGAAATACCAACAAAAATAAACGAAATATTTTTCAATTAAATTCACAGAAAAAAAAAGAAAATAAGTAAAAGTCATCAATGTGAGAGAAATGATGACATCAGGATAAAACTGAAATAATGACGACATTCCTCGCAATGTGCCAGAACTGTCATTTGAAGTTTGACATCGAATTGGAAAAACATATATTTTGTAAATATTTTGCTTAATGAGGGCCACACACACTGGCATAAGTAGAGCAGAGATGATATACAGTCGAACCTTGGTATAATAGACTTAAAAAAAACTTAATTTCCCTTTGCACCCCATGAATGAGGTATGGGATAGCTTCTCGCGTTGTTGTGAATTAACACGCTTTCTATTTTAGATTCACAACTAACGGCACCTACTTATTTATCGACGAATGCGAACGTCACTGTTTTGAGAAGCTCTTACTAGACACGACGATTGAATCGACGCTTAATACTGCGAAGTTGCTGTCAAACAACATTCGAGGGGAGCCGACAATGAAAGAAAATTTTATTTATTTTTTCTTTTAAGATGACTGGAGCCAGGTTTGAACCTGCGATCTCCCGCATGGTAGTCGCGTGTTCTAACCACTATGCCACGGCCGGTCCCATGGTATAATAGACAGCAGAAGAATATTGAAGGGATCAATTACATATAAAATTCAATATAACCCAGCAATGGAAATGACAAGGGCTTCTACAAGCAGGCATGCAACAAGGCCTTCTTAGACATTCCGACGTCATGTCATCAGGCCTTGCTTCCTCATGCCGAAAAAGGGCCTTCTCCTTTCATTCTAAAATATTTCGAACACATCTCCCCTCCATTCATAAAAGACCTGTGCTGCCCATCTTCTTTAAGAAGGGAGGTTCAAGCTCATCATTGATTTGTTATTCCACCATTCTGGGTGTACACATTCCGTCTCCCTTCTCTAAGAAGGAAGGCTGAATGGGTATACACATGGAAGTTAGGCCGTGTTAGGTGTAAGTGTGTTTTTCTTCAAACAGTTTATGATTAGTTTTTGCACTATAATTTGAATGCATCATCGCCGGCTAGATAGTAGCTGGCTGGTTGAGGTAGAGGGTTCAGACTATAGCAAGGTTTACTGTCGTTGGAAGAAATATATTTAATTATAGACAGAAATTTGGAAATTTTATTAAACATATCGATAGATTTTATTTAGAAGTTATAAGTTGAAACCAGTAAAGAAATTTCAGTCAGGCGAAATAAATGATAAATATTCTGACCTTATAAGCAGGGAATAATTACTTGTCCAAATGTGATAAACTGTCAATACTGTACAACATTTTTGCATATAGGAAAAATAAATTTATTTTAGGGTTTGAGGTCATTGATGTGGGGTAACAGAAAATTTACCATAAATTCAGCGAATATAAAAATCGTTCTCTTCAAATCATAGTCAATTGATGGCATTATTGGAAGTGGAAGCATATTTTATTCATATATTCTTCTTACTCTTCTTATTAAGCACTAACAACAAAATCATCTATTAGTTGCCTCATGTTTAAAAGAGTACCATGCACTTTGGACTCTTGAGTTCCGTATAATATATATGTTGGTGCGTCACACCAAGTAACAGCTCTTTCACCTTGTCCATCCAACAAAGTTCTGGTCGCCACTTCCTAAGCTGTCCGTCGAGTTTATTTGCCGAAGACTTTTCGAGTTGGAGCATTAGTATCCATTCGCCAGCGCATTTTGTATATTTGCACGATCTTGACTACTCCTATGTTGTTATACAGCTCATACAGTTCATGGTTCATGATAAACGCCGTTAACGATGATGAGTCACAATATTTTGCGAAGTATTTTTCTCTCGAAGACTCCTAGATTAGATTGATCCGCTTGTGTCATTACCCAGGATTCTGTGCTGTAGAGCAAGGAAAGTAGGATCAGTGTCTGGTAGATATGGATTATTGTTCGTTGCTTACCGCATAATAGCATCGGTTCAGCGATCAACAATCGTCTCTTGTTGTCCAGGCTGACATAATATTTTTGTTTACGACGGAGCCAATGTAGACAAAATGATCTATAATTTCAAAATTATAGTTGTCAACGTTTACGCAGCGTCCCAAACGGATAGACTGTTCGTTAAAACAAATAGCTCACTTATCACCAGACCCACTTCTGCCGACTGCTGCTCAATGCTTGAGAAGGCCCCACTGACACTCCGCATTACTCGGCCAATGATACCTATATCATCGGCATACGCGAGCAGAATGTGACTTTTATAAAAGATGGTAACAGACGTTTTTACTGGATCTTTCTGCAGGATCATTTTAATTATGATTTTAAAGAGATGGCATCACAGACTCCTTTCCTTAAGCCTCCCTTGGTAGAAAAAGGCTCAGCCAGTTGTTTGCCTATTTTCACTAAAGATTTCGTGTTAGTCAGTGTCATTCCGGAAATTCGTATCAACTTCGCGGGCATACCAAACTCAGCAATAGCATCCGATAGTTACTTTCGTATCGGACTGTCGATTGTAGCTTTGTAATCGATAACCAAATGGTAAGAGTCGATCTGCGTTTCTTTGAGTCTTCTCCAGGATTTATCTTGGTATGAATATCTGGTCAGTGGTGCAATTACCATGGTCCACAATTGACAGGACCTTAAATGTGATGGCTAAAAGGCTGATCCCGCTATAGTTGGTACACACACTTTAATCGCCTTCCTTAAGCACAGGACATATTACACACTGATTTCAATCATCGGGCAAGCATTCCTCGTGTTTACGCCTTCGGCTTTTAAAAGCTCCGACGGCATTCAATCGGCACTTGCAGCTTTATTGTTCTTAAGTCGTGCAATTGCCGTGCTGATCTCATTTTGGCTCGGTGGTGGACAATCTACTCCATCGTCGATTATTGGCGTGATTTCGTCATTCATACTACCTTCGGGAACGAGCAGAGTATTTTTGTACTCCAAAATTAGCAACCGAGTCAGAGACATCTAGAGTCCGTAATCAGATTTCCATCGATGTCCTTACATGTGGGGTTTCCATGTTCCTATAGGTTTGCTTTTTACCTTTTGGTAGAACTTTTGGGTTTCACCTCTATCCCTTTAATTTTGTCTTTTCTTCCATAGACGCTTTTTCCGCCTGAAGAGGAGTGTCATCTCCCTCCTCTTCGGCCTTTAAAAGCTATGCCGGCAGTCAATCGGCACCCTCTGGTTTATTGTTCCTAAGTCGTGCAATTGCCGTGCTGCTCATATTTGGGCAATCTACTTCATCGTCGATTATTGACGTGATTTCGTCACCTGTGTTACCTACGGGAACGAGCCGAGCACGAAAGTGTTCTCTTCATATTTGCTCTGCGTGTCCATTACCAGATTTCAATCACTTTTTCACCTGTGGCGATTCCTGTTCCAAAAGCTTTGCTTTTTGCCATTTGGAAAACTTTTGGGCTTCACCTCTATCCCTGTAGTTTTCGAGATGCTGGCTATCTCTTTTCTTCCATCGACGTTTTTTCCGCTTGAAGAGGACTGTCATCTCCCTCCTCTTCGGCCTTTAAAAGCTCTGCCGACAGTCAATCGGCACCCGCAGCTCTATTGTTCTTAAGTCGTGCAATTGCCGTGCAATTGGGCAAATTGGGCAATCTACTCCATTGTCGATTATTGGCGTGATTTCGTCACTTGTACTACCTTCGGGAACGAGTAGAGATCGAAAGTATTCCCTGCATATTTGCAGCACACTCTGCGTGTCCGTTACCAAATTTCCATCACTTTCTTTATAGGTGGGGATCCCAGTTACAAAACCTTTTATGTTAACCCTATGGTAGAATTTTCGGGCTTCACTCTTCACTCTATCCCCGTAATTTTCGATATCATGGCTTTTTTTTTCCATACACGCTTTTTCCGCCTGAAGAGGAGTGTCATCTCCCTCCTCTTCCCATTATAATGCTCCGTCGCAGCACGCGTTGCCATTGGCTGCAGTTTTGCCCTGTATGCAGCATCCTTTTCCTCAGACATTTCGCGAAATTCTTTAACGTACAAGGGCTTGTCTAAGCATGGTTTTTCATAACCCAGTACGGTAGTTGCGGTATTGGTCATAGAATTCACATAGAATTCACCCACTGGGTGTCGGAAATATCAGAATTAGGGGAGTTTGTTTAAAGTTGTTGACAAAGTTGGCTGGAGTTGGCATTGGCTATCTAGGTGGTATGCTGCTTTGTAATGTCTAGCTTCATTTGCGTTTGGTTACGAACATTTTTAGTACTACTTAATAGCGTGCGTACCTTAGCTGCAACTAGGTGGTGATCCGAGTCAATACTTGCACCGCCCATCACACGCATGTCCATAACGCTTGAGACATGCCTTCCATCGTTTACCAAGTCAGCAATCCAGTTTCTTGTCTTTTGATTGGGGATTGTCCAGGTTACCTTGTCGATATCTTTATGCGGAAATCTGGTTCCACTCACTACCATGTTTCTTGCCGACGCGAAGGTAACCAGTCTGAATCCGTTATAGGAGATTGATGTTTTGTAGACTGAATTTTTCGACTATTGAACTAAAAGAATACGCTTCCATTTGTAGCATTAAAATCTCCCAGAACAATTTTAATGTCTTGGACAGGACAGCTGTCATATTTTTCCTCCAGATTCTCATAGAATGCATTTTTAATGTCCTCATCTTTCTCATCATTCGGGGCGTATACACAAATCAGTGAGATGCAAAAATATTTCGCATTGTTGCGTATAGTGGCATTTCGGTAAGTTAGAGGGTTAAACGGCGAGACTTGATGTCGAAGTCTCATGACGACCATGAATCCACATCCAAATTCGTATCCTTCTGTATGGAAGCTGTAAAAGATGTCACAGTTCTTTTGTCGTGTGTATCCCTTTCCCGTTCGTAGCATTTTCTGTATGGCAGTGATGTTATCCTTGTATATGTCGATAACATCCGATATTTGGATAGAGGCACCTTCTCTGTATAGAGTTCGGACATTCCAGGTGCATATCCGTAAATCATGGTCTCTGTACAGAGTTTGTACGTTCCTAGTGCATATCTTTAAATCATGCTGCTTATAACGTTTGCAGTGGTATTCTACTTATAGGGGCGTTGCTGTTTTTTCTTTTCTTCGTGTTTTCATAATAATTGGTTATGTTTAAGGAGAGTTGCCCAATCCTAGTTTCTTGGGGCTGCCAAAGCCACTGAGAGAGCCTCTGTGTTGAGCTTTAGTAACTTCTGTTACCTACTTCCTAAGACCCATCGGTGGTAGCATGCCATTAGGTTACTCAACATTACGCCTTCTCACATTTGCTACCACTGAACAGATGTTCAATGACTATGCCCGGGGAATACCTGACCTTTCGGAATTTGTGAGCTGCTTGGAAACCTCCAAAGAGAGATTTCTAGATATTCACAGATGAATAACAGTCAAAATACTCAAATTAGAAAATCCCCCATTTCCCAACCGTCCTAGTGCATATCCTTAAATCAAGGTCCTTATAACGTTTGCAGTGGTCGTCAAAATTTGGGGGTGTTCATTTTTTCCTTTATTCCTGTTTTCATATCAGTTACGTTTATTTAAGGAGAGTGCCTTATTAGGCTACCGCTTCCGATCCTTTTTAGGGCTGCAAAAGCCACTTCAATAACTCATGTTAACTACTCCTTAGCTGCTCCGGGGAACACGCATGGTACGGGAAACACATAATCTATGGAAAGTTGTGAGCTGATCGGGGAATTCCAAAGAGAGATTCTGGTTATTGCAAAGTAAATAACGATCAGAAAACTCTTATTATAAAATCTCACATTCCTTCCAATAATATCCAGACGTCCTGTATGACCTGTCATCAATGTTCCTGTCATGACCATTCTGTTGTTGCGTGCCGACAGAATTGTTACAAAATTAAGTATGTAATAATTTTTAACTGTATTTAATGTACATGTCGATCTTAAACTATCATGTAAAATGTATTCTTCATTATTGCTTTAAAGATCATAAAATAGTTTTCACAAAATTTTAATGGTGAGAAATAATTTTTTTCGTATAAATCTGCCAAATATATGCATAAATGTGATCAATTCAACCATTACATGTTAAACCGTTATACAATTCCCATTAAATATGCATGTAAGAGAAAACTACAAAAATTCTTAATCAATGCAGGCGGCGTATCCTCAATTCTGTCAATGACATGTAAATTCAAACAAATCTACTAATTTCCAATATCCGGGCAAACAAATAACATTACGTGTTGCAACAAAAACTGACAACAAAAATGTCTAATCTCACGTATTTGGGTTTTGAAACTCATCATCGAATTTCCCATCAGATCCATTACAAATGCGAAATTGTCGAAAATTGTCTCCTCACCAAAATGACACATACTAGGCGGCGATGTGGTACTGATGGTGGTGGTGGTGGTGGTTGCCTTTGTCATTGTAAAATAATGTTAAGCAGCAGCAATTTTCTTCCATCACATCAAATTTTGTGATGGTCGGCATAAAATTTGTTTTCGCATACCGCAAGACAACAGTGATTTACAAATAGTCACTCACCAGGACCACCATATAGTGTAAGACCGTGCGGTGCGGTGTGTTTGTGTGTTAACCTAACCATCACCTTAGACCAAGACGAGGATGCCACAGTATTACCGGCCGACTGTCCAGCACTAGAATGCGGTAAATGTGATGTTTTACGTACGAATGAGTACGTGGTATATCAGTAACTGTCCGTCTGTCTGTCCTTTGCTCAAACAATGCACATATAGCGAGAGGCCAATGTCATTCTTCAAAGTGACACTATCGCCAGCCAAGTGAGGGCTATTTACATAGTTGCAACACACACACACACACACCCAGTGACAAAAAAAAAACACCGAAGAAGATACACAATTGCAACGCCAACAACAAGAACAACACGTCCGTAATGGCGGTGTTGGCAAACTAGCCGTAATCGAGCAGCCAACCAACCAAGCAATCGACCTAGCAGCGACCATCCAACCAACCGACCACATGTGCATCAGGCCAAAGCAATTTCTCTTGTGGTGCATTGCATCGATGATGAGAGTACTACGTATGTATGTACGTTGTAGATATACATACTACTCCTCGTGGCCGTTAAGAGGTGGGGAGGATCTAATCAAATTGCACAAAATTTTCACAAAATGTAGTAAATGTCACATTTTGCATTCTGTCAACGGACTGAACATCACCAACAACATGCAACAGCAACGGCAGTAGATGCGGCAGCAGCAGCAACAGCAACAAAAGTAATGAGTAAAGTATTAAAGAAATGTCAGCCGATGGTTTTGATGTTTTGTTACCGATGATGTTGATGTCCTGCGGTTCCATGGGTGACTTGACAAACTAATGTTGTATGTTCTAGAAAACCATCAGCCATAATGGTTGATCTACACCGACTTAATGGGGCACAACGTCACGTAGTCGATGGTGCAAAGTGTAAAGTGTTGTTGCACTGTTGTTGTGGTTGTTTTTATGGTGGCCTAGTTTAAATTTGGTCAATGATTGAAAGTTTGGGATTTTTTCGATTTGAGTATTTTGATTGTTATTTACCTGGGAATAACCATAATCTCTCTTTGAAGGTCCCCAAGCAGCTTACAACATCCGAGAGATCACGTATTCCCCGGGCAATGCCGGTGGCCTAATGAGCTACTCTTCTTAAACAAAATGTATTATGAAAACACAAAGAAAAGAAAAAAACAAGAACCCCCCCAAATATTGACGATCCCCGCAAACGATATAAGGACCATAATTTACGGATATGCTGCTGGAATGTCCGAACTCTCTTCGAAGAAGGTGCCTCTATCCAAATGGCGGATGTTCTCGACAAATACAAGGCTGACACCATCACCATACAGGAAATGGGGGACGGGACAGTGATGCACACGACGACATGACATCTTTTACAGCTGTCATGCTAAAAGACACGAATTTGGATGTAGATTCATAGCCGTCAAGAGAATTCGATATCTGGTCCCGCGGTTTAATTCTAGCTTCGCGTCGGTAAGAAAAATGGTAGTGAGTGGTACCAGATTCCCTCATAAAGATATCCACAAAACTAGAAAACAGATTGATCACGTGGTAATCGATAGAAGACATGTCTTAAGCGTTATGGACGTGCGTGTGATGCGCGGTGCATATATTGACTCGGATCACCACCAAGTTGCAGTCAAGACACGCACACTACTAGGTAGTGCTAAAAACACTCGTAACCAAACGCAAAGGAAGGTAGACATCACAAAGCTGCATACAACCGAGATAGCCAATGCCTACTCCAACCAATTCTATCAATTACCAATGACAGCATATTGTGAATTCTATGACCACTGCCCCAATGACCGTGCTGGAAATGAAAAACCACGCTCAGACAAGCCCTGGTACGATGAGGAATGTCGCGAAATGTCTGAAGAAAAGGATGCTGCATACAGGTCAAAACTGCAGCTAAAGGCAACGTGTGAAGTGACAGAGCGTTATACTCAAAAGAGGAGGGAGATGAAACACCTTTTCTGGCTTAATAAGCGTATAAGGAAGAAAAGAGAGAGCCAGTGTATCGAATATACAGGAATAGAGGTGAAGCCCGAAAGTTTCACCAAAAGATAAAAAGCAAAGGGGTTGGGTAAAGGGATATCCACTTGTAAAGACGGAGACGGAAATGTTGTCACTGACATTCAGAGGGAAAACACTTTCGTTCTCTGCTCGTTCCCGAAGGCACCTGAAAGACAGGTGTTATGCATAAGTGTCCGGTAATCACACTTCTCATATATTGAGTCTCCAAATGCACGTCAGTTACAACGAAGATGCTCTGTGGTTTCCCCTTCTTTCTCATCGTTGCAGCTTTTAAAAAAAACTATGTAGGAAAGTTTTATCATCTTAGCTCTTAGTTACAGCTATAATATTCCTCAGATGTGACACAATAGACAGCACAATCGTGTTCTCTGTATATCCTTGGTAGGCGAAATATGATTGGTCGGTTTGAAAGTGTTTTCTTTCTTCCACCTTTCCTTAGGAATATGGTTTCCCCGTGATTAGCTGTTTCAGCCCTTGTAAGAGGAACACCAATGTAACTGAAAATTTCGCTCAAATACAGAGAGGTGGCGGCCTTTTCCAATGCATCGGCTCTTTGGTTACCATATAAGTATGTCCCCATGTCCAGGAACCCATGAAAGGATAACCGTCGAATGCGTCACTATTTAGGTACGACTTCTCCAGGGATATGATTCACAGCCGATGCACTTTCAGTTAGTAAATTAATATTGTCGCCCAATATCCTATGACACCAAATTTGGTCCATGGGTATTCTAATGGCCGTTATTTCGTCCTAATCAACAGTTGCAATTTCAACTCCTTCGAAAAGATTTCACAGCCCGCTCTTTCTGTGAATTTAGATCCGTCCGTAAAAATAAGGACGTCATCTTCCCCAAAATTTAGAGTGTTATTATAGTACGTTCTGCCCGGGATGTTTCTCAAAATCAGGTTTTGGTACAGTGTAATGACACCTTACATTGATTTATTGCAGAATTTTGGCATGACAATAGTACCTGTGCCTCCATGCTCTCGTGTTGTCTATATGCATTGCGGTGTTCGGTGCTCTCTTCTTCGCCTCAATGTCTGGGGGTTACCAGTTTAGGATCGTAAACAGTGCCGCAGTTGGAGTAGTTCGAAGTGCTCCTGTTATCATGATTGATACCAGTCTCTCGAATTTCAGTGTTTGGTAAGCCTTCTACAGCATCGGCCACCAAACTGAAGATCCGTAACATAAGATTGGTTTATAAACAAAGTTAACTATAACAGGTTAAAATTGTTGGGCTAATTGCCCCGATCGCCAAATGCCCTTTTGCAGCAGTATAGAGCCGTTGCCGCTTTGTTAGTCCTGAACTGAATGTTCACATTCCAATTTAGTTATAGAAAGCTTGCCTTGTTCCCGTAACATCTTTCCCAACATCCTAGCTATCAGCCTGTCGCTTAATAACACTCCAGCCACCAAACAATTACCTAACCATTGTAGCGTGCAAATTTCTGTAAGGGTGATGATGATGAGCGAATAACAGCATGTTGCAAATATACCATTCCAGAGACATACAGCAACATACTTGCATTGATATGCACATGTAGGCAACATCAATGTCATCGCTTGCAAATATCACCACCAGCAGCATGTGGGAATATTTGAGGGACAATGTCGTTCCATTAAAGATATAAAAGGAAAGTTCTACTCAATACCTGTGCCTGCGCATGCATCAGAAAATGCTTTAAATTTGTTAGAAATTTCAATGAATTTTAGACCACTGTGGTGAGGTCGTATGTATGTTGTCCCCTAACATACTGAAACATTCTTACCTGTCTGCAGTAACATGTCTATGATGTTGGTGTTGCGTTGTTGTTGCTGCTGCTGTTACGGCTGATGTTGATGACTATGGAAATAATGGTGGCGGTTGGGAAAGATATAAATGTTCCATTGGCCACAAGCTCAGACTTAGAAAAAGTGTGTGAGTGTGTGTGTGTGTGCTTATGGGGAGAAATTAATGAAACTATCAGTAACATAAAGTTTTCACAGCACATCAATGAAATCGGTTACAACAGCAACAGCAGTGGCCGTCACAACGTCGATACAACAGCAACAATTGCAATTACCAAGAACAACAACAGCATCAGCAACATCTGAGCAACATCACAAACTGCGAAACGATAACAAATGCCGTCCGTACGTCCGTCGAGATGCGAAAACAAAACAATTGCGCACATCATTAGATTCGGTGCAAACAATGGCAACTAACTCGCGGATTCGTATGAACATCAAAACATCAAACAACATCGATGAATCGAACCACCACCGAATCGGAGAATGTAAAACGCATCTGATCACTCGCAGAAATTTGCGAATGGTTAATTTAGCGGTTTATGGTGGATATGACGATTTTTGAAGTGTAGAAGAGATGTTCGCATGAAGTATGATGAATGAACGTCTGCTAACGGCTAAGGTTTTTGCTAAACCGCTGATATAAGGTATTAAGTTTGATGTGTAGAACTTGAGATAGCTATAACAAGCTGACATGCTAATGAAGTGAGTTCGAGTACATTGGCAAATCACGATGTCAAGACATACACCAGATCAACGTTTGTCAATCGTAGAAATTAATTTCCAAAATTCTAGCTATCTTCGTTAAGCTTACACAGTACAACACATGATTTTGGGACTCGATTCTGAGAACTACACATGAAAGTAGTCTCAAAAAGAAGAAGTTCTGCATCATTCGTTTTATTAAGTTACATGTCATAATAATTTAATATCGATTTGAAGTTAGAAAGTATCGTATAGGGGAATATTCAACCAGCAAACAAAATGCTTAGAAATCGGTCAGAAATAGGTACGACAGTCGGCAAAATCTTTCGATATCGGATTCGAAATCGGTCCAAAGTCGTTACTAAAAACGAAGTCTGACCGACGCAGCTGAGGCAAATCTGATGTATGTATGACATGTCGTACCGACGTCTGAACGATTTCTGAATATAAATCGAGTGAAATTCAGAGGGTAAATTCGACGCGTTGTTACAAATTCGGATATCGGATCAGAAATCGGGCCGAAGTCGTTACTAAAACGTATGGACCAAAATATCGTACCGATGTCTGAAAGATTTATAAATGTAAATCTTAGAAAAAATCTGAAGGGAAATTCGTTGTTTCTTAAATAACAATTTGTTGTTTCCTCCGACACAAAGTTCTGAAATCGCTGCGAAATCTATCAGATATGTCGGTAATAAAATTTCCCTTCAACGAGTCGCATAGAATTCTGTATGATATCGGTAAGAAGAGTTCAGACAATATGCAGACATGTGGGATATTTGCCAATGTCGGAGCTTTTGGTTTGTTGGGCATCAAGCCATTCAAGCTTTCACCGCTGTAGATCTGAGTGTGATAGAGTACTCGTATTTATCGATCCGACGCCTCTCTCAACAACTTGATCCCTGTGCCCCGCCCACTACTTGGAAAATATTGAAGAAAGATCTTGACCCACATCTATATAAGATAATAATTAAAGCCAACATATAATCGATAGCGTCATGGGTTCGGTTAATGGGCTGACAAGCAACTGGAAGGTGGACTAAATTCTAATCGACAAATCAGCTAACTTGTCGCTTAGCTGACAAAATTAATCAAACTACTACAACTCTTTCATACTTAAACATTTAAAAACTTTACATTTTCGTGTCCACAATATCGATAGTCATCCGCAAGCAAATTACCACAAGTTGCCATCACTTGTTGCCTTCTCTTCTCGCTCCATCATTTCCCCTACATCGAATGAGAGAGTTTTACGAGTTTCGCGTTTGACAGTAAACAATTGCGCGTAATGTTTGTTTAACAATCGACAATAGCGCAAATTGCTATGTTTCTTTGGCCTCCATCTATTGAATCAGCCATCCACTATACGCCATCCGCATACGATGCTCCATTGTATTCGAGCCGAAAACATCGGCAAATGTTGAAAACAATAACAAACATACCCTGATTACCTTTAAATCCCAATCACCCAACAATCGTCGTAATCGTCGTTATTGCAATGATTCCATCCTTATTTTCATGTGATCATAGAGAGAGAGAGAGAGCGCGCGCGCGTATGTACTATGAACGAATCGATCGACTTCGAGTTTGCCCAAAAAATGGTAAAGTTAAAAGGAAAAATTGCCATAGACAACAAATGTAAGTTGGTGCAGTCGTCGTTGTGGTTGTTGCTGCTGCAGCTACAGTGACTTGTCTGTCTGTCTGTCTGTCTCATCATTTTGTATGCTAAATGTTCAATTAAACAAGATGTTATTTCTACACATGAGACAACATTTTTTACTTTGTTTATATATCAAATGTTACAATTTTCCCAAAAACACAATCATTTATCGAGCAGAGAAGGGAAAACTGTAGCACGTAGGACACCAATTTTGAAATTAGCTATATATACACTTATTATAAAAACTTTTGCTTTAATCTTTTCACATAAAAACTAATAATCCTTTACGTCTTGTTGTTCACCCCTGCTTTGATCGCTTTAGATTTTTATTTTATCTAATTGCTTAGCTGCAATAATCTTGGCCTGCAGCAGAGCAAAAATTCACATTCACATTTCATGTAGGTTTCTTTGTACTACACGACAGTGGGGAATTTCATGTTACTTTCATGGCGAGAGAGAAGATCAATAAGATAGACAAACAGACATTCAGACGTACTGTCCTGTCTGTGCGTCCCTCTGTCTATTCGTCCGTCCAGTCGACATAGACAATCTTCGTCATCATCAGCAACAACATCATTCGAACAACAACTGCCAACATGTAGCAGGCCAAACAACATATGGTACTGGTGGTACCGAGAGCTAAACTTTCAATTGGTGGCAGTTGATGTTCGCAGATCAATTTTCAGTACTTAATTGAAGTTCTCCACTCAAATCGCCTGGAATCGCAACGAATCGTATCGAATCATTGTTACTGTTGTTGTCGTTGTCGTCATCGTTGTTGCAAGTTGTTTGTTGTTGATTAAGTTAAACATTTAATTTTCGTTTCTGTTTGCTCTGGTTGCTGATGAAGTTTTTCTATCAATCCCCCGTCCCCCCTCTCACGTAACTGACAATTGTTGGGTCTTTATGTTTATGTTTTCTGATCTCTGCCGTCTCCGACTTTTGAAGTTTTTCCTTCTCCGACGTTTAGGCTGCGAGAGTTCCAGCCAAAGTTAATTGATAATCACTCTGCCAATTGGAAAATGTGGTGATTAGTGGCAGTGAGTCGTCGTCGGTTGCAAAGAGAGTGGAATTACATACGAGTACATATGTGGACATTAGTGGGTTTTTTTTAGGAAATTTTTTCTTTGAAAATTATAGAAATCTTTGGAGATTCGTATCTGCGACATTTATTGGGAAAGTTAAATGGGAGACTTTTAATGTATTTAATAATCAATTAAGATCTAATAAAAATGATATTGTAATCTGTGGAACATGGTATCTGTTTGGCAGGGAGAGGAGGGGGAGATCAAATTAATATTAACAGCTGTTGTTTTGTGGCACAGTGACGATGGCCTGACGCTAGCAGTTCAAGTGTTTTAGGCAATTTGATATATTACAGTATTTGATTGTATTAAATTTTTTGTATGCTGGGAAATGCTGGAGAAATTTAGTGACAAGGGACATGAAATGAATTATTAATAACACAGCCTGACAAAATTTATCTTTTTACTAAATTGATTTTATTAGAGCAAATTAATAACAAAGCTACAGCAACGACAAGCTTATTAAAATTATGAAACAGAAAACTTCTAGAAAATAAGCAAAAAGAGAAATGCCGCAGAGATTTTGTTTGCTTCCTGTGGTTGAAATTTTTTTTCCAACTCGAAGTGATGTTCACTTAGGTACAGAAATCCCCTACAGTTAGATCGCTTTTTAACACATTAAAAATAAGTTCAAGCAATATGTGAAGAGAGAGATTTACAGTTAAACAACCTAAATGTCATGCTATCACCGATACGTCATAGGGAATAGATAACAGAAATTACAGGAGCTTAACACAACGGCTACCTGGTAATTTTGGGAGCCCCAAGAAACTAGGATCGGGAGCGGTGGCCTAATAAGCCGCTCACCTGAAATAGAAACTACAATGAAAACAAGAAGAGAAAAAAAACAAGCACCCACCAAATGTTGATGACCTCACAGAAATAATAAGAGCCATGTTTTAAGGATTTGCATTAAGAATATCCGAACTCTCTACAAAAATGGCGGACGTTTTCGACAAGCCCGACATCACCGCCATACAGTAAATGCGATCGAACGGACAGGGATGCACACATTGAAATAACTGTGACATCTTCTACAGCTGTCATGCAGAAAGACACGAATTTGGATGTGGATTCATAACCGGACTTCGACTTCTGGTCTCGCGGTTTAACCGAAGTGGCCGAATAGCAACTATGCGTATGAAGGCGAAATATTATTATATCCGACCCCGATGAAAGTCAGACTGAAACCAACTTATAATCGTAATTTCTCTTTACACCCCATGAATAAGGTATGGGAGAATTTCTCGCGTTGTTGTGAATTAACACGCTTGTTTATCGACGAATGCGAACGTCACTGTTTGGGAGGCTTTTACTAGACATGCCGATTGACTCAACACTTATGCTGCGAAGATGCTGTCGACAACATCGAGAGAGACTATATGACTGATGTCGAAAATCGGACCACGGATTTCCCGCTTGCTAGTCGCGAGTTCAAACTACTATGCCACGGCCGGTCCCGGTGGAAGTCAAACACGAGGACATTTAAGATGGATTCTTTGAGCGCCTGGAGTATTAGCAGTCAGAAACTTCAGTTTACACAGACTGAATTTCGATAATGTACTTTGACTGGTTAGCTGCTCGTCGGCAAGAAACATGATAGTGAGTGGAACCAGATTCCCGCATATAGATGTCCACAAGGCAACGTAGATATTCCTTGTAAAAAAGTCGAAAAAACCAGATTGAAAGCTGCATACCACCGAGAAAAACCACACTCAGACAAGCTCTGGTACGATGGGAAATGTCGCCAATTTTAACACGTGCGGTGCAGGAATGATATGCAGGAATAAGAAGAGGAGGGAGATGAAAAGGCTCTTTAGGCGGAAAAAATGTCTGCAGAAGAAAAGAGAGAGCAATGATGTTGAAAATTACTGGGATACCCACCTGTAAGAACAGGGATGGACCACTTTCGTATTCAGCTAGTTACCGAAGCTTCGGTAATCAAACACACGAAAAGTACCATAAAGTACTTATGTGGTACAAAAAAGTTTTAATGAAACTAAAAAATACTTTTTCAAAAATTTATTTTCTGTACCTGAGTACTTTTTGTATTGGGTTTATTGGCCCAAGAGCACTTTTCTGTTGCACAAAGTACTTTCTTTTGTACCGAAGTACTTTTCCGTAAAATATTTTAATTGGCCCAGAAGCACTATTCTATTTCACAAAGTAAATTTTTTTGCACCAAAATACTTTTTTTGTACTAAAAAGTAAAAGTAAAGTACCAAAAAGTTATTTTATTGGCCCAAAAGCATATTTCTGTTGCACAAAGTACTTTTTTTTTACCTGAGTACTTTTTGTACCAGAAAGGTTCTTTTACTGGCCCCAAAGCACTTTTCTGTTGCACAAAGTAATTTTTTTGTACCAGTGTACTTTTTTGTATCAAAACGTACCTCTGTTAGCCCAAAAGTACATTTCTGTTGCACAAAGTACGTTATCTGTAATTTTTGACGAAATCACACCACGCAGCAAAACGAGATAAACACGGCAAGTTTCCCGCTAAAAAAAATTAAAGCTTTAAAGGTTGGCGGCGATGAGCTTGCCACATGCTTGCGCCAAGTATTATAGACAAGGTTTGATTAAAGGAATGCATGCCCGATGATTGAAATCTGAGTGTTCTATGACCTGTGCTTTAGAAAGGCGATTCAAGAGTGAATTACCCTTTAACCCATCGCATACAAGGTCCTGCCTAGTGTGTACTGTGAAAGACTAAAGGCCACCTTAGCGAACCTGATTGGACCTTATCAGTGTGACTTTAGACCTAATAAATTCACGACCGACCACATATTCTGGCTACGACATATCCTGGAGAAGATCCAAGAAATGCAGATCGACACTTAACATCGGCATTTGGCAATACGATACGACAGAAACTATTAGAGGCAATGGCTGAGTTTGGTAACCCGCGAAACTGTTACGACTGTGCAGGATGATACGGAACGATACGAATTCTTCTGTAAAAATAGGTATAAATCTGACCATTTTCTAATAAGTGCAGCTTTAGAATAGTCTGTCATGCAATCCCTTTGACATCCCAATTAAGATGCAGAAAACACGACTGGTACCATCTTTAATAAAATTCACATGCTGCTCGTGTATGCTGATGATCTAGATATCATTGAGAAGCAGTTGGTAGAAGTAGGTGTGGTGATAAATGAGAACCAAGTTTTTTGTTTCAACGAACAAGGAGTCTTCTTGTTTAGGGCGCTGCGTGAACGTTGGCTGCTATAAACGTTAACGGTAAGGATAGTCCTCGAATGAACCATGAACTGTATAAAGACATCGTAGTAGTCAAGCGCGTTCAAATAGATGCTGGTTGAGACAGGAATGGATGAGAATGCTGTAGGTCTACAAGTCTTCAGGGTGGTGGCGCTGGAGGACGCGAACCAAACTTTGTTGGTTGAATCAGGTGAAGAAGCTGTTATCTCAACTTGGTGCGCCAAACTATCTACGGAGCGCAAATGATCGAAGCGCTTGGAATTATTTTATATATGCGGCTACTGATCGATGAATTTTTGTTGCTGCTGACCAAAAAAGAAAAAATTAACTAAAGCCCAAAGGAGCCCATTAAGGTTTTTACTTATATTGCTGGTTATTTTAACAGTTTGGGTAATTTCGTAGCGCCCAACCCTGATACCCCTGTTTTTAAGGTTATAATCCATAAAATATTGTTAAAAATAAAAATTTTAAAAAATTATATATTTTTAATGTAGATCAAAGGCGGGGATTTAATTTCTGGTAACTGCGTTGCTCTACCAAGCATATTTAGATGTTGTCATAGAAAAACACGTCTAAAGAAAAGAAGTTAAAAGATGAAAGCTGCGGCAAGGTTAACTTAGTAACTTTTTTAATAATTTATTTTTTCAATATGTTAACCGTCTTAAATGATTAGCAATGACATATAACAAAATACAATTTACTTTGGTGATAGTTCAAACTTTCGTCGTTGTCCTCTAATTCTTATACTAAATATATGTAAATATAATAATTTTAAAATACTCCAGGTGTCTATTGCATATGCTTATTCTATATAATTTATTTTGGTAAATCCGATCATTTCTTTTGAATACAAACTTTAGTAATTTAGTCCCCAATATCCAGTTAACCTCCACAATCCTATCTAGCTTAGAAAACAAAATATTAACATACAACATATTATTATGCAAACATATGTTCACTATTCATTCGCATTTTTTTTTTCTTTTGAAATGCTATCAAGCCAAAGACAAAAATCTGCCCTCATTTATGTGGTGGGTAATTGTAATGTTAACCCAAAGACAATTGGCGTTCTGATTCATAATAATACAATTTATTTAATTGCCATACAAATCTACACTACACCATAATAATAATAGTAATAGTGATAGTGTAGTGACAAAACCGAAGCAAGAAACAAAAATCAACTTACTCATGTTTTTATATTCGTTGCGAAAATAACAATTGTTTCACAAAACTACGAGATATCAGTGGAAATTCGACTGTAACATTCCTTATGTCAAACAATTGCAAATGAGAGATTATCTGCGATATGGGTTGCCATGTTCAGTTGCAGTCAACATTCATATTGCTGCATTATTACAACTGTATTGGAGTTTAGCTATGATACTAGTAATTAGACGATAGGTAGGTGAACAGTTTTGTTGCTTTTATTTCGGGGTAACACAGCAACAAAAAATAAACTCAAGTTCGACCAAGAACAATTCAATTTTTTGACAAAGACAAAGAATGATACGTAAAAGTAAAGCAAACACGCCACAGTTCAAAAAAAAAAATAAAACTAAACGAAAATACAAGAGGGCCCACATATGGTTGAATCACATTACACACGAATTTATCTCTCACCCCCAATCATGGAATTATGTTTCTAATAATAATAATAGAACCTAATTTGATTCAAACAATGAAAATCACTTGAAAGAGACAGCTACAGCGAGCAGAGAGATGATGGTTATGCCACCGTTATTGTGGTTAATGTTGTGGTGACGTTGACGGTGGCAGTGGCAGTGATGGTGGCTATGGAGTTCCGGCTGCTGGTGTCTGGGTTCTCTTACCCACAAGTTTATGAGTATTTTCAGATTATTACGTTCATATTACTTACCCATACATTGTAGGGAATACATGTAGCAGCGTACGAGTAACTACTTAAAGGAACAAAAAGCCAACAATGAACAACAACTACAACAGACGAATAAACACAACATTTCATATCTGGTGGCAATAATCTTTATGGTGCAACATAATGCTTTATTTTTGTTTCACTTGGCTTTCGCCTTCCGTCTGTTCCCCCACTGTGTTTGAGAGTCAATTTGGAAAACTATGCAACTGTGCTTTTTGATAAGCATAAGTGTTACTTATTATTATTATGGTTTTGGAGAAATGCTAAACAATATGTGGATGGAGTATTAGCAGCAAACAGGTAAGCCTGTTGGTCACGGCGTTAAGCACTAATGAGTGATTGGTTTTTTTTGGCATGTATATAGTAAAGTCTGGTGTTGATCGGAAATGAAATTACTTATTCCATATAATGCTTCATTTTTATTTCTCGAATAGTTGTGTTGCTCTCGAATCGATATCAATAGTTGCATTGTTTTAGCAATATAAGTTAAATTTGCAAATACATTCTATAACATTTTCATAGCTTAGTAACAAATCAGTGCACACAAAAACAATCCTTTTGCCAGCAACATTTTTTAACTTCTGTGTGAACATTTTAATGCTAACTAACTGTGGCCATTTTTGTGAGTCATTTTCTACCAAGCGAGGTTTTTGACAAGGCGAAACACGTTCATACGAGTTCTTTAACATCAACAAGGAGATACCGTGGGCGTGGCAAAACATTTTTTAGAGCTAGAGAGATACAATTATATATCCAGATTACACTCGGCAACACGAATATGAATATGCAGACACAATGAAAATTTTGGATTAGTGGGCGGAGTGGGCGTGGCAAAACTGTGTTTCAGTCCTAAAGAGATAAAATTTGAAACCCAGATGGTACATGGCAACACGGATATGAATATGCAGACGAAATTTTAATTTTGGATCAGTGGGCGGAATGGGTATGGGTATTTTAGCACCAGAGAGATACAATTTGGTACACAAATAGTACTTGAAAACACGAATATAAATATCCAGACATTTTAATTTTGGATCAGTGAGCAGAGGAGCGTGACCACCTCAGATAAATAAAATTTGGGGATTGGGGAATTTTCTAATTTGAGTTTTTGTGATTGTCATTCTTTTGGGAATAACCAGAAACTCTCTGTGGAGGTTCCCAAGCAGCTCAAAACAGTCGAGCGATCATGTATTTCCCGGGCAATGCTACTACACATCCGTTCAGTGGTAGCAAGTTACTGAAGCTCAACACAGAGGCTCTCTTAGTGGCTTAAGCAGGACCGTTATAAGGACCATGATTTAAGGATATGCACCTGAATTGTCCTAACTCTAGACAGAGAAAGTGACTCCATCCAACTGGCAGATGTCCTCGACAAATACAAGGCTGACATCACCGCCATACACGAAATGAGATGGACGGGACAGGGATGCACACGACAAAATAACTGTGACATATTTTACAGCTGCCATGCAGAAAGACACGAATTTGGATGTGGTTTCATAGTCGGCAAAAGACTTCGGCACCTGGTCTCGCGGTTTAACCCTGTAAGTGACAGAATAGCCACCATTCGCATCCGGGCGAAATATTTTTACATTATGCTGATTTGTGAACACGCCCCGATGGAAGACAAAGACGATGACATTAAAGATGCATTCTATGAGCGCTTGGAGGAGATATATGACCGCTGCCCTGCACATGACGTTAAAATTGTTCGGTAGATTTTAATGCTAAAACAGAAAGGGGATGACCTTGGTTCAGCAGTCAACAACACCTCCGATAACGAGACTGGTTAGTTTAGCGTCGGCAAGAAACATGGTTGTAAATGGAACCAGATTCCCGCATAAAGATATCCACAAGACAACCTGGATATCTCCCGATAAAACTACAAGAAATCAGATTGATCACGTGGTAATTGATGGAAGGCATTATGGGCGTTATGGACGTGCGTGTGATGCGCGGTGCATGTATTGACTCGGATCACCACCTAGTTGCAGCCAAGGTACGCGCACGATTGGGAAGTGCTAAAAACACTCGTAATCAAACGCAAAGAAAGTTAGACATCACAAAGCTGCATACCACAGAAATAGCCAACGCCTACTCCAACCAACTCTCTCTCTCAATTACTCATAACAAATCCCCCTAGTTCTAATGTTCCCGACACACAGTGGTAGCACATTTATGAAAAACCACACTCAGACAAGTCCTGGTACAATGATGAATGTCGCGAAATGTCTGAGGAAATGGATGCTGCATACAAGGCAAAACTGCAGCCAATGGCGACGCGTGCGGTGACGGAGCGTTATAATGAGAAAAGGAGGTAGATGAAACGCCTGTTCAGGCGGAAAAAGCGTCTGTGGAAGAAAAGAGAGAGCTAGGATATCGAAACTACAGGGATAGAGTTGAGGCCCGAAAGTTCTACCAAAGGGTTAAAAGCTAAGGTTTTGGAACAGGGATCCCCACCTGTAAGGACAGAGACGAAAATCTGGTCACGGACACTCAGAGTGTGCTGCAAATGTGGAGGGAACATGTTCGGTCTCTATTCGTTCACGAAGGCAGCATAAGTGACGAAATCACACCAATCATCGACGATGGAGCCATAACGAGATGATAATAAAACTGAGGGAGCATGCATGCACCAGCTAAGGGAGTGCATTCCCGATGGTTGGAATCTGAGTGTCCTATGTCCCGTGCTTAAGAAAGGCGATTCAAATATGTGTATCAACTATCGCGCGATTAGCCTTTTACCCTTCGCATACAAGGTCCTGTCTAGTGTGTTATGTGAAAGACTGAAGCCCATTCTGGCGAACCTGATTGGACCTTATCAGTGTGGCTTTAGACCTGGTAAATCCACGACATACCAGATATTCACACTACGACAAATCCTGGAGAAGACCCAAGAAATGCAGATCGATACGTACCATCTGTTCATCGACTACAAAGCTGCATTCGACAGTCCGATACGACAGAAATTGTTGGATGCCATGGCTGAGTTTGGTATCCCCGCGAAGTTAATACGACTTTGCGGGATGACACTGACAGACACGAAGACTTAATTTTCTGACAGAGCCATTTTCTACCCAGCGAGGCTTTAGACAAGGCGATAGTCTGTCTTGCGATCTTTTTAGCATAGTAATGGAGTTGATCATGCGGAAGGCTGCAGTAAACAGGAATGGTACCATCTTCGACAAAAGTCACATGTTGCTAGCGTATGCCGATGATATAGATATCATTGGCCGTGGATTGCGGGATGTTACTACGACTTTTTCGAGGATTAAAAAGCAGTCAGCGGAAGTCGGTCTAGTGATAAATGAGGGCAAAACCAAGTTATTTGTTTCAACCAACAACGCTGCGTGAACGTTGATAAGTATAACTTTGAAGTGGTAGATGATATTGTCTACATTGGCTCCGCCATAAGCAATGGTACCAAACAGTACCTACAATTAATTGCACCAAAAACTAAAATTTTTTGTGATCGCAAACCGCTGTAACTATCCGATAAGCAAGCGGTTTTATGACAAAACCCTCTTGCGAACAAAGATCCAACTCTACCACATAATCATTCTACCTGTATTGCTCTACAGCGCAGAATTCTGAGTAATGACTATTCTGGGAATCTTAGAGAGAGAAAATTCTTAAATATTTGAACCCATCATGGTTAATGGCAAATACCGTTGTCAAATGAACTATGAGCTGTTTAAGCTGTATAACGACATTGACGTAGTCAAACGCGTTCAAATAAACCGAAGACGATTGCGTGAACTCTGTATGAATAGATGAAAATGCTCCAGCTCGAAAAGTCTTCGGCAGTAAACTCGATGGGTGGCGCAGGAGAGGTCGACCAAAACTGTGTTTGATGGACCAGATGAAAGTGCTGTTATCTTAGCTAAGTGTGACGAACTATCTCCGGAGCGCAAACTACTGAAGCGCTTGATATTTCTTTCTACATGCTCAGGCTTCTGATGGATGAATTTCTGCTAAAGAAAACGAAATAACTGCGACGAAATTTCTAAATTTCTACACATACATTTTGTAAACTTCGTGTTATGTAGATTTCTTTAAAAAATGGATGATGGTGTTAATTTAACCGAACTATAAAACTGATTAGGTTTCACACCATTTTGCCTAACATTATTTCAATCGTAACTGATTACAATTAATTAAAGTCCTTTGCCAATATAGTCTTCACATTTCATTTTCTTCCCCTTGGTCAACAATAGCCAAAGTCAGTTCACTTTTTCTTTCTCCCCCAATTGGAAAAAACCGTATACTCCGACTTCAACCTGTGCCCATATGATACTGCCTGCTCCTTTTGACTATGCTGGAAAACAAAACTATATAACCACTATTGTTCTCAATAGATGTTTTTGTTTTTGTATATTATTGCCTACTACCTCGACCAGGGTCTTTGAGTTGTTATGAAAGATTATAGGCCGAAATATGTATTTTTGTACACTTCTATTATTGTTATTATTAGCCCCCCTCCCTCAACCATGCTCGGGCTATTGTAAGCAATAGATGATCACCTTTTTATTTCCTACAAACTGAGGTTTACTTTTGTAGTCACCCGTGTTTAGATTATTATGTTTTTTTTCTTGAGCTCTTTGTGGTTTTCAGGTTCAGTTGTTGTTTTCTCGGTTTCCAACTAATAAAGTTATAAACACTTGGTTGAAATTGTTGGTTGGCCGGTCGGTTGGTAGTAGTAGTTGCAGAATACTCTGATAAAACTAGAGTTCCTGGCAATTGGTCGGTCGCCTGTTGGTGGCGGTGGTAAAGTGCCAACCAAGTATTTATTTGAAGTGTTATTATTACGACTATCACCCCCTCCAGAGAGAAACCAATTGTTTGTCTGCGTCTGGGGGTATAATGTAATATAAATTTGATTTTGCCCTAGTCAACTCTCTAGGAGTGTTGCATTGAGCTTTTTTTTCATCTTTGGGTTTTTGTTTTGTTCTGTTGGTTATTGGTCAGATTATTTCAACTTGCTGAGGGTTCTTGCTGTGCTGTCCTCTGGTCGCTCGTTTGTCGGTAGTGATCTGGTGCGGCGGTGGACCGAGGGGGCTCTTACACTTACAATAATTCTAATAAATAATGCCCAGCGTTATTTCATGTTTATCTTCATATCTGAATCTCGAGCATTTGATATGTTATGGCCAGTCAATACATTTTTTTGTGTGGGTATGTGTGTGTGAGCGTAAAAGGAATGTTATTACTTTGGTTTGTGATTTTTAAACAATGTTGAAAGGATTAGAATTTGTGGTATGGCAGAATTTATTGTTATTGTCGAATGGGGCAATAAGGAGCGAGAGCCAACAAAAGCAATTTGGTATGCGAACGATTGAAATTTTATAATATTTTTGAAAAATCAGATATTATAGAAGACGTTGGTATATGTGTGGGAAATTGGAAAGGTAGTCGTTAGGTTTTGTGTGTTACATATGATTATACTTAAAAAATAACTTGTAAAAATATTGAAATTATTAAAACGCAATTTTGTCACAATAACTTTTTACAATCAACTAATTTCTGCTTAATTTGGATTATCAGATATTTTATCAGTTTCGTTTTTTCGGTTATCAAGAAAGTAAGTTAACGAATACCATGACTACTCGAGGGTGAGGGTCAGCGACTACTGTGGAAAATCTTTCTGATAACTAAAATCTAAAATTTACCATCATCCCTAAGCGATGTAAGAAATGTAACAGCAAACATAGATAGAGAACAGTAAATACAAAATGCAGTTTTCGTGAGAACACTACGTGGATACTTCTTCTTCCTATTGGGCAATAACATTATAACCATCCATCAGTTACTGCGCATAGAGATGAATTCCAAGTACTTTGGTCTCTTGCACACCGTAGACAGTTCGTCACACCTAGTAATTTGGTATATTCAACGAAGTTTTGGTCGGCCCTCCTACGCCGCCTATCGAGTTTATTGCCAAAGATTTTTCTAGTTGGAGCATTTTCATTTATTCGTACAAATATCCCAGCCATACCATTCGGTCCATTTGAACGCGCGACGTTATACAGCTCATGATTCATACGACGGTACTCGCCGTTACCGCGGATGGGTCCAAATTTATTGTCAAGTATATACCTCCTGCAGCCTCACAAAATAGATCGATCCGCTTGTGTCATTACCTAGAATTCTGCGTGGTAGAGCAAAACACGTAGGATAAGTGTCTGTTTGAATTGTACCTTTGTTCGCATTCTTCTTCTTCTTTAGCGGCAGCAACAACAGAAATAAATCTATCAGTAGCCAAGTGTCTTGCGCTCCGTAGATAGTTCGCCACCAAAATTTAGATAACAGCTTTATAATCTGGTCCAGCAGAAGAAGTTATGGTCGCCTTTTTCTACGCCGCCCTTCGAGTTTATTTTTCGAGCTGGAGCATTTTCATTCATTGGTACAAATGTTCAAGCCAGCGCATTCGGTCTATTTGAACGCGCTTAACTTTGTCGATTTCGTTATACAGCTCATGCAACTCACGGTTCATACCACGACAATACTCGCCGTTTCCGATGATGCGTCCAAATATTTTGCGAAGTATATTTCTCACGTAGACTCACAGAATAGATTGATGCGTTAGTGTCATTACCCTCGATTAAGCGCTGTAGAGCTATATATATAGGATCAGCGTCTGGTAGAGTTGGATCTTTGTTCGTCGAGAGAGGGCTTTGTCAGCGCATAGTAGCAGTTGCTGGCGATCAATATTCGTCTCTTGATTTTCGGGAAGACATTATTTATTATTATTTTTGTTTGCGGCGCAGCCAAGGTAGACAAAATCATCTACCACTTCAAAGTTATAGTTGTCAATGTTCACGCAGCGTCCAAACGAGAAGACTCTCGTTATTTGAAACAAATAACTTGGGTTTGACCTCATTTATCACTAGACTCAATTCTGCCGACTGCTTCTCAATGCTTGAAAAGGCCGCAGTAACATCCCGTAGTCCTTGGTCAACAAAATCTATAGCATCGGCATACGCCAGCTGCATGTGACTTTTATAAAAGATGGTAACAGTCCTGTTTTCTGCAGTCTTCAGCATCATCACGTCCATTACGATGTTAAAGAGATCGGATGACAGACTGTCGCCATGTCTAAAGCCTAGCTTGGTAGAAAATGGCTCAGATTTTTGCCTATTTTCACTGCAGACTTGGTGTCGGTCAGTGTCATCCTGCTTAGTCGTATAAGCTTCAGAGGGATACCATCTCAGCCATATTTCTGTCGTATCGAACTGTCGAATGCAGCTTTGTAATCAATAAACAGATGATAAGTCTGCATCTGCATTTCCTGGGTCTTCTCTATGATTTATCGTAGTGCGGTTATCTGGTCGATAGTGGACTTACTAGGTCTAATGCCACACTGATAATGTCCAATCAGGTTCACTACGATGGACTTTGACTGCAAAGTTGCTAGGGCCGCCAAGAAATAAATAAATGTAGATGACTGAGACTAGAATAGAACCCCGGTCTCTCAAGATTTGCCGCTTTCCAATATTTGCCGTAGTGTGAACATCGGGTCGGTTGTGGATTTACCATCCCTAAAATGGGCATTGTCTTTCACGTAACACACTCGAAACGACCTTGTAAGCGATGGGTAAAAGGCTGATCACGCGATAGTTGGAAAAAACACTTGGATCGTCTTTCTTAGTAACAGGACAAAAAACACTCAGATTCCATCATCGGGCATGCATTTCTTTAGCCAAATCGTATTTATGAAATAGTGCTTGTATAATGCCTGCTTATCGCCCCCGAACTTAAAGAGTTCTGCCGGCAGTCTATCGGCACTCGCAGCTTTATTGTTTTTAAGCCGTGCAATTGCCGTGCTGATTCCGTTTTGTCTCGATGGTGAAGATTAACATTACTGTCATTACAGGTGGGGATGTCTGCCCCAAAATTTTTGAATTGTACCTTCTCGTAAAACTTTCGGGCTTCGCCTCTATCCCTTTACTTTTCGGTAACCTGAACCTGTCTTCTTTTCCATAGCCTTTTCTTTATGAAGATGCGTCTCGCCTCCATGCTTTTCTCCTCATATCGTTCCGGCACAGAACGCGTAACCATTTGCTACGGGTTTGCTTTGTATGCAGCATCCATTTCCTCAGACATTATGCGATATGCCTAAGCGGGGTTTTCACATCCCAATACGGTGGTAGCGGCAGTGGACATAGACTGCACAGTGTGCTGCCACTTTTAGTCGGAAACATCAGAATAACGGGGAATTTTGTTTGCAGTAATTCAGAGAGTTGGTTTAGGTAGGCATTGGCTATCGCAGTGGTATGCAGCTTTGTGATGTCCAGCTTCCTTTGCGTTTGGTTACGTGCATTTTTAACACTACTTAATCGCGTGCATGCCTTGGGTGCAACTAGTTGGTGATCCGGATCTATATTTGCACTTGGCCTTTGATCAGGAGATACCCAGGTTGCCTTTGGATATATTTATGAGGGAATGTAGTCCCACTATTTACCATGTTTCTTTCCGAAGCGAAGCTAACCAATCTGAATTAGTTGGCGGAGGTGTTTCTGTGTAGACTGAATTTTTTTTAACCCTGGACCAAGAGCATCTTCCCTTCCTATTCAGTATTAAAATTTCCCAAATTATTTTAATGTCATGGGCAGGGCAGCGGTCTTACATGTCCTCCAGGTGCTCAAACAATCCATTTTTAATGTCTCCGTCTTTTTCTTCCATCGGGGTGTGATGTAAAAATATTTCGCCTTGATGCTAATAGTGGCTATTCGGTCACTTACAGGGTTAAACAGCAAGACGAGGTGTCGAAGTCTCTTACTGACTATGAATCCACATCCAAATTCGTAGCTTCCTGCATGGCAGCTGTAAAAGATGTCACAGTTCTTTCTTCATATACATCCATGTCGCATTCGTGGCATTTCCTCAACGGCGGTGACATCAGCCATATAATTGTCGAGGACTATTGCCAAGACACCATCTATGTAGGGAGTTTGGACATTCCAGGTACATACCCTAATATCATGGTCCTTTTAACTTTTGCGGGGGTTGTCAACACTTTGGGGGGATTATTGTCTTTGATTTTCTTTATATTTTCTTTACAGTTTATGTATATAAGAACACTGTCTTGTTGGGCCACCGCGCCCGATCCTAGTTTCTTAGGGCTGCCAAAGCCACTAAAAGAATTTTTGTTTCGAGCTTCAGTAACTTCTATTACTACTTTCTAAGAAGCATCAGTGGTAGCATGCCATGTAGGTTACTCAACACTGCGTCTCTCATATTTGCTACCACTTAGCGGATGTTCAGTGGCATTACACGGGGAACACGTGATCTATCGGAAGTTGTTGTAAATAAAAGCATTAAGAGCTACAACTTCTTATTTAATATAATGTGCTTTCAATTTTGTTTGCCTATTTCTCTCACAATTCTTGTAAATGACCTGGTATCATAACTAGTATAATTTTAACATAACTAAGAATGCCTTAAAGCTTGAAGCAAATATAATAAAATCGAATATACCATCGCTGTGCTCAGTTTCCTATAATGCAAGACCCGGCAAATAACACAAAAATCTTCCTGCAATTCATTTCCAGCCTTTTGACAATTTATTCCTCACTGCAAACTACATTTTATGGCCCAGTACCTATCGTTTTTCATTATTTATATGAAACAAAATGCGGCGGTAGCTTTCTACGTTCTGTAAGCATTCCAGGCACCACCATTAAAAAGATCATCTTTTTTGATCTGCTCATAAACAATAATTTAATATTTTTATGCAATTCTTTAACCAAAAACATTCATAAATATGAATAAAAATTCAAACTGAAATCCAAACCGTAAAATACACTGGCAGAGTATGACCATTGAGCAACATGGCTAAAACTTGACAGAGCGTAGAAAATCGCCATATAAATATAAAGAATTCATAAATTAAACTCGAAAAGCGTTTTTTTTTCGTAGTCTTTATCCGAAAGCAGCAGATGCCAAAAACGAAATCAAAACATTAATCCTTAGAGAATGAGATCAAGTTATGTGGATGGACATACAGTGAGCGACGTATATACGAACAAACGAACACATGATTGCTTTCGAATATGTAACACACCTATGTTGGTATGTATGTTCGCACCGCATTCGAATGCAGAGTTCGTAAATACTTATCATTGAGAAGTATTATTTTGCTCTTCTCCTCATATACAACTCTATTTGCGAGCGACTCAATTTTGTGTTTTCATTTTCGACGTAAAAAGAAATGAGCGCTCGTTTGTTAATGCTCTAGAACGTCATCGCTCGTTGAATACTCTTTCGAAAGCACTCAACAAAAGAGTACTCATTGCTTTCAATGCTTTGATATTTCTCACTCAAAAGTTATTGCGATGATAAACTCTTTACAACAACAAAGCTAAGTTTTGAGTGCTCCTGTTTAATAACATGCTCATAACTGATTTGGTTTACAGGAATTACATACTTGTATCTGCTCTGCTAGCGTCGTTTTTCGAAGTTGTTCTTGATAAACATTTTGCGTACCACTGCATTAGAGTCACATTATATTGTTTTTTCTCGTAAAAAACCTGTGCAAGAATATATACATATGTCTATATCTGCCACGCCACCCAACGGCAATATGCTCCACCACTAAACTGTGTGTCGCATAAAAAACAATTTTCATATCAGAGCATTGTTGGATTTGTCAAACAAGCAAATTATCAATCTTAATAATTTAGGTTTATTAAATGTAATTTTTAATATAAAAAAAATAAAAATAAATGATTCAATGTGTTAACAGTATTATTATTTCAAAAATAATAATAATTTTCTTACATACTACCTAAATATCAATGCATATTTTCCAAGCAACACAATTCATTTCTGTGTTCAACGAAACGACGGGACTTGAAAAATCAACATTATACATATGTTCACATTTGCTTATTTATGATTGATAAGTAAAATTCAATCGATCATTTTCGTGAAATGAGCGCTCCTTGTTTGCTTCAATGAGCGTACAATGAGTTATTCAATTTAAAAATTCTATTCAAACAAGCGGTCGCCATTTAACTTATCAAAGCGATGTATTGAATGAGTGAAACTAATGAGGAGTTTATAGAAGAGAAGATTGCTTGATTGCTTTCGCTCACTTGTTTTGAAAATGATAAACTCATTGTAAAGATAACTCAATAGAGCGAGAGCGTATTTTGATTGCTCTACGCACTCTGTTCGAATGTCATATGTAGGAGCGCGTGTGTGTGTGTGCGTATTTGGTTGGGTTCCTGTAGACATCTGGGAACGGAAACTGAAACCCAAACGGGATAGATCGATGGATGGAGTATGTGTGTGTTTGAGCACATAACTTCAATAGTGTGTGTGTGTGTTTATTCTGGTGATGTTGGATATGTTCATCTTTATCCCCAGATATGGGGCTTCTCTTTTTGAGAAATGATGGCTTAACAACAAACATTTGATATGTTTAATGCAACAACACACTGAGTGTGGCAGCGACAGCAACCAGCAACATCAGCCGCAACAGCAATGCGATAGTCGGCAATGTTCTTATTTTCATTGTTGTTGCAGTATTGTGTGTTCTTTTTGTTTGTTGCTGTTGGATTTTCATTTTGGTAGTGCTGTTTGTTGCTGTAACTGACATTTGTTACATAGTTTTCAGTGGTTGTTACCATTTCGTTGATAAATCTACAAATGTATGGGTGGTGTATAAACACACAAGAATCGATATACCTACACATATTTACTCACACACAACCACATATGCAAACGCGAGATTTTAAATAACAAGTTGCCGGTAGATTTCCAAATTGCAGGTGCATTGTTTAAAACATTGATACAACCAAAGCTTTAGTGTGGTAGATAAGTAAGGCAGGGTGTTTAAAACATTTTGGCGAAATGTAACTGCCTGAGAGGTTAGCCTTGTGGCATAATAAGTAAAACGTATTATTGGGGTAGTACAGCTTTCATCTAAAATTTTGAATTTAAACTGCCCCTTTAACATAAAGTTGCCTCTGACAGTGGAAGTTATACCTTCTAAATAAACTACCTACGACGTAGTCGCAGTTACATTTGAATGGAGTTATCTAAAAAAAAAATAAATGCCAGAGATTATATTTTCGGGTCATGATATGGATTCCGATATCCAATTCTATCTTAAGTGTTTTAAGAAATATTAAAAAAAACTCATAAATGAATCACCCATTTAGTGTATCTATCTATTGATTGTTTGTTTGCATTTCTAATGTATTTTATAGTCTCGAGAACGGCTAAACTGGCCTTTTTCAAATTAGTAAATGAGTGATCGGTGGTGAAAATAGGCTACTTGAATTTTTTATATATCATTTTGAAAACGCAATATCTGGAGATCAGTTTCAGCAATCGCCTTGAATGCCTTTAGCACCAAAATTCGTGATCGAACAAAATATGGACGGGATTGGATCAGTGGGTGTGGCTTACATTTTAAAGATTAGATTTGGTATATATATTGTTGGTGCAGTATGAATTACAGCCAGGGCTAAAGTGAGTGGTGCCACGCCCCCTTTTCAAAAATCGCTCTAACGGCTTATCAAATAGACCAATTGATACGAAATTGATACATGTTAGTACTGATGACCTGTTGATAGTCCGTGGCTTTTCTTGGTTGTGATTGCATAAAGTGGCGTGGCACCGCCCATACAACTTGAAAAATTAAAGAGGCTACATCTCATGAACTATCAGAGGTACGAAAATGAGATTTAGTATATATTTTGTTGGTCCAATATGATTTAGAGCCAGGGCGGGAAGTGAATATTGAAGGGACCTTTAACAATGTGACGTCATGTGCTGTGAGGAACTCTCTAGAGAGCAACAGTGTACCATGACCGCTGTAGATAGGATGGATTGGATGGATTGCATACTGGGAAACCTCGTCATTAACTCAAAACTTGGTGGAAGCTGCGTAAAGAAGATAGCTACTAGAGGAACCCCCGAGGATGGAGTACTGTCTTCGCTCCTCTGGATCCTTGTCATAAACGAAATACTTAAATCCTTCAAAGGAGATGGCACAAACATTTTGACATATGCGGACGACGTGGTCATCATGATAGGTGGGAAGTTACCACCAACAATGCAAACTGCCCTTGAAAAGCTGCTACTACTGACTATGACCTGTGTTTTGTGGGTGCGACATCAGAAAACGGAATTGCTTATATTCACCCTCAGATATAAGGTCAAGGATATCAGGCCATCGATGCAAAGTGGTGTGGAACTGAAGCTCTCGACGAAGGCCAAGTATACATACATGAATTGCATATGTTGCTGGGTTGACAGTCCTTGATCGGAACAGGCTTTGCTTCGGGTCGCTTCGAAAATTCGTAGATCTGACTGTCGTGGAAATGGAGCGAAGCAAAGGCAGCACTTTAGGCAAGGACACGGAAACCTTGCTTATAAGGCAATTGACCGGTCTGTGCTAAATAACGCCACGACTGTGTGGGCCCTTAGCGACACGCAGTGGAAAAGCTCCAGAATGCAGCCCAAAGGTCTCTAACGGGCTTCCTAAAAATGTCCTCGAAACACCATCTTCAGTATGAGACGGAGATCCTGACAGTCAATGAATACAGTCACATGCTTTTGAAACAGTTCCTTCTGGGACAGTTCCTTTGGAGAGTTCATCCGAACTTCAAACTAACGGAAATAGACGCCGCCATGAGACATGTCAGGAAAGAACTTCGGTGTTATGAGAGGGATATCCAGCACTATGATTTAGAACACCTGTATCCTATCAAATACAGAGCAGCTCTGAGGGACAATCAACATCTTCAAGCTACCGAATGAATGTTCTTTGGAAGGCCCCCACTTATAACATAAAAAGAGAGAAGCTTGCCGAGAAGTACAAGAGTGGTATTGGCCCAATTAAGATCAGGATATTGTAGCCGGCTTACCTCGTATTGGTCGAGAATAAATCCGGCAATGCAGAATTCTTGCACAGCATGTGGGGAAGGCCCACATGATAATCTCCAGCTGAATCCAGCCGCATTCTGGACCCACCCTATTCAGTTGACTAGATTCCATATGATTCTATATGAAAGTATCGAATGTGGAGCTCTGGAGCTGTTCTGAAATTTGGGCACACATTTTTCTGAAAGCCTTTTCTAAGTACAATGTCATGGTATAGGTGTGATACCGGGAGAATTCTCTGCTCTAGTTTTATTTATATAAAAAAGTTTCTTTTGCGTATAAAAATTTCAAAAAAAGAGTTTTTATTTAAAGTCTGTTATTTTAATAGTTAACAGAGCTCTGTTAACTAGTAAACAGAATTATGTTAACCGAGATGGTTGTTTGTCTCCGCTAGTTTGATTCCGAATCTATTTTCACGGACATCCCTATTCAGTTGACTAGATTCTTACATTTGAATGTAGACGAGTCGGAGGAAGATTGAAAGAGAGGAAACGCACTAAATATTACAAATGATATAAGTATATTACATTTATTTGCAGGTCGAGCTGTTACAACAAAGAAGGCCAAGTACCTAGGTGTTATTCTCAATCACAAGCTGAATAGGTCAGGAAACATCGAGAAAAGGAACTCTGTAGGTATATTCTAGTGACATAGCCCGAAGGTGACAATGTGGGTGCATACTGTGATAGTCCGGCGATTACTAGGATATTGATATCTGGTTTGGATATCTATTGAAAATGCTCGGCAGGGATAAAAGGATTGTTGCATAGAGATCAATGCGGCTAGAAGGATTTGTACGACAAGCCTCCTAGAGGTCGAGAGGTTATTAGACTAAGCGGAGCTGGCGATTTGCTTAAATCTATGCATGGTCATGCGAATATACTCTAGCTAACGGCGGGATTATATATAGTGACTCAATTTCTATCTTTACATGGAATATGGTACAGGATTTTTTTAATGCAACCTAATGAATGAAGTGTTTTTTAGGTTAAATGCGGCAAACGGTTTATGGGATGTGGACTCGATACTACCAGATGTATAACACACTATGTGGATAGTTAAGCTGCAATAAATCTATGTAAAAGTTTGTGAGGAACTGTAAAAATAAGTTGGATGGACTGAAGCTTAAACAGGGTTCCGGGTCATTGCGATATATCTGGAAACGAATCAACAGCTTTACTGGCTAGAAGAAGCTGTATGACAACCCATCATGACTGTTTGGTGCATGTTCACCCGCCAATTTTTTATGTTTTTGGCTTTTAAAGAACTGCATGTGGAAATCAGCCGGCCGACATTGGATCTAGGGCACTAGATCACTGTGGTCCCGTTCGGAATTCATAGTTGGCCTGTGTACGGCAGTTTTGAGACTGGCCTGTGGAGTTTTAACTGGCCACTTCAACATCAAACAGACAGTTGTGTAGGTGAGGACAAGGAGAATTCCGAGACGATGGAACATCTTCTATGTAGCCGTCCCGCTATGGACTACATGAGGCTAGGATACTTAGGGCACGGTTATATAGAAGTCCTAGAGACTTTTTCCTCAATCGGAGTAAGTAATTAAGAATGGCCTGTGGTATTCCAACTGCCCACTTCAATATCAAACATCAAACAGACAAATGGTATGGATTGATACCAGACTACTGTCATGTTGGTTAGGACCTGAAGAAGTCCGAGTCTTTCTGCAATTGGAGTAAGTAATTTAAATTGCATCATGCGGTGCCTTCCATGACTGACTGGCCCAAGATAAACGGCTAAGGTACTTTTCTGCAAGGTGTAATCAACGATTCTCTCTTCCTTTTGGCCAGTGAAGGGGTTGATCTGACAACGGCCTGTGGAATACTTACTAGTTCCTTCAACATCAGACATCTAACAGGACATTGGAGAGTCCGAGACGATGGAACAGTGCAGTGTGTTTCATGACTGACCGGGCCAATGATGACCTGCTAACGTACTTTATTTTACTTTTTTATGTAGACCTACTCATTTTTGTACATAATACCTAAATATTATCTTTTTATTTATATACAACTAATACCTCGTTTTGCACTCCCTTTCCTTTCTCATTTTCCTCACACAATTACAATGGATCAGATATCGGAGTAAAGAGTTAGGAGAAATATAAGTGTTCACTATATTTGATAAATTTTCAAAACGTTACTTAAGCGAGTAACAAATTACCCCATATCTTTCCCCTTCCCCACCCAACCCTCGTTAAAAATCGCTAATTCTTTACGAATTGGTTTACTGAGCCCAAATACATTTTAAAAACTATTTTGGAGTTTGCTTTACTTTGGCATATTTAACAATTTGTATTGTATGACGAGGGGATTGTCGACGATGATGCTCTCTGGTTGCAACAATTGCTGCTTGCGTCGCATCGCATCACTCCAAAATGCATTATATTGGCATATGTATGTAGGAAAGCGATAGTGCCAGCAATGCGCAAACGTATGGTGGGGGTTACATGAGATTTATCTTGCAGCCATTTATTAAAGTTGTTGTTGTTATTGTTGTTTTCCATTCTAAGCTTCCTATTTTCCTCTATAGATTTTGGAAAATATTACACTGATGCAGTTGATATGTCTATCTGTGCGTCTGTTTGTCGGTCGATTGGTTTGTCTGTCCAAACAATCCTTGCCTGTCCTCTCGGAGATATCAGTTTTAAGACATAGAGCAAAGTATCGGAATGTTAGGGAAGTAGTATATGTAGAGCACATTGCTAAATATGCTGTTGATGTTGTTACAACATAAACTACTACTTGTTGTTACAATATCAATGATGATGATGATACTATTGTTTGTTGCTGTTGTTATAGTATCTAAAGAGTCTTTTTAAAGGTCATCGCTATGTTTATATAACAACAACCTGTAATATCACGTCAACCATCAGAGCATGTGGATTGTTTTTTTTTCTTGTCTTAAGACAATATCGATAGCAGTCAAAGAAGCAGCAGCAGCATCCAGCATCAATGGTAGCCTTTACATCGCCATATTCAATTGCAGCCACCAATATTAGTACTATGGCTGTCGTTGCCGTCAGCAGCTGCTGCTGCACCAACAGTTAAAATCGTAGGCAGAGAGAAAAAATTATGTGATCTTATTGAACATTGATCACGTTTCGTCTTGTTTTGCCAGAGCCAAAAGATAAATGTTAAGATAAGCAGTGAAAACACATAAAATGAGAAACATAGAGAAAAAGTCTGGCGTTTTTTTCTCTCCCCTGAATATGCTAGATATGCTTAGCATTCTACAAATGTGGCAAATGTATTGAGTTTAATGGCTAAATTGAGGCATCTGAATTTAGTGGTAGACATTGGGGTAATGTTTTGCAGCTTTTTGTGGCATAGATGACTTAGGGGTAGAATTTTACGTCGCAAAACTTAAACTAAACCTAAGAAATGCAGATCTACATTTACCAATTTTTCGTCGTCTATAAAGTTACCGTCCGCCGATGATATTATTGGCTGAAGACAGTGGGTGTAACTGCAGCCTTTCCAAGCATTGAGAAGCTTTCGGCAGTTGTTTACTACAACGGGCAAAAGGACGTTTAAGACGATTCTTGAACGTTGACAGCTACAACTTTAAAGTAATAGATGAATGTACCTTGGATCTGTTATCTTATATAATGTCACCGTAGAAATCAGGAGACGAGTATTGATCGCAAACCGCTGTTACTATACGGCCATCTCAATCTTCGTTGGATTGAAGGGTTATTACCCAAACTTAACAAACACACTATATACGGGGCGCACTTAAATTTCTCTTCTACGTGTGGCAATTTATGTATACAATTTTTCCATGTATTCAAATTACATAATGCGAAGATTGTTTAATAGTTTTAATTAAAACTGGAATATTTGTGGTAGATAATGAGAAGGAGGTAATTTATTTGTTCTCCTCCTCTTCGATAACATTCAATTAATCTATCATTAATTACTCTTCAACTATTACAACAGTGTTAGAAATTCCATACCACTGCAGTAAAATAGATTCCCAACCACACCACATCAGCTAAGTAATTCCAAACAATATTTAGTAGTACTACATTCCTATATACATGATATGAAAATGTTACACTTCCTGTGCGCATCATCACAAACCCCTTTGTTTCATTAATATGTATACTCCTGCAGGCCATATTTATAACAACTACCGACACTACGACCTAACTACCACATTTCCATGCAGTAACAAAATATTTTTCTCACTATTTTTATAACCCGCACACACATTTTTGAGCGCAGAAATTGTTTACAAAAATTCCTACGCTATCATAACTTAGTCGAACAAGTAACAACTATGTACTCCACACACACTCACACACACTCTAACACTGTAACAAATGGTTTCAATAATTTCCATAATGGTAATAAACTAATTAGTTATGTAATTATTGTAAAAATTCCTTTTATCATGAGATGCGTACGCGGAAAGGAGCAACGGTATGACGTGAATATTTCAATAGCCAGCGGACTTTTCAAAACAAAAATTTACATATTTTCAGAGTTCTGAAATAAATTCAATATTTATTCTGTTGGTCGGTCGGTGTTGGCTGGCTTGATGGTTGGTCAGTTGGTTGGCCAGTTGACTAGTTCACTGTCCATTGGGCGGCAATAATTACATGAACAACAACTATAATGAAAATTCTAATTCACATATTTAATGTGTTGATGGCCCTTGTTGTTGTTGCTTATGGATGATGTTCTGTAGGTTTACAATACCGGATATTTTCTATTGTTGTACGCACTTTAAATGTTCCGGCCCGTACACACACAAGTACGGGCTGTTGGACTTATTCGAACGCATCGTGTTTTTGTATAAGCCGCAGCAGGGATGGTAATGGGATTTCGGTTAAGGAGATTGAAAGGTACATTAGGTATATTATAATAATTCTAGTAGCATTGACCTGAGGGCGTCGGGAGTGTGAAGCAAGGTAAAGCTTCTGATCGGTTTAACTAGGCGAACCTAGGGTCAGTTACACTTCAAGTCTACTCACAGAGCTCCGTATTCGTAGTACTACTGCGAACGGAGTACCTCTACGTGGTGACGTTGCTTTTGACACCCGTCAGAGCACGGTTAACTGTGAGAGCAGATACTCAAATTTTGGAGAAAACTGCGACGTGGTGTGTTGGGCTTGCAACCCGGCACCGACGTTTGAACTAATGCAATGGTAAGAAGTACAAAATAAAACGGACCCCCAAATGAAGACGACCACAGCAAACGAATTAAGGCTGATGATTTGCGGATATGTACCTGGAATGTTAGAACATTGTACAAACCAGGCACATCCATCTAACTGACGGAAGTCCTCGAAAAATACAAGGCTAATATAATTGCTTTACATGAAATTCGGTGGACGGGACCCGAGTACTCTCGCATGGATACGTTTGGATATGGATTTGTGATTGGCAAGAGATTGCGACACAGGTGTGATAACGTATAGCAACCATAAGAGTCAAGACAAAGTTTTTCCACAATACATTGCTTATGCTCCGACAGTGAAAAAAAGCGATGAGGACAAAGACGAGTTCTACGAGAGCATAGGGAATAGCCATGGCATAAAAATTGTAAATTGCATTTGAGCCCACCATTGCAAATTTCAGTCTGATAGACTTTTCTTCGGCAACAAATATAGTAGTTAGCAGCACTAGATTAAACCATAGAAATATTAATACGGCAACATGGTTATCTCCAGATCAATTGACAAGGAATCAGATAGATTACGTAGTAGTCGCTGGAAGGCACGCATCGAGTGTTCTGGACGTACGAGTGATCAGGGGTGCGAACATTGACTCCGATTACTTCCTTACCGCAGGAAAGGTACGTAAAAGACTAAGCATGGCGAAAAACGTACGTAACCAGGCACAATGAAAGCTGGACATCGGTAAACAGCAGATCACAGAGGTAGTGGACGCCTTCTCTAACCACTTTACTCATCTGCTACGGAATGATCCAACCCCTGATAATATAACCTCGCAGTGGCAATATATAGCCGACACCATAGAACGGACTGCGAGAAGCGTACTTGGGTACTCAAAGCAGTCTCAAGAAGATGACTCTTACGATGATTAATGTCGGAATGTCACGAGAGTGACGGATGCTGCAAGAGAGTGGGCGAAATTGCAGAATATTGCAACGCGAGCTGTTCGTGAACGGCATTGGGAGAAGAGACGAGAGGCAACCCGTCTCTTTAGACGGGAAAAGAAAGAGCTGAAGAAGAGGCAGGATGAGTGCACAGAGTTGGTGCGAAGTAGAGGCAAAGTCCGAAAATTCTATCAGAGAGTTAAAGTGAGAATGCGTGGAACAGGGTTACCCTCCTGCAAGGACAGCGACAGTTAGCTAGTGGCGGACCCTGGTAATGTTCTGAAGATACGGAGAGATCGACTCCAGAAGACCCCGCTCCAATCCATGACGATGGTATTAACTGTCCACCTCCGAGTCAGAGCAAGATGCGTTTGTCAATATCCTGCCTTAAAAATAACAAAGCGGCTGGAGCCGATGCTGAATTGTTTAAGACAGTTGGGAAGGAGCTGATAAGGAGCATGCATCAGCTCATGTAGAACATCTGGCTAGAGGAGAGCATGCCCGGGGATTGGAGTCTCAGTCTGTTATGTTCCATATACAAGAAAGGAGATCGTAGTAAGTGTTAAATCTAACGTGGAATAAGCCTATTACCAATTGTGTACAAGGTCCTTTCGAGCATACTGTGTAAACGTACAAAATCAATTGTATAAAAACTAATTGGACTTTATCAGTGCGACTTTAGACCTGGTTAATCTACGATGGATCACATATTCACTTCACGACAAATCCTGAAAAAAGCTCATAAAAAGCAGATCAACACCTACCACCTCTTTGTCGAATACAACGCTGCCTTCGACTCTCCGATAAGGAATAGGCTATATGAGGCCATGTCTGTGTTTTGTATTCCTGCAAAGCTAATTCGACTTTGCACATGTACCTCGAAAAACACCAAATCCTCGGTTAAGATTGGTAAGGATCACTATAAACAATTCAACACGGAAAGAGGTATCAGGCAGGGCGATAGCTGTTCTTCTGTACACTATTTAATATAGTTATGGAGAAGGTGATGAGCAAGGCTGGTGTCAGCATGTCTGGCACTACAAGAGCCACATGCCACTAGCCTATGCCGATGATATAGACATCATTGGCAGAAATCTGCGGGATGTTACTGCAGTTTTCTCATCGATAGAAGAGTCGGCAAAATGGGTTTTGCGATCAACGAACAAAGAGTCCTCTCGAGGGGGACGCACCATGAACGTTGAGAAATATTCATTTGAGGTAGTAGACGAATTTACCTACTTCGGATCTGCCCTGAAAAATAGTGTCAGCCAAGAAATCAAGCGGAGAATAGTGCTCGCCAACAGATGTTTTTACAGACTTCGGCAGCACTTTAGCAACAGCACCTTATCTCGGAATACTAAGAAACAGATGTACCAGTTGTTAATTTTACCCGTTTTGTTGTATGCCGCCGAATCGTGGGTGCTTACCACAATGGACATACACAACCTGGGAGTATTTGAGAGAAAAGTACTCAGAAAAATATATGGACCTATCTGTGTCGACGACGAGTTTCGCCATCGGATGAGCCATGAGCTGTATGAGCTATACTACGACATCGACGTAGCTAAAACAGTCAGAATCCAAGGACTTCGAAGGCTGGGACATGTAGCCGGGATGTTTATATCCTCCTCCAGCGAGAATGGTGTATGAAGGCAAACCTGAAGGACGACGCAGGGCAGGGAGACCCGAACATCGTCGGAAGGATCAAGTGGTTACCGACATGCCACCACCTGGTAGGACTAACTGGATAACGCACGCAGAAGACCTAAGTGTGTCAAATTATTAAATACTTCAGGCCTCTAATTTATAAACTACGTTCGTAAGTTATAATTGGCCACTTAATTAAGTAAGTAAATTTGCTGAAATATAAAAATAGGGAGAACGGCCCGAGAAAACGGTCGGTGATGGGGAGAAATGGGGGTAATATTTGGATTCAGGAGGTCATTCTTAATGCGAATCAGCCATTTTCTAGGCTGATTCGTAAATTTCAGATATTCACTTCACTTTTTGTTATCCTTTAAGAAAAGCAAAAATATGGGTCGTCTCGAGGAAACGGTGGGTGATGATGCAAAATGCGGGTGATATTAAGTATGAGGAGGTCATTTTGCATAAGCCACAGCAGAAATAGTGTGTGTGTTTTTTTTTTGCAGCACTGTTTAATCAGCGACAACTTTCTAATCATTTGACCACAGGTAGTCAAAATTTTTACCAACTGCATATATGGCGACGGCTGCCGACGTATGAGTTGCATTGTGCCAAAAGATGACAAACAATTGTCACAAAACACTGCCAAGAGCAAGTTCCTCATTCCTAGTTCATTGTACAGCTCCATATTACCTAATAGTACCAAAAAGTGCCCCCTTAGTGCCAGCACTTCCATAATCCCTAATCCGTGACTATGAATGCATGCAACAAACAACTGTAAGTGTTATGTTGTTGCTCCGCATAATTGTATCTTGTGTGGTGAATTATGTTTGTGAACTGTGCGACCTGTCCACAGGTTCTGTCATAGTTCTATCACCCTCATCCTGAATGACCCTCTTATCTGTGTTCTGTGAGCACCGGTTTCCCTCCTGTTGTTCATGTTCTTTCTATTCACAAAATGTTGTAATTAATTTATTAATTAATTTGTATGACCAACAACAATGGCCGGGTCATTTTCAATAGACGCATAAGAGGCAGCGTTATAGCTGCTGCTCTATGCGGGAAAACAGTAGAGGAGAGTGGCGACGACATCATAGCTAACGTAGCTTTAAAAGGTGGGGAGCGGTGTAAATGCGCCAGGCTATTTATTAATCAAGTACCTCCTGGCCAATATAGTGGTTATATTGTATTGTGTTGTGTTATGTTTGTATTTGTAAATTAATTTTATAAATAACCGTTACATTATAAAATCTACAATTTAATTAGTTGCTTCCTACCTCAACAATTTTCCAGAATTTCCATTATTGCATTTGCTTTCAGAGGGAAAGGGAGTTTTTACCAATGAGAATTATTGAACATGTTTAAGCTCGAGCCATTGCTGTAGTTCATATAACAGGCTACACATTGCAAAAGGGGATATTAATTACAAGTTAAATTCATTAATAGATAACAAATGAGTGTATGTTGGCCCCTACAAATGACCAAATAAATGAGAGGGCAAAAACTAACAAAAATGTTGGGGAACTTCTAATGGCACTTGTTAAGAGATTAAATGCACTAAAGAAGGGAAACAGGACATATACTTAAATGGTATGGGAATATAATGTATAGACAAATTGGGGTGATTAAATGTCGATTTCTGTCCGGGTTCGAACCATAGAGCAATATAATAGATAGAGGCACCAACTCAGTCGCGAAAATTAGTTTACATAGGCTCGACCAAACTGTAGGGGTAATGTGTGAAAGGAGGGACAATGTGGATCCTATGTTGCGCATTTTAACAATAACTTTTAGTAGTATTTTTGGTCTATATTTAAGAAAAAACTGACATATCCCAGCATCGAACACCCACTGGTTCGAATCCTGTCATCTACCTCTTATAATGTTCACACTCGAAATGGTCGTTAAACTGTAAGTCCCTTTGTTACACCATGCCTCATTCGTGTTACACCATGCCAATTCAATGATTGCATTGTTGATAAGGTATTGGTAAGACCTCACCCAATCATATATCTAACCCACTGGGTACAACTTCCACTTACTAATTGCATTGATGACTGTATCCTCCCAAAATATTTGTAATTTTAATATACACACTGCCAATATTTTCAGTTAAGCTCACAAAAAGCTCCTTTCACAAAAAAGAAAGGAAAATTTAAATTTCTACAACCAGATAATAAAAATTTATGACAAAAACTAAATCTGTGAATTGAACAGTTGTATACGACGGACAGACGGATGGATGATAATAATTGCTTAGCAGCCACACCAGCATTGGTGGCGTTGCATGGACACTGGCCAACCATTACCATGAGCAAAAATTTACAATTAGAAGTCAGAGACAATTAGAGCTTTACTAGCCACAAGCGGCGGCAGCCACAAGAGCTAAGCTGAGAAGTTGCAATCAAATGAAATACTGATGTTGCCATGTTGTTAGCTTTGTTGTTGTTATTGTTGTTGCAATCTGAGAAACTTAACAACCCAATAACAATAAGAATTCAAACGAAGTCACCAAAAAATGTCAGCAATGCAGCAAAAATCAGCAGAACCAAAAACCAAAGAAGTCGGCTATGGACTACTCTGCGGTCTACAAAAGCCCCCGACCGCAAAAATTCTCTCTCTCTTGCGATGGTGCAAAGCAATGCAGCGTTTTTTTGGTGTCCCCTACATTAAGCAGGTGGTAGAGAAAAGAGACACGTGGTTTACACCTTATGAAAATTATGCGAATATTCCATTTATTAAGCAAATTTAAGTTAATTGCCATTATAAAACACTAAAATTAAATATTGCAACAACAAAATGACGAACCATCCCAGTTGGCAAAACAGTCAAACATTATCATGTCTTTGCATATTTCTTAACTTACTAACTTAAGTGGCCAATTACAACTTACGAACGTAGTTCATAAATTTGAGGCCTGAAGAAATAAAGAATTCCACACGCTTTAGTCTTCTGCGTGTGTTCTCCAGTTAGTCCTACCAGACGATGGCATGTCGCCTAATACTTGGTCCTTCCAAAGGAGTTTAGGTCTCCCTGCTCTTCGCCGTCCTTCAGGTTCGCCTTCAAACACCTTTCTCGCTGGAGCACTTACATCAATCCTGGTAACATGTCCCAGCCATCGAAGTCGTTGCATTCTGACTCTTTTAGCTACGTCGATGTCGCTCATACAGCTCATGGTTTATCCGATGGCGAAACTCGCCGTCAACACAGATAGGTCAATATATTTTTTGGAGTACTTTTCTCTCGAATACTCCCAGGTTTTGTATGTCCGTTGTAGTAAGCACCCATGATTCGGCAGCATACAACAGAACGGGTAAGATTAGCACCTGGTATAGCTGTTTCTTAGTACTCCGAGATAAGGTGGTGTTACTAAAGTGCTGCCGAAGTCCGTAGAAACATCTGTTGGCTAGCACTATTCTACGCTTAATTTCTTGGCTGACATTATTTTTCTTGTTGAAAGAAGATCCTTGGTAGGTAAACTCATCGACTACCTTAAAACAATAATTGCGCCCCCTTCGTCGAAATCATTATTTTTGTTTTGTCCTTGTTGACAACTAAACCCATTTTTGCTCCTTATCTAGTGATGAGAAAACTGCAGTAACATCCCGCATATTTCGGCGAATGATGTCTATATCATCGGCATAGGCTAGTGACATGTGGATCTAGTGGAATATGGTGACAGACATGTTGAAACCAGCCTTTATCATTACCTTCTCCATAACTTTATTAAATAGTGTACATGACAGGCTTTCGCCCTGCCCGAGACCTCTTTCCGTGTTGAATGGTTCAGACTGATCTTTACCAATCTTAACCGAAGATTTGGTGTTGTTCAAGGTACATCTGCAACGTCGAATCAGCTTTGCAGGAATACCAAACTCAGACAAGGCCTCATTTAGCCTTTTCCTTATCAGGGAATCGAAGGCAGCTTTGTAGTCGACAAAAAAGGTGGTAGGTGTCGATCTGCTTTTTATGAGTTTTTCCAGGATTTGCCATAAGGTGAATATTTGATCCATCCTGGATTTGCCAGGTCTAAAGCCGCACTGATATGGTCCAATTAGTATTTTTACAATTGGCTTTAGACGTTCACACACTATGCTTGAAAGTACCTTGTAGGCAATTGGTAATAGGCTTATTCCACGGTAGTTCTTACATTCACTACGATATCCTTTCTTATATATGGGACATAACAGACTGAGACTTCAATCCCCGGGCATGCTCTCTTTTAGCCAGATGTTCTCCATGAGTTGATGAATGCTCCTAATCAGCTCCTCCCCGCCAGCCTTAAACAATCCAGCAGGGAGACCATCGGCTCAGCAGCTTTGTTGATTTTAAGGCGGGAGATTGCCACGTGTATCCCGCTCTGGCTCGGAGGTGGACAATAAACACCATCGTCATGGATTGGAGCGGGGTCTTCTGGAGTGGTGTTCGCATCCAGTAAATTTTTAAAATGATCTATCCATATCTTCAGAACGTTATCCGGGTCCGTTACCAGCTGACCATCACTCTCCTTGCAGGAGGGCAACGCTGTTCCACACATTCTCGCTTTCACTCTCTTGTAGAATTTTCGGGCTTCCCCTCTACTTCGGAGCAACTCAGTGCACTCGTCCTGCCTCTTCTTCAGCTCCTTCTTTTTTCTTCTAAAAGACGCGTTGCCTGTCGTCTCTTCTCCCTGTGCCGTTCACGAACAGCTCGCGTTGCCATTGGCTGCAGTTTCGCCCTGTATGCAGCAACCGTCTCTCTCGTGGCATTGCGACATTCATCATCGTACCAGGCATCTTCTTGAGACGGCTTTGAGTACCCAAGTACGCTTCTCGCAGCCCGTTCTAAGGAGTCGGCTATATTTTGCCACTGCGAGGTTATATTGTCAGGGGTTGGAGCATTCCGCAGCAGCTGAGTTAGGTGGTTGGAGTAGGCGTTTGCTACCTCTGTGGTCCGCAGTTTACCGATGTCCAGCTTTCGTTGTGCCTGGTTACGTACGTTTTTCGCCATGCTTAGCCTTGTGCGTACCTTAACTGCGGTAAGGAAGTGATCGGAGTCAATGTTCGCACCCCTAATCACTCGTACGTCCAGAACACTCGATGCGTGCCTTCTATCGACTACCACATGATCAATCTGATTCCTCGTCAATTGATCTGGAGATAACCATGTTGCCTTATGAATATTTTTATGGTCAAATCTAGTGCTGCTAACTACCATATTTTTTGCCACAGAGATGTCTGATGCCATTTCTTAAAGACTTTTAGAAATATTTCATGCAAGACATAAATCCATTGAAAATTTTGATGAGCCAATAGAAGAAATCATCGTATTTGACCAGCTATAAGGCAAAAATAAAAAAAAGGATTGCCAACGATAAGCTGAGCGACAAAACATTCACCTTACCGGTCTTTGGCGATGCTGCACAAATATTGTCGTTTATGTGATCGTTGACGAACAGTCAGAAGACATGTTCCTTTAGTTAATCATCAATGACAACATAAGCGACAATGTCGCTCATCTCATGGTGCATTATTTAAGCGACACTTGTATGAAAAATTCGTCAACGATTTGTATGGACGGCCACCAATAAGTCTTCAACGATTCAATATTGTCGTGCACCCATCCTTGAGAATGTCTTTAAGACGTTGTCAACTGGGATTGAATCATTTCGTGTATGTATTGGTATGTTTTTGTATAAAAAGTGTATATATATTGCTGTTTGCACTGCCATAAGAAGATTTTGGGCATCCTTGGTATAGAAGTTGCCGTGTCTTGTATCCCAATCAATCCTCTTGTCCAAAAAATTACGCACATTAGTGACAATGGAATTCATACAAATTTGTAAGACTCTCACTGATATATATACTTTTTCTGATAGCTGTAGGGTACCTCAAGTTCCAACAATATCTCTCATTTTGCTCCTTACAATTGTCAATTGCAGTGATAGTACCAACTAGTCAACGTTGGTTTGCAAAGAAACTAAGAAAAACAATCAAGTTAAAAAAGCTGCCAGTATAAAAGAGCAAATTAAAACTTTGGTGGAGGTCGTCACAGGAAGTGAAATAAACCTTCGTTCAAACCTCCCGATCCCCGCGATCGGTGTGCGGCGGCGGTGCTTATTAACAAAAAAACATATAGAGCGGACGGACAAATGGCAGAGGTATGGGGATGGGTTAACCACCAAACGCTAAAAATTGTCGCCAATATAAAAATGTGAATATACATAAAACAAGCACAAGTGGTGGTTATCGGCTGAAAGTGCACAGCACCGCATGGCAAGTGGAATATATATAGTATGACATCGAGTACTAGAGCTGGGAGCGCTCACAATGTGCAAGAAAAAACAAGACAACACGGGCAAAACGTCTCTAAAATAAACCTTAACGAAGTTAAACAAATCGAAGCCAAAGAAATTAAATTGTCTCCCTGGTTGTGTTATATCTTCTGTATGTTAGTAAGTATGTACGCGGCATCCACAGACGGGAAGGACGGACGGACAGATATAGTTTGTGCCGCTTGGTTAAAGAGCGAGCGAGCGAGCGAGCTGGAGCAACCCCAAACCATTCAATGTGGACACGAGTAAATTCATTGGGTGTATTACAAAAAATGTGCAATCTATGTGCGCTTAAGTTACGAGAGCAGGGGGAAAAACTACTACGAAGCATAGTGGTGGAAAAATGCTTGCGGTTTAAATGAACCGTCTCCATAGCGATGTGGACAGTGGGCAGGAAAAAAGAGTTGGAATTATTGAGGCGCAAATATAGTCATATGGGGAGCAGTTATTACTTGGGGCAGACGATTGGTTTGGCTGTATTACGCTAGATGAACGGATGGCAATAATCCAAACAAGGTCTCATCTACACGGATTCGGCAGTCAACAAACAATGCGCTATTGATCCAAACTTCATTGAAGATTCGAACAAGTGAGGTAATCATCTTCGGCTATGCGGAAGCTAAGATACCATTCACCATTTGTAAAATTTGGACTGCAAGGGGTTGAAATAGGTGTGGCTCCGTCCCATACAGCTCGAAATTTTTAAATGGCTCTATCTCATAAAACATTATAGGTACGATGTCGAGATGTGATACAAAAGAGGGAAAACTTTATTATTGATGGAAAGTGGGCGGTGCCACGCCCTTTTTAAAAAATCATTATATAGGCTAAATAAATGGACCGATTGCAATGAAATTTTCACAGTGACGTATCATCATAGGCTATAGAAAGAAATAATTAGAAAAGGGGCGTAGCACCGCTCACTTAAACCGAAATTTTTATCGCTCCCTTATCACGAGCCGTTAGGGGTATGTTACTGGTATAAGGAGGACTACATCTTGCTGGGAAATGGGCGGTGCTACGCCCCTTTTGAAAAAATCATTATATCGGCCATATTAATAGACCGAAATTTTGCAGGTATGTTCCTTCCGTGACGTCAGTAAGGGGTTAAAGGCCAATTAAGGGATTGAACTGGTAATACCGCCCAGAACCAACGGCTATTGACAGAATCGCGAAAATAAGGGTGAATGTTTAATTTATAAAATAGTTTTTTTTTCGAAATTCATCTATTATTTTTGAAAAGGCCGAAAAAGAGATGCAACTGGTACATTTCAATGGACATGCTCCCTATAGGATTAGAGAGCTACATCAAGGGAGTTTTTTTTTCGACATTTGCACTCAGACTAATAAATATTCAGATCAAGAGACTGGTTCTAGAAATTAAGTACATGTCTAGCAAAAAATACGGCCAAGGTAATGAACCAATCTTGATTAGAAAAATGAAGTGTTCCCCATTTTTATCAATAATTTTGAGGGCAGGTCAAAGTCTGCCGGAACATCTAGTTTATACATATGAGCTGAGAATTTTTTGTATACATTTTTCAACCCCCGAAAAGTGGGAGTTTGTATGGTAGGTGGGAGTAGTTTTTGTCAAATCTTGATCATCTAATAACTTATTCTACGCCTAGAGGAATAGAATATTGTATACCAAATTTTCCAACCTCCGCTTGGAAGATATAAGCTCGTATACCAAATTTTAGCTCTGTGGCTCTTAAACTCTATAAAAATGGGGAGTTTGTATGGGAGGTGTATGTAGTTTTTGTCAAATTTTGCTCATCTTGGAACTTAACCTCCCATTAGAGGATATAAGTATCAAGCATATAAAGTTTCAGCTCGATATTTCTTAAACTACGGCTGTAAAAGCGCGGAAAGTTAGACTGCCACCCCCAAAATGGGGGAGTTTGTAGGGTAGGTAGGAGTAGTTTTTGTCAAATCTTGCTCATCTTAGAACTTAACATAGTTCTATACATATTTTATCTCGGTGGCTCTTAAACTACGGCTGTAATCGGGAAGACAGACAGACGGACACCTATAAAAATGGGGAGTTTGTATGGGAGGTGGGAGCAGTTTTTGTTCGATCTTACTCATCTTAGAACTAAACCTTCGCTTGGGGGATAGAAGATTGCATACCAAATTTTAGCTCTGTGGCTCTTAAACTACTAAATCGGTGGGTGTTTGTATGGAAGGTGTAGTTAGTTTTCGTCAGATCTTGCTCATTGTGTAGGTATAGAGGAGCAAATTATCTCACAAGTATATGTATATAAAATAATAAATAAGAACACACGGGTGTTAAAGTATATAATTCACAATTTATTATTACGTTAAGAATATCACCTTTTCTCTTTCGGGGGTTAAACACGAATAAACTTGAGAGCGTAGAACCACAGTCTTCATAGCAGTTTAGTACTACTTGAAGTTACTGTGGTGAAAGCTTTTTCTATTTCAGTACATTCAATAAGATTGTAGCGTATAGGGTTAAAAAATATAAAGGTAGTTTAGACCTTAACACTCATCTTGAAACTTAACCTTCCATTAGGGGATATAAGTATCAAGGATATGATAATTGAGCTCGATATTTCCTACACAACGGCTGTAATAGCGGGAATAGTTAGACTGCCACCCACAAAAACGGGGAGTTTGTATGGAAGGTGAAAGTAGTTTTTGGGAGTAGTTTGTGTCCAATCATGTTTATATTAGAACTTAGAGAATAGAAGCTTGCATACAAAATTTCAGCTCGATAGCTCTTAAACTACGGCTGTAATCGGGGTGACAGATAGACGGGCACACCCTAAAGGGGAAGTTTGTATGGAAGACAGGAATAGTTTTTGTCAAATCTTGCTGATCTTGGAACTTAACCTCCCATTAGGGAATATAAGTATCAAGCATATGAAATTTTAGCTCGATATTTCTTAAACTACGACTGTAAAAGCGGGGATAGTTAGACCGCTACCCCCAAAAAGGGGGGGTAGGTGGTAGGTGGGAGTAGCTTTTGACAAATCTTGCTCATCTAAGAACTAAACCTCCGCTTGGGGGATAAAAGCTTGTATGTCAAATTTCAGTTCGATAGCTCTTAAACCGGCCATTGCATGATGGTTAGAACACGCGACTACCATACGGAAGATCCCAGGTTCAACTCCTGGTTCCAGTCATCTAAACAAAAAATAAAATTATTCTTCCATTGCCGGCCCCCTTCGATGTTGTCGTCGACAACTTCGCAGTATAAGTGTCGAGTCAATCGGCATGTCTAGCAGAAGCTTCTCAAACATCGACATTCGCATTTGTCGATAAACAAGTAGGTGCAGTTTGTTGTGAATCTATAATAGAAAGCCTACAAATTCACAACCTTATTCATGAGGTGTAAAGGGATATTAAGTTTTAGGTTTTTAATTACCATATCACCTTAATTCTTACATCAATCCCACTGTTTGAACAGACACAAATCACTAGCAAGTAGCTACCCAATAGCACTCGTATAGAGAGTAGTCAAGCATTACAAGCGGCTGCAACAAGAGCAGCTACAGCAGCAGCACAAGCACCAGTAGTAGTAGTAGTAGTCAACGAGTAATGCTACCCATACGCCTTGTGCTGAACCATAAGGAATCAACCTTACCAACCGCAACAGCATAGCCACAATTAAGGAACGGACCATTTAAAGAACCACCAAGAGGCATTAGTTGCATACCTAAAAACCATTCACAGAATTACTTTGCCATTTGTAAATTGTTGACAATTTATGCATGTGCACTGCTGTCGTCGTCGTCAACGTTGCCGCCGTCGTCGTTGCCATCATCCTCTCTTCTCCTATCGGGATGCTGTTTATCCTCATCCTGCTTAACTACGCCGAATAGTAGCGGCGTGCATTCATTGTCTTTGAGCATTGCTACAACTTTGCTCTAAACATCGTCAATTGTGTGTGTGTGTGTGTGTGTGCACTTGAGTATTCTGTGGGTTTTTGGAAAATCTGGGCAATTTTCAAATATTTAAGCGGAATTGTTTTTGAGCATTTTAATGTCCAAGGGAATTAACGTTCACAAAACGACAAGATGACGTGCCCTCGCCGGGGCATTGTATGAAAACATCTGAGAGGAGTGGGACGAGGTGAACTTAGAGATGTGATATATTTTCACAAGTTTTTCGAGGTAATATAGGTATTGCCAAAAAGCAGATGATGAATTTGAAATTTGTGATTGGCAATCGATTGGCAGCAACAAAGAATTCTTAGTCATATATTGTTTGTTTGTTTGTTGTTGCTGTTGTTGTGGCCTGAATAGTTTAACGCCTTTTTCTTGTTTAGATAGTGGTTAATTAATTTCTTCTGTCTGTAGATGAATAACATCAAAGTAGAGAGCAGTGGAAAGGCAAATAATATTCGCTATAGATTTAAAGAAAATACCCTACAGTAAGATGTTAGCTTAAAAATGTCGTAGGAAAAATTTAAGAGACGGATTGGTTTTACAATATCTAAAACTAGAAGCGGGTTAATTTACCAGATGCTTTGGGCGAAAATAGTTTTACAAATTAATACACAATGGCAGTAATTAGGTACACAATTTCTGATTACTAGCACTATTCAGAATCAAATGATAGGAAAAAATTTTGAATTTGTACAGTAGAATGCCAATACATTTTCCAAATTATTTCAGCATTGTTTCCAAACATCTATCCCAAAATTCTAAAAAGAAGGCTGGAACATCTTACTGTTCTCAACATATTTTTAAAGCTAGCGATAGGAAATGTCATCCAATTTTAAACATATTTTACCTGAGGAACTTCTGACCACACTAATGACATTCAGAATAAACTTCTACACTGCAAATATCTTTATTTTTTTTTAATATTTTATGTTTAGATTCTTAATCTTGTTTGAATTTGACAAAACACACATTACTTACTGAAATGCTTAAAAATTATATAGAATGTACTTAAATTGAACTTCTTACTAAATGCCATTAAACCGCCATGTTTTTTTACCGGCGTCGATGTACCATAATATTAAAAAATGGATCGTAAAAATGAGAGCAATAGAGATGATTCTACCATTCGGCGACACATTTACTGTTACTATTTCTTCATACAACTACAAATAAAAATGGTGACAAACGTTGTTGTTCTCGCGAAATTAGATAAAAAGAGACCTAATATATTCGATTGTCTCTTTCATACGCCATACTGCGGTTCTTCTCTCTTCATTTCTGAACTCACAGCTACGATGCACAGTTTAAGCGCGTTCTCCATATCTCTTTTGAACTCTTACCTATTTTTATAAGGGTTAGTGTTGCTAAATTGTGGAATAATTTTCTAAAGTCTCACCATCTTTTTCTGCACTCCAAAACATAAAATATTTGATAAGATACTTAAGCGGATATCAATCTGTAAGACGATTTTGATCCAACATATTTGTATATAATAACCTAATTCTTCATGGTTTTGGAGAGGGAAATGATATTATAACTAAAATTTCTCTTGTTTTCACGCAATGTTTTCTCGATCGTTGATAACACAGTGCGACAAATGGTAGAGAACAGTGATCAGTTGGGGTTCTTCTTACCGGGTAAAGTTATATTTTATACGTTTCCCAGCATTTGTCTGGGTCAGGTCTAGGAGTCGAGATAAATCAATTTAAAGTAAGTAAGTGCATGTCGACCATCTTATTGTAAAAAAAATGATGTTGTTGTTGTTAAGCTCTACGCCTGATACGACATAGATAAAGAAGGAAAGCGGTATTATTGATTTTTCTTAAGTGGGACCCTGGAAAATCAGTCTTTCATAATTTTCCGCCAGATACACAGTAGGGTGATGACTTTTAAACAACCTCATTTCCCTGAATCATATTTCGATGAGTTTTTATTTAAGATTAGATAAAACTTACATATAAAGTGATTTGATTAAAAAAACCTCACGCACAATATTTATCAGCCTTTTTTTTTCGCAATTTTTTGAAGTCACTGTAAGCAGACATATAATTGAACACAAGCTTTAGAGCCACATATATGTAACATTACATAGGATCATCAAATACACAAGGAAGTTAAATATTCACGTTGTCATTGAAGAGGATGACTCTCAGTGGGAGGTTATCCTTGTTGCGGCAGGAGTTGTATAAGTCTTGCATAACTTTGATCGCACACTCACAGCACTGGTTACTTCGGAAAATGATCATTGGATATTCATCTGTTTTCCAGTGGTTCTTCAAGTATTTGAGAGCTTTTGGGTAGTCATTCAGAGCTACAGATAGCTCTTCAAAATCTTCAGTGCGGAACAATTGAACTTTGGTTTGGGATGATTTTTCACTTCGAACATTTGCTGTAGTCGAACTACAATGCCTGTCTTTTTGCCGCTTGTTGTATCGGCAACAATCATCACAATTTATCCTCACAGGTTGAACTCATCTAAGACATTCTGGAGTCCTTCTGCGGTTGTTTGAGCTTGTTAGATTCATTCTTGAGGACCACGGCCTAAATTCAAAGCTCTCAATGTGTTTGCTATCAAAGTTCATGCTCCACTTCTCCAGATGAAGCGTACTTACCAAGTACTTCTTCACCCGAGCAGATTCTTTGAAGATAGCCTTGTGGATTCCTGATTGAGATGGGGTTGGGATTTCAATGCCTTCAGAGGAAAGCTGGCGGCACACCGTTGCTGCTCCGTGGGACGACAGCTTTGAGCTTGTAACAAGGCGCCTTACAATGCCTGTAGGGCTATGCTTCCTTTTGCCCGTCGATGCTGCATTGTCATTCTCCCTAGAACTATCTGTACTGTTGTCGAATGAGTCCTTGCTACTTTCGGAACAATTAGGTATCGCTTAGCCGGTAAGTGTGGACACAGTTGCTTCCACTGCCATCTTGCGCTTGGATGGGTGGATGGTATTGGCACCACCAAGTTTTCTGCTGAAATAACCAACGCGGCCTTTGCTCTCAATTTGCAGTTTGTAGAGGTTCTCATCCTTTTTGCACATAAATTCGCCTTTTACCTTGGTCATGTCAAACAGTTTCTTCAATGAATTAAAGTTTTGTTTTTTTGGTTAGAACAAGCGACTACCATGCTGGAAATCCCGCATTCGATTCCCGCCTCCAGTCATCTACATTTTTGTTTCATTGCCGGCGCCCTTGATGTTGTCGACAGCAACTTCGCAATATAAGTGTCGAAATAATCGGCGTATCTAGTTAAAGCTTCTCATACAGTGACGTAGGCATTCGTCGATAAATAAGTAGGTGCCGTTTGTTGTAAATCTAAAATAAAAAGCGTGTTAATTCACAACAACGCGAGAACCATCCCATACTTCATTCATGGGGTGTAGGGGAAATTTTTTTTGTATTACCGAAAATCAAAAGTTGAATTTTGACTGCCACCATATATTGTCATACCTACCACGCCTTCTTAAGGGCGTTACCATTGGGACAAACAAATGAATATACCTTCGCAATATTTGTGGTAAAAGGTATACAAATGAAGTAATTGATGTAACCGAAATTCACATTTGTTATACATTTTTCAAATACTCTTTTACCCTTTTGGCTGTTTTTTTGTTGTTATATTTAATGTGATATATTGGTATTTTATAAAATAAAGTGCAAACAAATTGCTTTCAATAAATTGTATTGCCTATAAAGAAACCACATTTTCAAAAGGTTTTAAATCACTAAAATAAACCTATTCCATAAGTATTGTATTACACAGCCTATTTGACAGTTGTTTTTACTTAATTTCGCACTTTTGTTTTATTTCACCTAAAGCTTATGTAGCGTACCGCAACATTTCGCTTACGACGGCCGTTTTAATAACGCTACAACAATTTGTTTGATTGAACCGCCACATTTGATTTGTGTTGTTTAACTATCGATTAGCTTTGTCTAATCTATAATCAATATTAACACTAGCAGTAAAAGCTGCTGCTGCTGCTTAAAATTCGTTTAAAGGCAAAAAACACAAAACCAAACGTTCATCCGTACATCCAAGGCTAAAGCCTCAGCTTAATTACAGAGGAACTTGTGATGTTTATGGAAATTATTTTAATGTTACCTGTAGAACATACGCTATATGTGTCAGGCTACTCTATTCACGGTTCATATTGAGAACACAAAGTGAGTGAATATTTTCTCTTGCTGCTGCGGCTATTGCAGCAGCTGAAGTCTACAACAGAATTTCGCCAGGGGCCAACATATTCTGCGGTGCCAAAAGGCAAATGAAGTGGGCAAATGTAGATTTCACCTTTGGCTTACCTGTAAATACAAAAAAAAGAAGAGAAAAAAATTAGAGAAATAAAAATAAAGCAATTGGTAGAGAATTCATTATTAATAAATAAAATAAATAATTTAAGCACAAAGTTAAAACTATAGTGTAAAATAATCAATGGAACATTTGAGACAACTACTATGGCAACAAGATGTATGCCCAAATAAGAGGGAGGAGTGATAAGATAAAGAATATTTCAAGTGTTACAACTTAAAGAAAACAAATCAATACAATATTTAAGATATCCAAACACGTATTTGTCCTTTGGATCTCATGAGTGAGAAATTAGAGATTCTTCCATTTCAGTGAGTTAACACGCTTCTGTTTTTAGACCATAGACGTCCAAAATAAAATGAGGTGATATTGGTGAGAGAGTGAGAGACAGATCGCACTGAAAGAAATGTTGTGTGTATTGAATCATAATGGGACTGAGTGGGAAAGAAAAACAATATGTGTGATTTGATTAAGCACAATTGTGCCACTTTGGGACGCCAATGTTTTAGACTCACACAATTGGGACCCACAGTTTAACGACGAAACCGAACGTCTGCTTTATTTGAAAAGCTTTTACTGGTGATGGCGGTTAACTCGACTACTCAAAAGTTGCTCTCGACAACATCAAAGGGCTGCTAATAAAAAATATTTAGGTGGCTGTGACAGGGATCGAACACAAGTCACATGCATGGTACTAAAGTGGCTTAGCCGTCATGCAACGGTCGTAAACACCACACTAGGGATAGGTATGATAAGATATTGTAGATATGTTAAGGTGTTGAGACGAATTTTTAACAGCATTTAATAACCAGAAATAATTGAAATAAGTGTTCAAATTATAAAGTACATCTCACAGAAAGTCTGTTCATTGAGCTTCTTGCTTAACATGAACCTAACATATTCCGCCTAGAACTTTGCAACCAACTATTGCCTCAACTTTCTTACCCTCAACGCAGTGCTTGTTAAATAGTCGTATTTACTTATTTATGTAGTTTAAGAAAAAGAGCAGCTTCCTTAATCTAACCTCCATCATCACCCCAGATTTGATTGCACTTGCCAACCTAGAAACTGGTAACATTTCAAATTAGTGTCTGTCGTTGTAAAGATTTCTTTTGGTCTTGGTCATTTGCTTCGTCATCAACATCAGACATTGTCTGTTGTATATTTTATTAACTCACAAATTCAAGCAACTCAACCAACTCATCCGACCAGCCAGCCAGCCAACCAACCATCTGTCTGTCTGTCCAACTAAACAACAGTCTTTGTTCAATTTGTGCTAAAAAGATGTCCATGTCAATGGTGGCAGAGTAAAAGGAAGACAATTTCCACGGACATGACATGTCCAACTCATTTAATATGCAAATTATTAGAAACAGACTGAAAGACGGACAGGGGGCAGCTAGCAACACTTGGCGATTGCATGCAAAAGACACAACTGACTGCAGCAACAGCAGCAGCAACATCTAAATGCTAAAAGACGAAATTTGAGACGGAATTATAGATGATTGCATTGTCAACACCTTCCTTATGGTGTAGTCCGAACGAACTCTCCTCTTAGCGTCGTGCGTTTCCCGGCGCTTCTTTCCACCACCAACCCCACCAACAAGTTGGAGTGATTGTAAAAAGAAGTGTAAATTTAAAAATTAGCTAATTGAATTTGGCTACCAAATTCTTTTTGCTTTCACAACTTCCATCAACTTGGAGAACTTGTTTCCTAAATGACCAATCCCAGAAGTTATTGTCTGTGCAAAATTTTCATGTTTCAACGACAGAGGGATCATTATCATGGAAAGGGAAACTACGGAGGATTGTGGTGCAAATAAAGTATTGTTCTACGCCCTGAATTGAATATCATGGGACAGAATCAAAGACATAGAATATGGAAGTAGAATAGATGTCTTTTGTGTGCTCGCATTTACTTTTGTGTTCGGTTTACTCAATAGCTGCTGTCGTCGTTGGTGAGAGTAATAATATTTTATGCATTCGAAATAAATCATGCAACATTTTACTTAAATTTACATAAACTTTTTATGTGTTGTAAAATTGTTTTCGAGATGAAGTAATTTTGTATTTGTTGGATAAAAGAGACTATGACTATTGTCAAAGTTGGGGGGGAAGGGGAGATTTTCTTAAGTGCAACGATAGCTGAAAGTGAAATGGAATATATTTGCAAATTAAGTTGTTTTTATTGATGCGAAAGGAATTTGAATTTAGCTTTTAGGGGGGGGTTTCATGTAAATCGCCTGAAAGTCAGTGGTGGGGAAGCTGTCGGGTTGACAATTGGTTCCAAATTGTTTATATACGTTTGGCTTTCAAAACATTGAACGGAGATTTAACTGTAGAATGCGTTATTCTCCACACTGAGACCGCCAATATAAAAACTAGATATGGATGTGAAGAGCCTGGATCATCCGCATAATAATCGCTGGCTATAGCTACCATAGCACGGTCGTTGTCATAAGTAAGGTAGTGTTTTTCTTTTCCTATACAAATTATGGAATAGGACTATCTTACAAGGACACTGATGGAAAAGAGTATAAAAACTTTAAAGGAGTATAGAAACTATCGTGGTATTACCTATTCCTTTTCTTTTCTAGCTTGTTATATGAAGGTCTAAAGCCAATTGTTGAAAAGGTAATTTGATCTTACCAACTGGCTTAAGACCCACCACATCCAAGACGAGTTTCATATTAACACAACTACAAATCATGGAGAATACCCATAACAAGCAATTGGACTCGTTTCTACAGCTAACTTCGATCGCCTTTTTAGACATTCACTATAAGAAATCATGTTTCTTAGTATCCCTGCGAAATGAAATCCATATCTAGAGACGTACACTCGCGAATACCAAACCCTAATTTTGGATTGACAAGGATTTACCTCGGCCACGAGTGGTCTTAGATAGGGTTATAGTTTGTTATGCTGACTTTTGAAAACAATTATGGAGAAGATGATTAAGAAAGCTGCGGTTTACATATATTTCAATATATTTTATAAGAGTCGCATACGCATACGCCAATAATATCGAAGTGGAAAGGAAGTAAGCGAATGTGGTTTTGGCAGTAAACGTTGGCAAGACGAAGTTAATGGTCTCATCGAAGAAAATGTCTTCCCATGGGAGGACACTTCGTGAATGTTTAAAACGTCCCCTCCGGAGGAACTCTACCACGTACCATAGAGAACCAACGGTAGACCATCTTCCAGCATTGCTAGGAGGAAGCAGTGGTGAAGATGGTACTACGGGAGACCGGGTTTGTCCGGGATGTTTTCTACCTGCATACCGTATGGTTATGGTGGAAGGTAGTAGGTGGTCTACCGTTGAATGGTGGTCTATGTAGTTCTCTATGTAACGTGGGGGCGTAACCCTAAGGAGGCGACCCCCTGAGGGTCCACTTCAAAGCAATAGGAACAACGTACTGGCTGTGGTAATGCAAAAAGATACACCGGTAAATTGAAAGTTTGATGCTCCAGTTTTTTAGAGCTGGGTGTCTCTTTCCCAGCAAAATATTTTGTTGCAAAGAAACAATTACAGAACAGCTTTTACTGATAAGTAACAAGTTCCACTTTCGGTTGCACAATATATTATTTTTGTTTGAAATTGTCCCAAAACCAACATGTTCTCATGGAACCTGTTATGAAATGTATTGCTACATAACTGAATTAGATATGCTGTTTTTTGAAATTTCATTGATTTTCAATTGGGTGCTAGTTCGAAATATATTTTAACTCTAATTTTTGAGTTTTTCTTAATAAATACCCTCTAAAAAATACTTATTTCGAATACGAATATTCATTTTCTGTTCTGCGGAATCTGTGGTGCAACATGTTGTACATAATCGGTTATATAGAACCAGAAACAGAATAGAAAGTCGATTAAAAAAGAAACGATTCTAGTATCACTACCATTCGCAACAAGTTCTGAAAAATTTTCCTGGGTTATATCTTATTGTGCATTAAAGTAGCCTTGAGGTTAATCTGACTCTGCATCCTCTTCGTTTTTAAGGAGTTGTTATAGCTTCGAGGGACCGGCCGTGGCAAGATGGTTAGAACACGCGACTACCATTCGGGAGATCCCAGGTTCAACACCTGGCTCCAGTCGTGCAAAAAAATATAAAAAAATCTTTCATTGCCGGCCCCTTCGATGTTGTCGTCAGCAACTTCGCAGTATATGTGTCGAGTCAATCGGCATGTCTTGTAAAAGCTTCTCAAACAGTGACGTTCTCATTCTTCGATAAACAAGTAGGTGCTGCTAGTTGTAAATCTATACATAGAATGCGTGTTAATTCACAACAATGCGAGAAGCTATCCCATACCTCATTCATGGGGTGTAAGGGAAATCAAGTAAGTAAGTAAGTAATATAGCTTTGAACCTAAAACAACGGTGCAACTAGCCATAAGGAAAGTAGTTGCATTGGCACGGGTTTTTTCCTTTATAATGTAAGAAACACCATCACGTATCTGTCTATCAATCTATCAAGTATCAAGAAAAATATGGTTATATAAAGAAGCTAACTGGATGCCACGGGACCGGCCGTGGTAGGTATAGGTGTACAAGTAGGTGCCGTTAGTTGAGAATCTAAAAATAGAAAGCGTGTTAATTCACAACAACGCGAGAAGTTTTTCCATACCTCATTCATGGGGTGTAAAGGGAAATTAAGTAGTAACCGGATGAAGAGATAGGCTCCTAGAAGATAGCTGTGATGGGAAGTGGGATAGCAATGTGTAAAAACAGTGGTATAGCAAGTGGGCCGGACAGATGGGAAACTTCGGTCGCAGATGACGGTGTGGGCACTTATTTGGCGGTAGGATATTCTGGGTTAATGTCAAATGACTAAAAAATGAGAGAGAAATGTGCTCCACAAAGTATACGGACATATCTGTGTAAACGGCGAGTTCAAAATTCGAATAAGCCCAGAGCTTTGCGAGTTATACCACGACATTGATGTGGCCAAGCGAATCAAGACGCAACTATTAAGCTGGTTAGGCTATGTCGTGACGATGGACAAAAAAACTCCAGAATTCACTGAGTCATAAGCTTTGATGTGAGCAAAGTAAAGAACATTTTTTTTACCCTAAGTCAAAATTTTAATGGCACCAGAAAACTTTCGTATACAGATTCATGTAGTACTCGACCAGTCCTACAACATGCACTAGGTCACTCCCCAAGTTCAAATAAAACACTTATTTTCCCTTTATATACCCTGAATGAGATATGGGAGAGCTTCTAGTATTTGTGTGAGTTTGAGCAGCTTCTACTTGACCTTCCGATTGACTCGATCACTTAGAAGTTGCTCGGCTCTGCCGATTAAAGAAATGATGCTTTGGAGTTTGGTATCCCCACGAAGCTGATACGACTTTGCGGTATGACACTGACTGACTCGAAGCCTCCAGTAAAAATAGGCACAAATATAACAGCGCCATTTTCTACCAAACGAGGCATCTGACAAGGAAATAGTCTGTCATGCGATCTCTTTAACATCATAATGGAGATGATCTTGTGGAAGGTAGTAGTCAACACGACTGGCACCAACTTTAAGAAAACCACATCCTGTTCGCGTACACCGATGATATAGATATCATTGGTCGAAGACTGCGGATTGTTACTGAGGCCTTTTCGAGTATTGAAAAGCAGTCGACAGAAGTGGGTCTGGTGATTAATGAGGACAAAAACTTAATTATTTGTTACAAAGAATAAAGAGTTTACTTGTTTGGGACGCTGCTTGAACGTTGACAACTATAACTTTGATGTGGTAGATGATTTTTTCTACCTCGGCTCCACCATAAACAAAAATAATAATGTCAGCCTGGAAATCTAGATACGAGTATTGATCGCAAACCGCTGCTTCTTTGCGCCAAGCAAGCATTTTAGTGATAAAGCCCACTCTCTCGACGTACGAATATCCACCTCCGCCAGACACTGACCCTACTTGTATTGCTCTACAGCGCAGAATCCTGGGTAATGACGAAGGCTGATTAATCTATTCTGGGAGTTTTCGAGAGAAAAATACTTCTCAAAATATTTAGACCCATCATCGTTAACTGCGAGTGCCGTCGTCGAATGTATCATAAGCTGTATGAACTGTGCAACAACATCGACGTACTCAAGCGCATTCAAATAGACTGAATGTTTTGGCTCGAAAAGTTTTCGGCAATAAACTCGATGGGCGGCGTAGGAAGGGGCGACCAAAACTTCGATGAATGGACCAGCTGAAGGATAGTGTGACGAACTATCTACGCAGCGCAAAAGACCGAAGCGCTTGGAATACTCGTGAGGTAACTTATAGATAAATGTCTGTTGTTGCTGCCATTAAAGAAGAAGAAGTGTGTGAATTGTTGTCGAGTTTTTTGTGTGAAAAGCATAAGGCTGCTTCATGTTGCCTGACCAAATATTCATACTATCGTAAGTCTTAAACCTCTCAAGCATTGACAACTTCAATTTGGAAGTGGTCTATCTATTCTGGCCGTTAGTTAAATAAAATAATGGCAAAGCGAGGCCGTCAGTAATCGTTTTTTTTTATCACACAGACATGACTGAAAATTCACACGTACTCGAAAATGTTGTTTGATTAAAAGCAGTTAGTCTCTGCTTGAGTGTCATGAAAGTGTCACCACACACGCTTGTTTTACATTCAACACAAAAATAGACATAAGCCCAGACAGCGAAACAATTCAACGATTGTTCGGAGAGCATCATATGTAGCACGATTGTTGGGAGAGAACAACATAATATACAATTCGACATCGCTGTACGCTGACGCTTCTTGTGCGACTACTCACAAACACACCACATTCTTGTGTGTGTGCGTTCGGTTATACCTACCTCTGTTCTAAGGCGTTCGCATTCAAGACAAACCTACGAGAGGTAGGATAGAAGCCACAGCTCTTGAAATGAGATCACAAAGGATCTATCTAGGATCGTGGCTGATTATACTACGAGGGCGGTACACTTCGCTCAGTATGTGTTGTGAATAATCGACATTTCGAGCCTAATACTGTCTCAGTGTAATATTGTCCCAGCCCGAAGAAAGGATAATATTACGACAAAACTTGACTGACACCGTGTGTAACATCTTGCCAACTTGGTGAATTTTACGTAAGAACCTTGGTTTTAGGGCATACATTTCATTTGACATTAACTTCAGACTAACTCAATTCGAACCATGGAAAGATATACAATCGAGCAACGCGTTAAAGTTATTCAAGCTTATTATGAAAATGGGCGTTCAAATCAAAATGCTTATCGTGCACTTCGTGATTTTTTCGGACAATTTCATCATCCAAATGTGCGTACGAATGAAAAAATCGTCGAAAAATTTTAGCAATCCGGGTCTGTAGGAGATGTGAAAACACCAGTGCATGCGCGTACAGCTCGTACTGCAGAAAATATTGCAGCTGTTCGTGATAGTGTGGCTGAAGAGCCGTCCACCTCAACTCATCGTCATGCATAACATTTTCACCTCTCACGCTCGTCGTTGATGAACATTATGCATAAAACCTTGCATTTACACGCTTACAAGGAGCAATTTTCTCAGGAACTAAAGCGTCTTGAAAATCCCAAACGTCGTCAATGGTCAGAATGTTGGCAAGAAATGGCAACAGTGGATGATCAATTTTCGAAGAAATTCATCTTCAGTGATGAGGCATATTTTTACCTTAGTAGATTCGTCAATAAGCAAAATTGCAGCATTTGGGCGAATGATAATCCAAGAGTGATTGTCGAAAAACCAATTCACCCACAAAGAGTGACTGTTTCGTGCAGTTTATGGGCTAGCAGCATAACGAACTTTTTATGGCCCGAATTGGAAGAAGATATAGGAGCCGTGGCATAGTGGTTAGAACTCGCGACTGCCATGCGGAAGATCACAGGTTCAACACCAGGCTCCAGTCATCTCAATAAAAAAAATTGTCTTTCATTGTCGGCTCCCCTCGAATATTGTTGACAGCAACTTCGCAGTATAAGTGTCGAGTCAATCGACATATCTAGTAAGAGCTCCTCAAACAGTGACGTTCGCATTCGTCGATAAACAAGTAGGTGCCGTTAGTTATGAATATAAAAATAGAAAGCGTGTTAATTCACAACAACGCGAGAAGTTATCCCATACTTCATTCATGGGGTGTAAAGGGAAATTAATTATTTCTTTTTAAGAATTGGAAGATATGGATGTGGACGATATGTGGTTTCTACAGGACGGTGCCACTTGCAGCACAGCTAACGAAACTATGGATCTTTTGCGCGATAAATTCAATGGCCGTGTTATCTCACATAGTGGCGGTGTCAATTGGCCTGCAGATCATGTGATTTGACATCGTTGAAATTCTTTCTTTTGGGTTATTTGAAAGAAAATGTGTACGTCGACAATTCAAGAGCTAGATGATGAGATAATCCGGCACGTTAACGGCATAGAACCTCAATTACGCCTCAGCGTCATCGAAAATTGGGACCATCGGATGGAGGTCGAGGTAGCGGTAGCCTTTTGGCCGATATTTTGTTCAATATATAATTGAACCATGGGACCGGCCGTGGCATAGTGGTTAGAACACGCGACTACCATGCGGGAGATCGCAGGTTCAAACCTGGCTCCAGTCATCTTAAAAGAAAAAAAATAAATAACATTTTCTTTCATTGTCGGCTCCCCTCGAATGTTGTTTGACAGCAACTTCGCAGTATTAAGCGTCGATTCAAACGTCGTGTCTAGTAAGAGCTTCTCAAAACAATGACGTTCGCATTCGTCGATAAATAAGTAGGTGCCGTAAGTTGTGAATCTAAAAATAGAAAGCGTGTTAATTCACAACAACGCGAGAAGCTATCCCATACCGCATTCATGGGGTGCAAAGGGAAATTAAGTTTTCTCTTTAAGAATTGGAAGATATGGATGTGGACGATATGTGGTTTCTACAGGACGGTGCCACTTGCAGCACAGCTAACGAATCTATGGCTCTTTTGCGCGATAAATTCAATGGAAGTGTTATCTCACATAGTGGCGGTGTCAATTGGCCTACAGATCATGTGATTTGACACCATTGAACAATTTCTTTCTTTTAGGTTATTTGAAAGAAAATGTGTACGTCGACAAATAAAGAGCAAAAGGATGAGATAATTCGGCACATCAACGGCATAGAACCTCAAATATGCCTCAGCGTTATCGAAAATTTGGACCATCGGATGGAGGTGTAAAGCCGAGGTAGCGGTAGCCTTTTGGCCGATATTTTGTTCAATATATAATTGAACCATACCAATATTATCATAATAAAAGAAATTGACAATAATTACCTAAATAGTTTGTAATTTATTCAAAATTAACATCGACCCTTAAAATTTAACCACCCTTTATAATGTTGTCCCATACAACATTTATTTATTTATTTATTTATTCATTCATTTAGTAACACTAAAGCCTTTAAGGCCAAAATAAATGCGTTACAGAGCAATATATACCTAAACATTTGAATGAAATTATTTTTAAAAATTAAATGCCAAAGATTGTATCTTCGGGTCATAATAAAGGTTTCGACATCTATCTATACTTTAAGTCTTTTACTTATTATAAAAAAAAATAACTTCTAAATAAATCATCCTTTATTAGGTGTACTTTTGCATATATTGGCACAAAATATTATTTGATCTTCACCAAAACCTTAAAAAATAAACGCCTACCAAAATTCCAGCCATGGAAATACTACATTTTCAAACAGTTGCTATAAAGATTTTTCTTAAATATCATCATAGTGTCAAGTCACACTTTATTAATGATAATCTTCCATAGATCAACAAATCACACTGCGCCCGCTAATTTCGTGTCGACCTCAAATACACTATTTTCCGATGAGAGGCAATTAGTCATTCCCCGTTCGTGTGTTCATCATGACAAAGAAATCATTAATTATTCACTGATCGATAAGGGATGTCACTCACAGACGCACATACACGCGCAAGTCAAGAGCGTTGACATTATTTGACAAGCAAAACCGACACTTTTCTCATACGATATTAACGGATACTCAATGAGGAGGAAAACGTAAAACAATTAAATCGTTAGAAAACAATTTTCGAGGAGAAAACTCCAACACATTAAATGAAGTCTTTTCCAGGAAATTCACACTTTGAACATGACAAGAATAAAACGATTTACTCAATGAGACCCAAAGATTTAATGTCAAGTAATTTTTGTGTCAACTGTTGAATGGGGAGGGGTAATAAATCAAAATAACACTAAAATTGCGCTATAAAACCAGCAATCACCATCACCACCACCGCCACTAAAACAATTTTCGAAAACAACTTAAACATTATCAAGAAAACAATTAATTTTTGTCACAAAATAAAATATTTTGGATAATGAAAAACAGAAGACAACAACAAAAAACTAAACATTATGTATGAGTTTTTTTTTTGTAAACTTGTGGGTTGCATCTATTCTATTGAAAAATAAAACTCACATTTAAAATCGATCATGTTTTCAATTGTCAACGAATCATGTGGATGGTTAGCAATGATTATGAACAACAGTTGTTTGAAATCGTGTCTAGGCAACATGTGTAGCGTTGCGCAGTAGCATTCCATGCCACACATCATTGTTTCGATGATGCAAGCAACATTTGTTTGATAACGACAACTTGTGGAGGGAATGATATTAACAAGTTGAAGATCTTATTTTTCAAATATTATAATGGAATTTTGAGTTTTTAATTTTTCTTTTTATGGGTTTGGCTTGCTGGCCTTGGCAGCCAATGACTGACTGACTGACTACGTGTACATGTGTTGGCAACATGGAACTACAAATCAGATCGTCAAGATACGATTAGAGGCATATTTTCCTTTTTGTGTGTTAGAGTACTTTGTGTGCTGTGGCTTTATTGTGTTGAATAACACGATAGAAGAAAAAAAAAACGAAATTAACGGATTTTGATTTATTTTGTTATCCCGGCTTTGAGCTCATTGAACAACTGCAATATATCTTGACAATAAATCTAATGCAATTGATGAACAGTGGTTGTAAGGGAAATAGTTGGTAGAGCTTTGGGAATTTTGTCTTAGATTTCATTTTATATATATTACAGACTGATTACATTCCAGCGGTAAAAATACCCACTACTTAATCGCTGATGTCTGCTATATTTAGTATCAATCGGTGGTGATTCTCTCGCTTATGTTCCCAATTAAATTTAGCATAGAAGTGTCAAAGGCCGTTTAATCGGTGCGCACTCGCTTACAAAGTAAGCGACGATGTCAGTTAGTGCCATTTCAGTTGCAATTGCGTTATAATGGAAGTGTTAAGCAAGCTTAATAACACGATAGATTACAAAGTAAGTGACGATGTCAGTAGGTGCTATTTCCATCGGAGTTATAAGTCTAACACTCTAAGTACTTCGATCGTTCGCTTACAATGTCATGGATTACTAAATATGTACTTCGTTGTATTTACCACTGGGATATTATGTAAATTGAAAAATGGGTACACAAATTTGTTCAAAATTTATATCATCTACTAAAAACTATATGGAACATAGAGTTTTCTGCCGTAGTGTTTTGCCGTTCTATAGTAAGTTAAACAATTATCACAATACTGTTATATTTTTTTTTTCTATTTAAACCTCTCTCTACACCACTGTGATGCATCAATTTCCATTGTATGCTATTGAATATTTTAAAAAAATAAATAACAACAAATAAAATACCTCTATAATTTTTTAACAGCTTCACTCGTATATTGCTTTGCTTTGCTTTGTTTTTTTTTCTTTTTTTGGGGGGGTGTGTCCGATTCCAACTCTGAATAACAGCCGAAAGAAAACAAATTTGTTCATTGTGAGAAATAACACAACAAATATGGCAACAAATAAAGGAATGCATTTAATGGGTTAATAAATCTCATCTCAAAAGATCATTAAGCGCCATATGAGCACAATCGCTCTTTAAAGAAAACATCAAAAGTGATGGCGATAACGACAGCGAATGATGCAGATGACGACGATGATGATGATGATGAGGACGAGGAGTTGCTTGACTATGACAACGACTATGGCGGTGATTGCTATGATTCCACTCCCAAGTGACATGTATCAAATGCTTTTGATGTTTCACAGATGATGAGATGTTGGTGATATGCCTCCACGACAAACTCTCCGGGGAGACATAATGTTGTGGGTCTGTTTCTTGCCGAAACAGAAAGATGCATCTAAACTTTTGGAATTGCCAACAAGCGGCAATGGCAACAGCAATAGCAATAGCAAAACAACGGCCGCAGCAGGTACAGTTATTTTAAATTGAAAATTGATAGGCATCATCTAACGCCAACATCGAGGTGGAACACATGGATGGTTCCCAAAAACATAAAAAAACAATACGCTCTCACAGAGTACACGGAGAAAAGATTCTATAAAAAATTGCCATTGGTAAAGGAAACAAAATACCTATTAAGTAATACATGACATGAGTATGACATTGTAAGCGAGCGATCTAAGTATGCGTGTGTAATAAAAAATAAACTTTCACTCATTATAACTCTCAAATAACATGGCACCTACTGACAACGTCAATTACTTCGTAAGCAAGCGTGTTATCAAGCTCGCTTAAATTCAGCTCATAACGTAATTGCAACTGAAATTACACTAACTGACATCGTCGCTTACTTTGTAAGCGAGAGCTCACCGATTAAACGGCCTATGACAGTTTTATGCTAAATTTAAGGGAGAATATAAGCGAGAGAATCATCACTGATTGCTACTAAATATAGCTGACATCAGCGATTAAGTAATGGATACCTAGCGGTAAATAAAACGAAGTACCTTTTTAGTAATCCATGACATCAGCATGACATTGTAAGCAAGCGATCTAAGTACTTAAAATATCAGGAGCGTGTAATGTAAAAAATATTGTCCACTCATTATAACTCCGAAATTAAATAGCACCTACTGACATCGTCACTTACTTTTTAATCAAGAGTGTTATCAAGCAAGCTTAAAGCTCTGCTAATAATGTAAATACAACTGAAATAGCACTTATGACATCGTTGCTTACTTTGTAATCGAGTGCGCACCGATTAAACGGAATTTGTCACCCCTAAGGAGAAATATAAGCAGGAGAATCATCACTGATTGCTACTTAAGTGCTAATATCAGCGATTATGTAATGGGTATTTTTAACTCTGGAATATGACAGTCATATTGTATGGGTCACTAGAAGGTGTCGACCGATATATCCTATATACAATCGCAAAACTAAATTTGGGCAAATATTAACACAGATAAATTTTCATATGAATTTGTGGGTGTTTAATTAAGTTATCCTGCCCACCAGTCAGACAGACGGACATAGCTCAATCTTCCAAAAAAAAGTGCTGATACGAATTTGTAATTAAGATGCTAGTAATCCAACTCATCTCCATTAATACGTTACATTTTTTCTTGTATTAAATGATAGACCCCCATCCCTACGGGTGAGAGTGTAAAAAAATTCTAAATGAATCACTCTCTACAATAAAATTTTATTATTATTCAGATGTCAATTGACACTTAAGCGGGCACCCGTGACTAAAGCTGCAGCGCTACATTTTCCCGTAGGGCAGATATACATAAATGTTGCAGATATACAGTACCGAAAATTTCTTAGAAACCTAAGAAATTATAAGTTTTCATACAAATTAATTCAAATCTGCATTTTTTGCAAACTTGCAGAGAAACTTATTTTAATACCCTTTACAATGTGCACGCATTGGCCGCAGGGTACATGCAGTTTGTTTTTCCATTTTTAACGCCCATAAGGAGGCGTGGTAGGTATGACAACAAATAAAGGGTGGTTAATTTTAGGGGCCGATCTTGATTTTGATTAAAACACAAATTATTAGGAAATCATTGTCATTTCTTTTTATTATGATAATATTGGTATGGTTCAATTATGTAAGGAACAAAATATCGGCCAAATGGCTGCCCCACGTCGGCGGTACACCTCCATCCGGTGGTCCAAATTTTCGATGACGCTGAGGCATAATTAAGGTTCTATGCATTTATGTCTTTACTGACTGGTTCAAAAATGGAACAGGGCACAGGAGCTAGTGTCTACAGCGAAGACCTGCAGCTAAGCCTCTCTTTCAGGCTACATAATGAATGCAGCTTTTTTTTAGACTGAGGTAAGGGCCACTTAAAAAGCTGCCATAAAAGCGATCAATACTACATTGTGTAAATCAAATTTTGCGAGAAGTTGGATGGACTACAGCCTCTAGATGTCAGACTCTGTTGGATTCCAGGACATTGTGAGATTCCTGGTAACGAATCAGCACACCTACTGGCCAGAGGTGGCAGTGCTATGGCTGATCATAAATCTCTGTAAGATGTATACCAGCCTATTTGTTACGTTTTTGGCTTAGTGAAGGATAGGATGTGGAAAACAGCCAGCAGACGTTAAATCTGCAGGATCGACTGCGTAACTGCTAGATCGCTATGGCCTGAATACTGCAGATACACATCAGCGTATATGGTTGGCCTTGGTGTAGGATTGACCTGATTCTAGCCGGTGGGATTCTAACAGGCCATTGCATTATCAGGTACTTGACATGCAGATAGGATAAATCCATACCTGTCTACAGCCGTGTGTGTGAGGACAAGGAGGAGTCCGACACGATGGAACATCTTCTTTGTAGCTGCCCCACTTTAGCCCGTAGGAGGATAAGACACTAAGGTGAGCGTCATATAGAAGACCAGAGTCTCTCTCCTCAGTCCCAGTAGGAGATTTAATACATTTCTTGTGGGGCCTTCCATGCCTAATAGGGACAGGATGAAAATTGGCGTTCCTACGATCCACTTTTTTCTCTATACCTCCCGTCTTTCCATCTATCTCCTCCCCTTTCTTTCTAACGGACAATCACAATGGATCAACAGATCTCGGTTTTTAACAGATTACACGTTTCCACACCCTAACCTAACGCTAATAGTTTGATTGTCCTTAAAATTTCACAGTGCAGTAGAGATATATTTGGAACTATTTTAAAGCAAGTCGGCAAAAAGGTCCGAGACGCCGACCACGCACGTCAATATTGACTATTTCATATTTACAAGAAAATAATGAAAATTCCTAATCGAAGATTGGTAAAAATATAGGATTTACCAATAATCTGACCTTTGACCTAAAGATGTTCGTCCGTCTGTCCCTCTGTCCCCGTGAGGACAGCCGTAGTTTAAAAAATGTCGGTATGCATGCTTCTATTCTCTAAACGGAGGTAAAGTTCTTAGAAGAGCAATATTGGTCAAAAACTACTCCCACCTCCTATACACACTGCACCCTTTTTGGGGATCTATCCCTGTGATGACAGTCGTAGTTTAACAGCTATTGAGCTGGTATTAGATATCCAAGCTTCTATTCTCTCCGGGAGGTTAAGTTTTTAGATGAGCAATACCGGTCAAAATCCATACAATTGCACCCTTATTGGGGTCTATACCTGCGTGATAGTCATAGTTGAACTGCTATTGAGCTGAAGTTAGATATACAAGTTTCTATTCTCTACCCGAAGGTTGTGTTATAACATGGGCAAGATCGGTCAGTTACTACGCCCACCTCCCATACAAAGTGACCTTTGGGTATGTCCGCCTGTCTGTCGCCGCTTTGTAATCGTATTTTAAGAGCTATCGAGCTATCAAGTCAATCGGCATGTCTAGTAAGAGCTTCTCAAACAGTGACGTACGCATTCGTCGATAAACAAGTAGGTGCCGTTAGTTGTGAATCTATAAATAGAAAGCGTGTTAATTCACAACAACGCTCATTCATGGGGTGTAAAGGGAAATTAAGTTTTAAGTTAAGCTAAGGGTAACTGAGCTTCGGCATAGCGGAAGATAATTTTCATGCTAATGTTTCTTTGAAATGCTTATTAATTTCTTCGTTTAGTACAAGAAATTTCCTACTTAAGCCAACATTTTTCTCGGTGCAAGCACACTCTAATGCTGCTGCCCTCTTCTTGTTTTTTCGTTCTTTCCTTTTTTTGGGATACGAAACTTTGTGTTCTTTCACTTGTTTAGAACATTTGCTCACTTCCAACCAATTCAATTGCGGCAGAGTTCCTCGAAATCGAGTGATTATTCATGACAATTGCTTTAGAAAAAGGTCCACTACTATACAATTTTCCTTCACCTCGGAAGATGTTGCTGTGTTGCTTGCCATTTGCATAAAAACATACACACACACAAAGCAATAACAACAAACCAACAATTATACAAACATGATGCAACAGCAGCAGCAACAACAGCAACAACATTAGAACGACATCAGTATTTGCAACATCATCAGTGAAGCCCAACAACAACAACAACAGTTGCAGGCATCTATAATGCTGCCGCAGACAACTGTGTTGTTGTCAATTGTTAATATGTGGGGACAAAACATGGTCAAGTTTGATTCTTGGAGTTGTTGTTAGAAAACACAACAACGACAGCAACAACAACAGCATCTACAGCAGCAACACTGCAATTTCTACCGAAGACGGCATGGTCCACTGATATGTTATGGTCGCTCCTAGTGGCAACAGGTTACATGTGATTCCTCTTAGTAGTAGGTACGTATGTCTTTCTCTAGTCCATCGATCTGTCCGTCTTGTAAGCTGATCATTGAAGCTTTCTTTCTTCCGCAGAGCACAGCAGAGCGCAACTCCGACGAACAGCTGAAGAGGTTGTAAAGATTTGCTGTGCTTGATTAGGACGGGGCGACACAACTCTGAATGGAGAGGATCGGTAAACAGGCGGTCAATGCGACATAAACCAATTCCCACTGACGAACAACAAAATTTGTAACAACGGACATAACAACAGCAACAGGAACGACAATCGGAAAGTAACAGCAGATTGAAAACAATATTAGATTTTCAATAAGGGGAATGATCCTTTCGGAAAATGTTGGTGAAAGTGGCAAGAACAAATTTCTTGCAAGAGGCTGTGGAATAATTTGTCGAGTTGAATGAGGACGGAAAAATATGGGGGAAACCCAATATTACAATGAGAGTTTTTGTGTTCTTGTCGCGTCAAAAAGAACTGTTGGAGCGACTCATCACGGATGTCTGATTCCAAATTGCAAACTTCAGGGCCACCGAAACTGAATGGTGTGGAACTTAAACTCTTAACGAAAGCCAAGTAGCTAGGTGTTGTTCTAGACCAGAATGTAAATTGGTCACGGAATATTGAAGAGACGTTAAAGAGATTAATGTATCACAAAAATAGATACGAGAGGAACACCACAACGTGGAGTCCTGTCATCTTGCTACTGCTCCTTGTGAGAAACGTAGATAGTACTTAAATCATTCAATGAGGATGGTACGAAAACTGTGGCACATGCGGTCGATGTGGTCATCATGATATGTGGGAATTTTCTAGCAAGAATTTGTGACCTTATGCAGATTGCCTTGGAAAGCTGATACGTTGGGCCCCAACCTCTGATCTCGGGGGAATCTTCAAAAAGCGGAATTGGTTTTCTTCTTTCCACTGAAACTGAATAATGTGAAACTGAAGTAAATACTTAGGTGTTGTTCTTGATGAGAAGCTAAATTGGTCAAGGAATATCGAGGATATGTTTCAAAAAGGTATCAATGTCCTTCCTGCCTGCCGAACCTATGCAGGTATGAGCTGGGAACGTAACCCGAAGGTGACAATGCGGATGAATTCTGTGGTAATCCGGCCAGTTGGTGGTGGGAAGTTTGGTGGGAGGGCTTAGATAAGAGTAATTTACTGAAAATGCTCACCAAGTTACAAAGAATTGCTTCAATAGGGATTACTGGGCTAAAATGAAGTGATCGCAAGCGGCTTTGGAAGAATTCCTCTGCTTTCCGCCCCTGGTCTGGACAAGGCTATTGCGGCTTTTGTTGGCGATTGGCTTCAATCCACACATGATCATGAGTATATTCATCCGTTTTCGGGATATAAAGACTCATTTCATCTGCCGCCTCTTACTGATTTTTTGACGCAAAGTGTGATTTTTCGTTAAGAAGACGTAAAGTAGACGAACCTATCCCATACCTCATTCATGTAAAGGGAAAATAAGTTGTTTTAAGAAAGACGTTGAAATTCCGGAAAGATCGGAATGGCATGACGGTGGGTTATCTTATTTCTGTCTTCACTGACGGATCGGATATGGAACATGATACAGCAGACCTGCAGCTAAGACTTTCTTACACATACCCCACATCATGACTCTCTGAGAGATGTTCACGCGACCATTTGTTTCCCTTTTTGCTTAGTGGAGTATTAGTTTGGATTATCAGAACCAACATTATAACTCCTAGACTCCTGTAGTCCGAATATAGCAGATCCCGATAGAAATATGGTTGCCCTGTGTAGGAATGATTTAAGACTGGTTAGCCTGTGCAGGGGTGATTCTAACTGGCTACTGCAATATAAAGGTCGGTTAAAATGTCAAGTTCTTTCCTGCATTTCATTTGACATTTCTCAATTTCAGACTAACTCAATTTAAACTATGGAAAGATACACAATCGAGCAACGCGTTAAAGTTATTCAGGCTTATTATAAAAATGGGCGTCGTCAATGGTCAGAATGGTGGCGAGAAATGGCAACAGTGGATGATCAATTTTCAAAGAAAATCATTTTCAGTGTTGAGGCACATTTTCACCTCAGTGAATTCGTCATTAAGCAGAATTGTCGCATTTGGGCGAATGATAGCCCAAGAGTGATTGTCGAAATTGTCGAAAAACCAATGCACCCACAAGGCGTGACTGTTTGGTGCGGTTTATGGGCTGGCGTCATCATCGGGCCGTATTTTTTCCAAAAAGAGGCCGGTCATGCAGTTACTGTGAATGGTGTTCGCAATCGTGAGATGATAACGAACTTATTCTGACCGAATTAGAAGATATGGATGTAGACGATATGTGGTTTCAATAGGACGGTGCCACTTGCCACACAGCTAATGAAATAATGGCTCTTTTGCGCGAAAAATTCAATGGCCGTGTTATATCACGAGGTGGCGATGTCAATTGGTCGTCAAGATCATGTGATTTGACACCGTTGGACTTCTTTCTTCGGGGTTATTTTATAGAACAGGTGCACGTCGATAAGCCAGCAACAATTCAAGAGCTAAAGAATGAGATAATTCGGCACATTAATGGCATAGAACCTCAATTATGCGTCAGCGTTATCGGAAATTTGGACCATCGGATTGAGGTGTGCCGCCGAGGTCGCGGCGGCTATTTGGCCTATATTTTGCTCCATACATAATTGAACCATACCAAAATGAAATGACAATAATTTCCCAAATAAATGTTCAAAATCAACATCGGCCCTTAAAATTTAACCACCCTTTACATCAACTGACAGGCAAATGGGACTACTTCCTAGTCCTTAGGAATGAACTAGCAGATTTATTGGCTAGAGGAGGCTGTACTATGCCTGATGATGACTCTCTGAAAGAAGTTCACCCGTCTATTTGGTACTTTTGTGGCTTAGTGGGTGATTGAATGAGGAAAATAGCCAGCAGACGTTGGCCGACGGTACAACTGCTAGATTGCTGTGGTCCAAATATAGCAAGTTAGGATCGGTGTATATAGTTAGCCAATGCAGGATGGATTTGAGACTGGTTAGTTAAGGTTAGCCTATGCAGGGGTGATTCTAACTGGTCATTGCAATTTCAGGCAACTGTCAGGAAAGTGAAATGGATCCATACCGGACTACTGCCATGTGTGTGAGAAAGAAGAGGAGTCCGAGACGATGAAACATCTTCTTTGTAGCTTTCCCGCTCTAGCCCGTAGGAGGCATAGATTAGGGAAAGGATTGGAGAAAAATTGTATAGAGGACCTAGAATCTCTCTCCTCAATTGAAGTAAGTAATTAAATAGGTTTCATGCGGTGCCTTCCATGGTTATTTTGGCTAAGATGATTGTTAAGGTAATTTTTTGTAATGGGTGTTCCAGGGTTTTTTCTATCTATACCTAAACTTAATTATTTCATTACTTTCAGTTATATATATAATACGTTTTATTTTTTATTTTATCTATCTATTTATTGACTACTCATCATTGCTTCGTTTCCCTTTCCTTTCTACTACTTTATCGGGCAATCACAAAGTATCAATAGATCACCGTTTGCCGTGTGATCTATTGATTGGTTTTTAGCAGATTATATGTGTCTATAACCTAACCTACCCTTTCACTCATCACACCAAGACGAATCTCATTCGTATTCCCTTCTTTTTTCCAGGCCTAAAGAAGGCATGTAAAAAAAGAAGAAGATGACAAGATGTTTGTGTGTGTTTTCATTGATCATACCATGGTGAATCCAATTATTACCCCCTTTCTTTTGTCACGCCTGCGGAAGGCATGTAGAAAAAAGGAAACATAGAAGGTGTTGGAGTGTCTTTTTCTCAACTGGCAGTCACTTAAAAAAACTTTATTTCCCTTTACAACCCATGAGTGAGGTATAGGATGCTTCTCGCGTTGTTGTGAATTAACACGCTCTCTATTTTAGATTCACAGAAAACGGCACCTACTTGTTTATCGAAGAATTAGAACGTCACTGTTTGAGAAGCTTTTTCTAGACATGCCGATTGACTCGACACTTACTATACTGCAAAGTTGCTGTCGACAACATCGAGGGAGCCGGCAATGAATGAAAAAGTGTAGATGACTGAAGCCGGGAATCGAACCACAGATCTGCCGCATGGTTTCAGCCACACCTTTATAAATACCATATGTTGCTCTATCGCGAATTTAGTGATGGACCATGGACAGACCATATATCAATTTCTTGCCATAGGACAGCTTCCCTCATTTTAATCCAAATATCAGTTCTGTGGGACAACAGCAACAACAACAACAACATAAAGAAGCGTGTTACTTGTGACTGACTTTTTTCCCCTGGTATTGCTGTCCATTTTTTTAACCATTCCTTTTTTTCTATTCATACTAGAACATTCTCTTCCCGGCCATTGGAAATGCTTCTATCGATTCTACTCTCACATCATTTGATGGCAAGGTTGGTTACAAACTGCAACAGGCAGACAGACAGCCGGACAGAGTGATGGCGGTGGAAGTGGTAGTTTGTGCGTTCGTCTATAACGTTTGGTGATCAATTGATATGGCCAAAAGACTGATGATGACCATCAAGAATGATGTATTCGTACACCCATACCTTTGACATGAAAACTATGCCAAATGCCACTGTTTCTCTTTTCGGCCACTGCAGACACGAACTGGGAAAATGGCAAAGACGCACAATGGCCAGCCCAGTGGTTACTAGATGAGATGAGTGGCTGGTAGTTGCTCATCAATACGGCATATTTACGCATGCCCATTGGAAAAACACCATCATCCATCACAAACATTCTACAGGCTAGTGGATAGAAAGACGCATAGTATGTTTAGAGCACACACATATAAATGTACGTGGTGGTACAGTGCCACATTCATCCGTCGGTCGATGACCAACAATCGATGGCTTATCATCGTCACTGGAAACTTAAGCTCATCTCAGCACATCTTTTGTGGAGTTTGTCTTGTTTTATGTTCTATGGATATCGGAGGAATGAACGCAACTCCACGAAGTCAGTCGACATTGTTTGCAACTGTTTGGGTTAAACAAGTGTAGATCAAGACATATGCGGACAGCTTAATATAAACTAAAGGGAAATGAGGGATGGAGGTATAGTAAGTGGGTGACATTTTATTATAAAATTGAAATTAAAATATAAAGTTAAAACTCGATTTTTATTTTTTTCATAACTTGTTTTGGAAAAGAATAAATCAAAATAGTGTGGAATTATTGGGGATCCTAGTAAATTACGATATCAAAGGTGGAATATAACACATTTTTGCACAATAAAGGAAACATAAAGCAGGCGTATACGATTTTTATAGTAAGGTGAAATTAAAGAGCACATTAGAAAGCCAAATAAGTCAGATTCCGACTAATTCTGTAATTACACTGGGCATTATGTAATTACATATGCACATTTTTATGACAATTGCTGATTCATTAAGATTTGTGTTTTTTATTTTAAATATAGAACATGAAATAGAATTGAAATCGTAATCTTTATTACGAAACAAAAACAGAATCTGTGACATTTAATTTTTACATACTATTTCACAAAAATGTTGGCCGCTCCTACGCCGTAAGTGGTATACTTGAAAAGTAAAGTGGACTATGGCTCTTTGTGGCATGACCACCGATATCACTCAAATAAAGCGAGCAATGCAACTGTAGACTATTATTATAATTTAGTCCAGTGCCTAATGGTTCCCTCCCACCTCTTCCACTTTCCATTTTTTCCCCAACTTATCGCCCCTGCCCTCCATCGCCGTTCAGTTGCTTCTTCATCATTTGTTAACAGCTTCTTAAGTTTGCTTGTTACCTTCACATTGCACGTTGTTATTTATGCGGGCTGGCAATGTTTTTTTTCAGCTCTGTCTCTCTTTCTATTCTAATGTTTATTGAATAACGACGATGAATCGCAAGAAAAGAAAAGACTTGAATAGAAGACTAACCGATAAGGGAGATGAAACCCCTGCCGCGTCTTAGATGTGCGCGAGCGAACACAAAAAAGGTGAAGCTATAGGAAGCTTATGATGTTGTCAATTTGATATAATGTCTGTTGTTGGTTGCGCTTTTTTGCGGGTTCCATGGATATTCGTAGCAAGCACCACCACCATTGGTGATGTATGACCCCATAAAATTAGATCGTTTTTACGTTTTATAAATTTCGCCAAAGAATGAAATGATTGAGTGTCTTATAAATTGCAAAACGAAATGTTGTATTGCGGGAGGCGATGGGGGCTGGTGAGGGTGAAATCACTGTGTTACAGAGCAATAGTGTTGAAAGTGCTATTTTTTTTGGCTTTCTTCTAAAATAAACATAATCATATGATATATATGATTTATACATATAATATGACTAAGTCGATATAGTTTAACATTTGATTGTGTGGACATGTGACTTAACATTGTGAGAAAGTCATATTGTCAGAGTTGAAGGTGCACTGTGTTTCATAACGATATGGAATTCAATCAATTTATATCGATATTCCATAAATAAAATAGCCATTATAAAAGGTAAATGTATGTTTACACTACGGGAAAACTAACTAACACAGAGCTAGTCCTGTGACTTGGGTTAGGAACGGTCCTAGTACTAACTCAAATCAAATCATCACCTGTCTGATGGAAGGGATTCCATTTAAGAGCTTGCTTAGCCACGCTGTCATCATTTGGCGTAGAGTATGTTCAATCCACTGCCACTTACGCTTACAAATTTACGTTGCCAGTGGTATTTGCCGTGAGCGCGACAACAGTTCTGCATATGAGATGGTACGGGGCCAGAATATGCGAAGTAATATTCTAAGGCAGCGGGCAAGAATAAGTCGGTCTGATGCAGGGTTACAATTTATGAGGCTCTTACGTGCATTAGTTGTCAACTTTATTCCAACGCCTGATTGGTGATTACTTCCTGTTTCCTTTTCCAGAATATAACATGACCGTCTGTGGGCTTGGAGACGAATACTCACCAGAACCAGTTCATGCGAAAAAGAGGAGGTGCCATTATGTAAGCCTAAAAATAACGTGTTAAGTCCACAGTCTTGGGGCTGCAAAGGGAAATAAAGTAAATATATCGTCCTAAGAGTCCTAGCAGGGGTATATGCTCGAATATCTCTAAGGCCATGAACCTAGCAACGCCTGGTATCTCGGAGCAAGCTTTGATTTACACCACATCAAATTAATAGATTTTAATGCAGCTTAACAAATTAAATATAGGAGAAACTTCTCGCTTAATTGTATGTTAACGCTCTTCTATTTTCAGACTCACACAATGGGGCCGACAGTTTAACAACGAATTCGTACGTCAGCTCTTTGATAAAGTTTCACTAGACATGACGATTGACTCGACACAACTCCGAAGTTGCTGTCGACAACATCGAAGGGTGCCGCCAATGAAAGCAATGTAGATGACTGAGAGAGGCTTTGAAGCCCGGTCTCACGGATGATAGACGCGCACGGTCGGCCCAAAGTTCTTCAACTGTGAATTCTACAGCTTCCAAATAGCCAACACCTCTGCCTGAGTAATACAGTTTTGTATTCAGGCAGCCTTAAGGAAAGGCTAAGCTGTACGCATATACACTTGCTTTACTACCATGATCATCAGGGTTTTCAGCGTTCATTCAATCCATTGTTTGAGCATTAACAAAGTCCACCCACTGATTGAATTCCAACCGTTATAGCTTACCATCACTGCAAGTCTGGAGAAGTAAGTCCAGTAAGAAATCCTGAGCCGCCTACCCCAGATTTGCTGTCTTTTGAACTTTGTCAAACATCTTCAAGAGATTTTCCTTATCCTTATCCTCCACACAAAACCAGACATATATATGTTTTATCGATTGCATAATCGCTTGGTATAGCCATTTCGTAGCACTTTAAGTTATGATCAAGAATAACACCAAAGTATTTGGCTTTTGACTAGAACTTTAGCTGTACTCCGTCACGTTTTGGTGGTCTGAATTCCTTAACCTTATAGTTACGTGTAAAAATTCAACTCAGTCTTCTGAGGTTTCACCTTCAAACAACAGGAACTGAACCAACGATGCCAAGCGTTCCTTTTATAACTCAAACCTCTTCCAGTAAGTTCCGAATTATCGACAATGTTTCCCAGCAAACGGTCTAACCTGTTTATCTGGGATTGCGCTGTGCTTAAGTTCTCATATGATCGTCCAGCAAAGTAGCCATGTTGAGAGGCACTTTATGAATTCCGACATAAAGATGTCGTAGTGTACGATGGGGTCGACCGTGGCATGATGGCAAGAATACGCAACTAAACACTCGTGCATCACACCCCAGCGGCGAAATTAGCAAGGCCTCTTCAAGCAGGCATGAAAACGTCATGCCTTCAAGGCTTTATTTTCACATGCCTGAAAACAGGCCTTCTCCTTCCCTTCTGAAATATCCCGAGCACAAGTTCCCTCCATTCTTTCAAGACTACTGCTGCAGGCCTTCTTTGAGAAGGGAAAATCAACGTTTTCGATGATTTGTGTACACACATTTCGGTTGTGTACACATTCCGTCTCCCTTCTCATAGAAGTTGTGACAGAAGGCGTGGAAATAAAAGGCAACGAGGAAAGTGTTCGTGTGTTTTTCTTAAAACAGTTTATGATTACTTTCAGTCAAACAATTCGAATGCATCTTCATAGGCTAGATGGTAGCATGGCTGACTAACAACCGCGAGGTAGGGAGTTCAAACTCCAGCAAGGTTTACTGTCGTTAGAAAAAAAAGGGAAAGAGTAGAGAGAAATATATAAAAGTGAAAAATATCTAAAAATAAACTAAACAATTTTAAGGATGACCAGCTGCATATTCTTTTTATTGTTCAAGTCCTTCTTTTTTCACGTGTATGCAGGCCTTCAAACAGGCCTTCTTATAGGAAGCGACGATGGAAGGCCTTGCGTCCCAATTATTTGGAAAGGAAGAGAGAATGCAGACCGCAGGCCTACCGACAGCTTTTGTAGGCGTTCTATAAGGACTTCTAGATCCATACTTTCGCCGTTGGGACATTTTTGCAAAAAAAAACTTTCGTTTAGCCCCGCCCGATGTATCTAATACTAATACCCAACGAAGCCCATTGCTATGCGATTATGCCAAGATATCAAGTCATTGTAAATACTCGCCCTCATTCCCATAATACAATGCCTACAATCTGCCATCAAAATCATTCATAACTGCAATGATCTTTTCATGAAAATCAATTTTAAATGCCAAACACACTTCTATGTTAACTTCAAGGCATTAATTTTCTCTAACTTGTAACTGAGAAAAGCGACAATTCCATGAATTTCTTAGATTTACCAGCATATATTGAGAGTGTTGGTGCAACAAGAAGAAAAAAAATTAAAAAATATTAGCCAAACAATTACAAATTGTCATTGCCGGAATTTATAACAGCGTAACATTTCCTCTCAGTCATCCACGTCTTACGTCCAGCCGATCACAAAAGATTTCTGTTGTTGCTTCAGCCTCCTAACGGCAACAACGACCAACAGGAGGCGGCCAAGTAAACTGCCCGCCTGGACTTTGTTAAGGTCCAGCGACCGTTGGTCCAACTTCAAAAAAAAAAAGGTGGAATGCAATGCAAGTGATGCTACATCAGAGCTTAAGATGGTGTCTTTGCCATTGTTGTCTTTGGGGCAGCCTCAGATGTTGTTGTTGCTGTTGCTGCCTTGCTGCGTTGCTTGCTGTTGCAGCTGAGAGATGTTGTATTCAAGTGTTTGCATTAGTAATGAGCTGCGTCACCATTATTGTCAGGAAGTTTTTCATTTCATACTTTTACGTACGTAGCCTACCACCAGTGCGAGAGTACCTGAGACCCTGGACAAAAACGTAAACGTATTTTGCGAAAGTACGTAGTTGTAGCCTTAGCAATACAGCAACAACATTACGAAAAAAAAGGAGGCAAGCTAGCAAAAGCTCACACAAAAAGGTAATGGGTTAAACAAATGCAAAGTGAACTAGCTATAAAGTGTACTGGCTGGCAAAGGAAGAAAAGCAAAAGGCATGAGAAGGGTGGTGTAGAAAGGAGTGAGGGGAAGTGGTATCTGTGAATGCTGTAATGCAGAACACATACATAACTAGACGCTGATGATGATAGAGAGCCTTAGATACAGAAATTCCATATCAAAATGTATTCTTGATAAAAAAAAATAATCAGACCAATTTAATTTTTTGCTCTAATAAAATTACTTTCTGGTACACAAAGTGTACTTAAGGCCAAATTAAAATCCTTTTTGGTACCAATAATAGTGCTTTGGTACAATAAATGTATATTCAAAAGTACTTTCTGCTATCACAAAAGTGAATTTTGGTACATAAAAGTACTTTTAGTTATAATTAAAAAAAAATTTTAGTATAACAAAAGTACTTTTACATACTATTAATGTATATTTTGGCACAACAAAAGTGGTTTGTGGTACATTAAATGTACTTTTCGGTAAAATGAAAGTACTTTTCGATACAAAGATTATATAAAGGTACTTTGTGGTACATCAAAAGTACACTTTTATATACAATTACAATATAAGTAGTACTTCTGGTACAAAAAATATTATTTTCGATACAATAAAAGTAATTTTTGGTACAAAAAAAGTACTCTTTGATACTATAAAAGTACTTTATGATGCAATAAATGTACTTATTTGTACAATAAAATTACTATTTAGTCAAATAATTACACTTTTAATATAAAGAAAAATTATAGTACTTTCTTGTATAACAAAAGTTATTGTTTAGTACAATTAAAGAACTTTTTGTACAATAAAAATACTCTTGGTACAACAAAAGTACTGGTATTTACAATAACAAAAGTACTTTTACTCACAATAAAAGTACTTTCTGGTACTAAAACGGTAATTTTCGGTACACTAAAAGTACTTCTTACCACAATAAAAGTACCATTAAATGTACTTTTTGATAAATATAAAAGTAATATTTAATATAATGGTAGTACTTTTTTGTACAATAACTATATTAAGTGATACATCAAAAGTACTTTTCTTTATGGTTGTACTTTATACTCACAATTAAAGTACCATTAAATGTACTTTTTGATAAAATAAAAGAATTTTTAAATACAATGATAGTACTTTTTTCTACAATAATAATACTGTGTGGTACATCAAAAGTATTTTTTGGTACAATTGTACTTTGCAGTAAAGTACCTATTGGTACAATACAATTTCTTATTGGTACAATTAAAGTAAAAAGTACAATTTAATGTACTTTTAGCTAAAATAAATGTACTTTTACAGACAGCTATGGTACTTTTTTGTACAGTAAAAATACTAAAAGAGCTAATTGTACATTTAATGTACTTTTTGGCACAATAAAAGTACTGTTAGTTATAAATATAGTACTTTTGGTACACTAAAATTACTTCTATTCACAATAAAATTACTTTTTGGTAATAAAAAAGTAATTTTCGGAACACTGAAAGCACTTCTTGGCACAATAAAAGTACCATTTAATGTACTTTTTGGTAAAATAAAAGCACTTTTAAAAACAAGGATAGTACTTTGTTGTACAATAAAGGTACTTTGTGGCAAATCAAAAGTACTTTTTGTTCAGTTGTACTTTGTGGTACAATATAAGTATAAGTTGGTAAAATTAAAATACAATAAAAGTACTTATTGCTATAACTAAAATACTTTTTGGTACACTTAAAGTACTTTTTGACATAACAAAAGTACTTTTGGTACATTAAATGTACTGTTTGGTAAAATTAAAGTACTTTTTGGTACAAAAAAAGTACTTTGTGGTACATCATAAGTTCTTTTTGGGACATCAATAGTACTTTTTGGTACCTAATGTACATAAAAATTACTTTTAGTACTTTTTAATGCAATACAGTTTTTATTTGCAAAATTAATGTACTTTCTTGTACAAGAAAATTAATTAATTGTTGGTACAATAAAAATACCGTTTGATACAATAGAAATAATTAAAAGTACATTTAGATATAATAAAAGTACATTGTGGTAAAATAAAAGTACCTTCTGGTATAGTAAACTTACCTTGTGGTACAGTGAAAGCTCTTTTTGTTAGGTAAAAAGTAATTTTTGGCAAAATAAAAGTACTTTTTAAACAACAAAAGTACTTTTTGGCAAAAAAAAATCAATTTTTAATGCAATGAAATCGTCTTTCCTAAATTTTGCACAGTAAAGATACTAAAATAATATCTTGTACAATGAACGTACTTTCTATAGCAATAAAAGTAATTTTTGGTACAATAAAAGTACTCTTTGTACAATGAAAGTACATTTTAGGACATCAAAAGTATTTTTTAGGACAACAAATGTTCTTTGTGGTAAAATTTAAGTACAATAAAAGTGCTTATTGGTACATTTAAAAGTAATTTTCGGTACACTGAAAGCTTTTTTGGTACAATAAAAGTACTTCAATGAAAGTACTTTGTGGTAAAATATAAGTACTTTTTGGTACATCAGAGGAACTTTTTGGTACAATAATAGTACTTTTTTGTACAATTACAAAAAGAATTAGAAGAAAACTTTTGGTGAAACCTATAGAACCAAAAAAATATTTATAATACAAAAAAAAAATTTTAATTGATCAAACGTTAGATTTTCAACAAAAGAGCCGTTGGTGACATTTTATGTCAATTAGTTTCCCTTTATTGTTAAAAAATAAAAATCTCAATTTCACACTCACACATCACCCCAAAATCGCTTCCTGTTGCCCTATACCAGTATTTACACATACTATTCAAGCTGCTCACAGCACAAAGACTAACAAGAGAAAAGCAAAAAAAAAACAGTAAAACCATACAACACCAAGATAGATAGAAAGCAAAACTATTATGGCAGGGAAATTTTTTTTTGCCTGCTGACTTCTACCAAGTATACAATTGCCTACATAAACAAACAGTGGAAATTGTTTTCGATCCAAGATGTGACCGGCCGTTGTCTATTTCACCAGTGTCCTGACAATTTTTCTAGAGGAGTTGCTGAACTGCTGAAGCGTTTGAGTTGGAAGGAAGGAAATCTAACAAATAACAATGAATGGGAATAGGAATGGTAACATGGACGTCGTCGATCTATAGAATTGCTTATAATGCTGCTGGGGATACATGAATTGTTACTGTTGTTGTTGTTGCTGGTGGTTGGTTGGTTTGCAGATTGGACTGTTTATTTGTTGTTTCTTCCAATGTGTTCGGCGGTTCGGGGCACCATTGATCGGTCACTACAATTGTGATAAACATTTATTGTTAAAACACTCCGTTGTGTCCCTCTCTGTCCGGTGTCCCTGGGTCCCGATGTTTGTGTTTGTATCTCCGTCTCTCTGTCTGTCTGAGCTTTTTTGCAATTGTTGTGTGTTTTCTTTAACTATTATTATTTTGTATGTATTTATTGCAATGTTTTTTCCCCTATCTTTGCTCGCTGTTCACATTTTACAATTGTTGCTGTTATTTGTTATTTCTGCTAACATTTCCATCTCTATCGATTGCTCATGCGCGCATGTGCGCAGCAGCCCATATGATGACGATGATGCTAAGGTTTGCGTTAGCCTAATGCGATACGATATAATTTGCCGTCATTGCAACAATTGCCAATGAGCTGTTGGGTGATAAGGCGGCACCGGGGTGTATGGCATGTTGTTGCTGTTGGCTGTGTGTGACACCACGGTAAGGTGAGTGTGCGCATGAGTAACTGCTAGGTTCTGAAATTGAAATGCCTTAAACCATTTGGTGATATACTGCACGGCGGAAGGGGGCTTAATGGGAAGGCCATAGGTTTCTATGCTTTTTTTAGTGGTGTTCCCTTAACTAACATTGAAGCATAGGGCGTCAATGACAGTGTATTTTTGCAGTGTATTGAATAGTACTCAAGTCATGCTATTCGTGTGACTGATCACAGCCCGTCTGCTGTATGTTCAAAGACTTTTAGTCTACTACTATGGACAATATATCAAATTTGGGTTAAATAATGTCGGACATATCAATTTAGCATTCATCCCTTACTCATCGCCCTGCTATCGCACATGGTCACCTCGGAACTTCAAAAATTAGTGATATATCTATCTCTATTTCCTCATATTGTAAGAAAACAAAACGTTATAAAGCCCCACAGTACGTTGTTGTTCTTCCAACCACAACAACATCACGTTGAATACCAGCAATTGTTGTATTGTGACCATCTATTGTTAATAGATATAAAAACATGGCAGGCAAAGAGTAAAACTCTGAACGCAGTAAGAGGTGGCGCAAACTTATAGAAATTGCTCCAAGAGAAATTTGCTGACATTGAATTCTTAAGATATTTTTCTAGGCTTTTTCCTGCGATCTTTTTCTTTAGCTCTTTTGGTTTAAATAAATAAATATTATAATTTACGATTTGTATCGCGCTCGCGTATGTTTACCAAAAACACAATGAGAATGCCTTTGGTGCCAATGTCAGATGTGGCATTATGTGATGTTTTTTTTCGTCTGTCTGTTGCGACGCTGATGTGGTGTGGCTAGAAGACCTTCTCAACTATTGTGTGTGTGTGTGTGTGTTGTTGCACTTGCTCAAATTATCATTTTGCAACAATCTCGTAAATTTTGAAATTTTCCAACAATAACATTTTTCAGATGACCTCCGATTGCCCAAATAGCAAAGCGGCCAAAGAAATTCGAATATAACAAGGAAATGGTATGATAATTGTTGGTTGGCTACAAATTCAATACACAAGCGAATACATAGATGGGCATACAGTATTGCAAAAACTCTTTACTTTGCATTATACTTATAACTCTATTTGTGTGTGTATGGTTGAGTATTTGAGCTGAACCCATAAGATAGGCTAGACCAAACCCAAGAGGTGTAAATCTTGTCACTACGTCCAAGATATAACAACAATAGCTATGAAAGAGAAAAACGAAAACTTTTAAATTTTGCCATAAACCATTTGAATAACATGTTTAAACATGCATAATAAAAATAAGTTGAATTCATAGCGGGGTAGAGAAAAAGTAGGTACACACTTATATCATTACTTAGTTGGTTATCGAAAAATCGTATTATAGCGGTAGTTCGTTGACATCGTGAAGTGTTGACGGTGGACTGTGGCTTTATGGTTGGAACAGTCGACTACCATGCGGATTTTTTGCATTTGGGACCTGCCACTGCCATCTTTAAGGAACATTTTAGGTACGACAAAGCACCAGGAATAGTCTTCTTGAAAAAAACATCCGTAGCTTTTGTAGCACCAAACATATATATTTATCCAATGTGTCATTGGAGATGCAACATGGGGCTTGCATCTCAAACCGACTCTCAATCTTAACGTGGTCGCACCTTCGTAGCGATGTTTTCTGATATTTTTACCGGTAGCGGCTGATAGTAAGCGATGGATGGGCTGGCCACCTGCCTCAGTGGTAAGACTGGCTATGAAATCGGGAAAAATAAAAAGTAAAAAACGGTATCGCTACAATGTTGACGACCATGATTTAGGATATGTAGCTGGTACGTCTGGACTTTCTATGGATTAGGTGTCAATATTCCCATTAGGAAATTAGATGCACAGGACGTGGAAGCGACATACTACAGCCGCTCTACGAAAACGCAGGAATTTGTAATTGGCCAGAAACTCAGACATCTTGTTTTGTGGTTTAATCTTACTAGTGCCAAAATCATGAACGGAAGATAAAGACGATGATGTTAAAAATACATCCCACGAGTGATTATAGGAAGTATGCGACCCTGCCTTTGCTGCGACATTAAAATTGTCTTAGGAGATTTTAATGCAATAATATGAAAGGAAGATGTTCTTGGTCGTGGTAAATACAGCCTACATACCAACATGTCCGACAATGGGTTTTGGCTGGTTAGCTTCGCAGTCCAAAGGAACATGGTAGTAAGTGGAAACCGATTTCAGCATAAATAAATATATCCACAAGGCAACTTGGCTATCCCCAGATTAAAACATCAAAAATCAAGTTGATCATGAGGTAATCGATGAAAGGCGTGCATCATGATGTCCACATTGGCTGGGACCATTACCTGACTGCAGTTTAAGTGCTCGACAGATCGTGCAGAGCGAAAAATACTCGTGACCAAATACAATGAAAGCTGGTCGCTGTAAAGCTTCAAATTCCAGAGATAGCCACTGATTACTCCAACCAGATCTCCCAATAACTACGACACAACGCCTCTACTTTTGACGTTCCCGATACATAGTGTCAGCATATTGCGCATTCCATGGCAACCGTCGTCAAAACCTTGCTTAGATGTAAAAAACGTTACTCAGACAAATCATGGAAGAATATAGCATAGCTGCAGTCAATTGTAACTCAGGCTGTTAGGGAACAGCACAAGGAGAGAGTGAAATAAGATGAAGGAACGGCAGAACGAGGATATATTGCGGTACAGGTTGGGAGGTGAAGCCAGAAAATTTTACCAGAGGGTCAAAGTAAAAGGTTACGGTACTGGGATCTTCTATCCTGTAAGGACATGAGTGGAAATATGGTAACAGATACGCAGAGTGTGTTGCATATATGGAGAAAGCATTTCTACCATTTGCTTGCCCGGTGCTACAGCCAATTGTATCCAACCTGATCGGGACTTATCATTGTCGCTATATCTCTGGTGAGTCAGTAATTCCTGAAAAATATCAAAGAAAATGTATCTTCGACAGCTCGATGCATATAGAAATTCATCAAAACCATGGCTGAGTTTGATATTCTACAGGCTTCTTTCCTGTAAGGACAATTATGGGAATACGGAGAAAGCACTTCCACCATTTGCTTGTTCCGAAAGGCAGCACAAGTGAAGCTATCACGCCAATTGTCCTAGGTAAGAAAAGCAATATCGCGACTGAAAATTAATACAGCAGTCGGTGCCGAAGGACTTCCTTTCTTTTCAAGTACGGTGAAGATGAGCTACTGGCAATCGTTATCCTTCATGATCGGGGCTTTTCAATGTGGCTTTAGTTCTGGTAAGCCAGTTTATCCTAAAAAATATCCTAGAAAAATAGATTGACCAATTTTTTTGGTCGACTATAAAGCTGTCTTCTTCAGCCCGATACGTGTAGAAATTGATTGAAGTCAAGCTTAAGTTTGGCATTCCTGCAAAGCTGGTTCAGGGATAGAGGTGAATACCGAAAATTCTACCAGAGAGTATAAGTACAAGGTTACGGTAATGGGCTTCTTTCCTGTAAGAACATGGATGGAAATATGATCACAGATACGCAGAGTGTGCTGCATATATGGATAAAGCGCTTCCAGCATTTGCTGATTACAGTTTGGTTCGTATTGAAAAATAAAACAGAAGCCGGTGCCGAAGGACTTTCGACGGGGCATTACAAGTCCAGTGGTGATGAGTTAAAGCCAATGTTGTTTAACCTAATCGGGGCTTATCAATGTGGATTAAGTTCTGCCATGCCAATAAAACCTGGAAAACCAGACTGACATATGTTTGCGTCGACTATAGAGCTGTCTTCGATAGCACGATAGGTAGAAATTGATCAAAGCTATGGCTGAGTTGGGCATGCAAGATGACACGAAGTCATCAGTGGAGGTTGGCAAGGACCTAACTGTGCCATTTGGTATCAGACGAGGACTAAGAGAAGGCAGCCTAACAGAAACAGTCTAACTTGTCACCTTTTTAACATACTGATTGAGACAATAATAGGTATAGATATCATTGGCCGAAACTGCGGTGTACAAAAGGAATCAGCAAACATTGTGTTTTCGGTGAATGTGAAAAGAATTCAGTGTTTGTTTTACATCTAGTATCACCTTGAATATCTGACCAGATGGTGGCCTTAACTCTTCAATATACCTCTTCAATATACATGGAAAATACCCAAGAACAACAGAATGACCTATCTTTTCGTCGACTACAAAGCTGTCTTCAACAGCCAGATACGGTGGAAAATGATCGAAGGCATGGCTCAGTATGGTATTCCTGTGCAGCTGATACGCCTTTGCGGAATGACACTAAGCGAGACGAAATTGTCAGTGAAGATTGGCAAGGACCTTATAAAGCCATTTTATACCAGACGAGAACTAAGACAAGGCAAAAAAGCCTGCCCTGTGATGTCTTCAATATACTGATTGAGACAATAATGAGTATATACATCATTGTCCGAAAACTACGGAATACAGGAGGAATCAGCAAAAACCGGTTCATCGACGAACGAGGAAAAAATCCTGCGAGTGGTGGTTTCGACCCCACTTTAACATACTACATCGTGTTATCTCTTCAACATACATAGATACGATAATAAGTACAGACATCATTGGCCGAAAACTGAGGTATCCAAAAGGAATCAGCAAAAATGGGTTTTATGGTGAATGAGGACAGGAAACTGTTTTACATCTAGTATCAACTTGAAGGTTTGACTAAATGGTGCACTTCACCCCTCGTGAACATGCTAGATAACAGCTGTTAAGGCCCGCATTCTGCTCCTCAGTTTGGAATTATTAGAGGTTTATTAAGTTACATGCACCACCAACGGTACTATTGCCCCGACAGCAGATACCTAGAACATTAGCTTTCTAGGCAGTTATCGAGAGAGCGATAAATCACACTGTTGGCATCATCCAGCAAAATTCCCCATTCATGCATTCATCCGTCCCAGCGGCGGAAATCATGAGTAAGAAAACCTTGTTTGAACGAGGACAAAACTAAGTTTTTAGAAGTTTGAATACATCCTTATTGAATTCTGAACAAATCCGGAAGCAACGTTATAAAGCTATGACCACAAACGACCTACTTTTTCCAGTCTCTGTATACATTCAAAGTTATTGATGTGTATTTGTACATACCATCGTACATATAATATATGTACTTATGTATATTACTGTGAGTATCTATGATATTTATGGGTATCTTACAAATGTTTATGTCATGACCGAGTGTGTGTGTGTGTCCATATGTATATATGTTCATAGTATTTTGTGGTATCAGTATGACTTTGTGTGCGGAATCATGGGAAAATAATCATATTTTGATAAAATCTCACATGTAAATCATTGACCTTTTAATTAAATGTTGTGTATCAAATTACATGGCAAACGCCCACAGAAATTTTACAAAAAAAAAAAAATTTCAAATAAATTTGGTTTTTGTTTATAGCGGTAAACTTGTGTGCGCTTGGGTAACTTTATAATATGTAATCGTTATACATACAAGTATGTTATACAGGGTAAATTTATACGTGAAATGCCATTACGGATTTTGTGATGATGTTCGCCTCAACGAATTGGTATTGACCTTTGTAAGCTACTGATTGACTTCGGTTTTTTTTTGTTGCTGTATGTAAGTCATTGTGTAGTATGAAATTAATTTGTCATGTAGGTAAAAGATGTTTGAAAAATGGCATAGAAACTAAAAATAGCATAGAGGTGGTGAAGCAGATTGTGTGTTAGTTTTAACATGATAACAAGAAAAACATAATTACTTAATTAAATTTGTGACAACATTTAAGGTTTATAGCAATTAAGAGTTAAGTTTGTTACATAATATAAATTTTTAATGTATTTTAAATCGAGATCTGTAGAAATACATATTTTAATAACTAAGCATATATTCTATAATCGTAATGTATTCTCATTATCTTTGCTAATTTTACTTCTATTAAGCACCATTCAAATTGTTTGCATATTAAATCACACAACTTGACTTATCCACTTGTCTTCCCTCCTTTAAAGATTTGTAAGTAAATCATAAAGTTATTACATTATCTAAAGTCCTTTTAAAACACTCTCACATACATACGTTACAAATAATATTTATCGTTTTGTCTATTTTTCAGCTTAATATTCATCATACATTTTTTGCTATTTGTGGGTTCTTCTACTCCTAGTCCCTACTGCCAACTACCCAAGATCTTTGCTTGCAGCATATGTTTGGTAGTAAATCGTTGTAACCGTCATTCGTCATTAGAACCTTTGCCGAACAGAATAGAAGGGGAAGGGGGCAAATATAATAAATGCTCAAGAAAAAACAACTCATAAATTAACCCACAAAAACCATAGCCAAACACTCACTCAGTTTGGGAAGAAGTTATTCATATTCACATATGTGTGGTGGTAGAACGGACGGACGGACGGACAGACTGATGGACGGAATATCATGCATATTTCGTATATGTTGAAATAGTACTAGTCTTACTTGGTAGTCGTACAAACACACCGACACACATCGCAGTCACAACTCATTCAGATTCAAATAATACAGAAAATTTTTGTTAAATTTTATTATTCAAATGGAGTAATAAAAAATTAGACAATATATCATTTTATGTTTATGTTTTATCTGAGGGAATCATTCATCCAGACAAACAAACATACGCTTATAGAGCCCACATATATACAATTTGAAGTATGTATGTGTAATAGTAGTACACATATGCAGATTGTTATTGTTGTTTGTTATGGCAGGGACAGTGGTTTCGAGGGGTTAGGGTTAGAGATATATAATTAAAAACACTCATAATTTAATACCGGATCCAATTGGATCTATTAAGATCCCGAAAATGATTAAATCTGATTGGATCAAACTAGATTAGTGTTGGTCTAGGACCTAAGGTGATCCGAAATTTGACCCCGTTCATATAATACCTATATATGTATATCGGGGCTGATCGTATCACACACAATTTTATCCAGAGTATTATTATAGAAGAAAACTCGAAGTATAAGCTCTCATCAATGTATCAAAATATATGTACTCGTACTTAGATCCAAAACTGGAACAAATTCCGACCCAAATTAGATCAAGTTAAAAAAATTAGATAAGTTCGGAACTTAACTAATCCATTTAAATATAACTAGATTTTTGATCTACTTAGGCCTTATTAGATCCTTTATGAGGCTTTACTACACTTGTGTTTCTATTTAGAATATATTGATCTATATAAACCAAAATTTTGGACAAAATGGCTGTTGACTAGTGCTATTCGAAATATTGTTTAGCTTTATCAATCAATTGCAGAACGAGGAAAAGAATTCCAACCTCTTGAATCTTTTGTATAACAACTCTTTAACATGATCTATCGAAAGAAGTTTTGGACGACCCTTCTTGCGCCACCCATCAAGTTTGTTGCCAATGAATTTCAGAGCTGGAGAATTTTCTATTTTAATGCGCTTGACTGTGTCTATGTTGATATAGGACGCCGTTAGGGATGTAAAGCGAATCTTGCATCTCTAGCCGACTCACAAGCTCCATCGTGGTGGCACCTGGGCTGCGTTGTTCGTGATATTTTTTTATCATGAATAGCGGCTGAAGCAACGAACCCTAATGGTTGGGCAAGCACGAAAAAGTAGCAAACAGAACCCCCCAAATGTTGACGATGAAAACTTAATAAGGACAACGCTTTAAGGATATGCACCTGGAACATCCGGACTCTCTATAGAGAAAACGCCACTATCCAACTGGCGGATGTCCTCAAAAAATATAGGGCTGACATCACCGCCATCCAGCCCATGAGACGGACAGGACAAGGACGCTCGCGACACAAAAATTGCGACATCTATTACAGCTGCCATGCCGAAAAGCACGAATTTGGATGTGGATTTGTAGTTGGCAACAGAATCAGACGTCTTGTCTCGCGATTCAATCCTGTTAGTGATCGAATAGCCGCAATCCACATCAAGGCGAAATATTTCTACATCACGCTGAATTGTGCTCATGCCCCGACGGAAGATAAAGACGATGAGATACACGATGCATTTTACGAGCGCCTAGAGGAAACACACGACCGAAATATACGATTGTTCTAGGAGACTTGAATGCAAAAATAGGAAGGGAAGATGTTCTTGATCCATCGATCGGTAAATTCAGCCTGCATACTGACACGTCAGACAACGGGTTTAAGCAAGTTAGCTTCGTAGCGGGAAGGAACATGGTAGTGAGTGGAACAAGATTCCAGCACAGAGATATCCAAAAGGCAACTTGGATATCCCCCGATCAAAACACCAAAAACCAAATTGATCATGCGGTAATTAATGGCAGGCATGCATATAGTGTCATGGACGTGCGTGTGATCCGTGGTGTTAATATTGCCTCGCATCATCACCTGATTGCAGCCAAGGTGCGCAGACGATTGAGCAGAGCGAAACACGCACGTAACCAAACACAAAGAAAGCTGAACATCGCGAAGCCGCAAACCCCAGAGATAGCCACTGCCTACTCCAACTAGCTCTCCCAACTTCTGCGACACAACTCCTCTACTTCTATGGCAACCGCCGCAACAACCGTGCTAGGATATGAAAAACGGCGCTCACACGAATCCTGGTACTAGGAAAAATCCGCTTATAGGGCAACTCTACAGCCAATTGTAACCCGGGCTGTTGGAGAACGGCACAAGGAGATAGTCAGTCATCTATTTAAGCGAAAAAAAAAAAACGTTAGACGAAGGAATGGGAGAACGGGGATATAGAGCGACACAGGGAGAGATGTGAGGCCTGAAAATGTTACCAGTAAGTAAAAGCCACAGTCTACGTAATGGCCTCCCCACCTATAAGGACAAGGATGAAAATCTGGTCACAGATACGCAGAATGTGCTGCATATATGCAGAGAACGCTTTCAACTACTGCCGGTTCCGGAATGCAGCGCACCTGAAGGTATCGCGCCAATTGTGGACGACGGCTTAGGTTACCCACCACCAAGTCAAACCGAGGTACGAATAGCAATATCGTGGCTGGAAAAAGATAAAGCAGCAGGTGCCAACGGACTTCCGGCCGAACTCTTAAAGTCCGGTGGCGAGGAGCTAATAACGAGTATACATCAGCTACTACGCACGGTTTGGTTGAACGAGCGCATGCCCGATGTTTGGAATTTAGGCACGCTGAAATAAAATAAGATCAGTCTTTTACCCATCTCATATATGGTCCTGTCGAGTGTGTTATGTGATAGACTAAAGCCAGTGTTATCCAACGGACTGCAGCTTTCTCAAGTATACAGAAGGAATCAGCGAAAATAGGTCTAATGGGGAACGAGGTCAAAAGGAAGTTATTAGTTTCAGCGAAAAAAAAATCTACTAGTTTGGGAAAATACGTGAACGTTGACAACTATAATTTCGACGAGGTAGATAATTTTACATACCTTGGCATCAGCAAAACAAATAATGTCAGCTTCGAAATTCGGAAAGGTATCCTCTTTGCTAATTAATGCTACTACGGACTAAGCAAGCGATCGACGAACTAAAATCCAGCTGTACCAAATTCTAACAGACAGGTATAAGTGTTTTGATGTATGGTTCAAAATCCTGGGTTATGACACAACCGGATGAATCGGTTTTAGCAGTACTCGAGAGAAAAATACTCTGTAAAATATATGGGCCCATCACCGTTGACAGTGAGTATCGACGTTGTATGAATAATAAGCTGTGCGAGCTGTACACTGACATAGACGTGGTCAGACGCATTAAGGTGCAGCGGTTGCGTTGGCTAGGTCATGTTGTACGCATGGACCAAAATGCTCCAGCTTGAAAATCTTTGACAATGAATTCGATGATAGGCGCAGAAGAGGGCGTCCAAAACTCCCTTGGAAAGACTAGGTTATTGAGAACATTGCTGAACTTGGTGTCACTGACTGGAGAAAAAGCGCAGAAGATCGAGGCGCTTATAATATTTTTCTACGTGCGGTATATAATCCACTGGGATTGCAAAGAAATACCGGCTAAGTAAGTAATTAATTGTCAGATACGTTATATTGTCAGACATGCAAAGTTTGTGCTTCTGACGACGGCATCATTTTCAGTGAAATATTTCGTATTGGCAACACCGTCCACAAATATATGAAAACACAAAAAAGATCTGGCAACAGCAACGTCTGTGGCAATTTCCGCCATACAACGATCTGAAAACCGTGCGAACTGTCAGTTTTTGTTGGCAGCTAAATAAATTTTCTGGCAGTGTAACAGTAAGGTTTTCTTACAAGCATTTGAGCTAACAATTTTGTGAACAATTTCTCTTTGTCAGTACGTTGCCAGTCCCTTGGCAGATTTGACATTATTGTATGATCTGACAATCGTGTCTGTACATAGCATTAAGCACTAAAATAGCAGTCGACAATATTATTCAGTTGATGATGGATTCACCTGCAAGTTAGGGACATATCGCAAACTAGTCAGGCGAGTCCTCCTAGAACTGTATAGAGCTTAAACGGTCAAACCTTTATATCTCAATAAAGAAATACTTCAAACTTTTACCGCCGTATTGAAGACGACCTTTAGGCTGTTTTAGCGTGTTAAAATCTAGCACAAGGCTATAAGATAATTTCACCTCGTAATAAGGACGTTTCGGCGCTAGTATGCCATTTAGGTTATTCAACATGGTATCTTCTCATATGTGTTACCACAGACCAGGTGTCTAGTGGCATTGCCCGGGGAAACCGTGATCTATCGGACGTTGAGAGCTCGTTGGAGACCTCTGTAGAGAGTTTCAGGTTATATTTAAGAGATCAACGATCAGAAGACTTTAATTAGAAAAAGATATAATTTAAAAATTAAAATTTTCATTACCTCTGTCATATTTACTATTATACAATAAAAAATATTCGACAAAATTTTGAAATAAAAACAGAAAAGACAACATAAAGTGGTCATCTCTACCTAATGTAAAAATGGCCCATTGTTTAGTATCCTCTTTCGTGAAAAAAACTGTTATAACACTCTCTGTGTTTTCAGAATAACCCAGCGGTAAATAAAACGAAGTACCTATTTAGTAATCCATGACATCAGTATGACATTGTAAGCAAGGTTCTAAGTACTTACAATGTAATGCGGCGTAAAGTAAAAAACATCGTCCACTCATTATAACTCCGATTACAAAGCTATTGAAATGACACCTACAGACATCGTCACTTACGTCGTAATCAAGCGTGTTATCAAGCTCGCATAAAAATCCGCTAATAATGTAAATGCAATCGAAATGACACTTACTGACATCTTCCCTTACTTTGTAAGCAAAAGTGCACCGATTAAACGGCCGATGATACTCCTGTGTAAATATAAGTAAATGCGAGAAAACACTTTTAGTTTTTTAAATTTTGAGTTGTCACTGTTTTGTCGAACAGGTGTGATGTATTGAATTAATTTATGTTTGCATTAACTGGACCCTGATCTACTCTCCTTTCTATCATAACATATTACAATATAATCTCTGTAAACCACTGTATCGCAGAAATGCTGCTTTAAATGCTCGAACACACACACACACGAGTTTACAATTTTACTAAAATGAAATATTTTCCAAAAAGTCAGTGAACCTTTTGTTTTGTTTTCAAGTTGTCATAGCTCACCCGTTTGAACATTGTCAAATCGTTTATGTTTTTATGATCATCCTTCACATTCAAACAAAAGAACTGACATTTGGCGGGCTATGCGGTACTGGTGGGGGAGCTATTTTGTCTCATGATAGAGTTTCAGTTAAAGCTTTATTGTATTTTAACAATTTCATAGTATTCCATATTTATTATTAACTTTAACAATTTACAGTTCAAGTTATTGTTCAAATTGTAACAACGTTTCAGTTGTTGTCATTGCCGTTTACAGGTGTTTTTTTGTGTAAACGACGAGGCTTTATCCATCTCCCCGCGACTGACGCTCTGGCATGAGGCGGCAATAGCGACAGACGACGGAGGAGACCTACTCTAGGTGCCTTTTGTTTTGGCATATACGTTTGAAGTTTCTGGCATTGTTTCACGTCTGTTGTGTAGTATTTCATTCATTCATTCACTCGATTGGTTGGTTCGTTCATTCGTTGTTTGGTGTTGGCATCATAAATTTTCGTTAATAAATTGGAATTCACATATTGTGCGATTTTTGTTATTGTGTTTGTTGCTGCTGTTGCTGTTTTTATTAAGCTCCTAAAATTTATGGTGTTATAATTTAATTGTATTGTTAAATACGGTCAGTTGCAGTAAATTTCGTTTGTGTTGTTATTGCTGTAGTTGTTTGTGGTTTTTACGGACTTCGAAGTTACTTGAATTTTTGGGTCATAAATTATTTTAGTTGTTAATAAAACACAGAAACAGACAAAGGCCTTTTCACTTTCTGTTTGGCAAAACAAAAAAATGTCACTTTAAGGACCTGTATGGATTTAAGTTGGGGCAAAAAGTTGTTTTCTATGGCCTATGGGGATTTAAAATAAAGCAATGAAATTTCTTTATAACTGTATAGTCTGTTGGAATGTCCCTTTATTCGGTTAAGTCTGGGGATCATATTTTTGCTGTATTACAATAGATCAGTGAAGGAAAAGTTGCATGTCCAGCTAATTTATGGCGTTTGTGAATTTCTTTATGTTGCTAATAATCCATTTCGCTATTGATTTTTATCACAGCTTCCAATTACAATATCAGATGATCACAGCATTTGAAGTAAACAACTGACTTATTCATTAAACTTTATTAGCTTAACAATTTCTTAATTTTCACTGCAAATATTTAACCACAATGTAGATGTTCTTTTCAAAATGTCTACATACAATGTTGTCATCTTGCTATAGACCTGGATGAAGATGGTTTGAATAATAACTTAAACATTTTAGCACCGAAACTAATGAAATGCAAATGTTATGCAAAGTTGCACAAATTTCACACTTCTTATTAAAAACAAATTTGTTTTCTTCATCAAACTCCTCCGTACATCAGCCAGTCAGCCACTCATACAACCATTGAAGCTGAGGCTGACCACGCATTTTGAGTCAACTGATAGTTATACACTGAACAGTCTGTCCCACCGACAGCCTGTCTCTGTAGTTCATGTTGTTGTTCGCTGTAGTTGTTGTTGCTGTTTGGTAGCCCGATTATTTTATGTTTTTTCCCACTAGATGACAGCACACTAATTGCTAATGCAACTACATTTGCATTAACACCTTTTAATGTTGTTCTCCTGATCAAACAACATCAACACACACACGCGCAACACAACTAAATACAGCCTACTACACTGCACATGTAACAGGAGGAGGAGGTGGTGGAGTTGGCATAGGAGAATAAGACGCTGGGCTGTTGTAAAAACTGCCATAGCTTAACAACAACAACTACCTCGGCAACCCAACTAGCTGATGGCTTACAAGGTTGGCTTAAATAAATGTGATGATAATGTATGAAAGCTCCAAAAGGTCCGTCGTACACCGAACGTATGAAAATCAATGTAAGTTGGAGTTTTTCATGTTGCAATGATGACTAAAATTGCGTTGTTAGGCTTAGTTATGGATGGTCTAGGTATCCAGAAAAATACAGTTAGGGGTCGTAGAATAGAAAATCAGTTATCATGTTCGCAACATATTAAGTTTTTTGGAAAGCGTTACAATCGATCAACTTTAAAATGACCAAAAAATTTAAAAATAAATAACCGTCGCGGAATTTCGGCTTTATTATTGAGTTTGGAGTTTGTATGGGAAGTAGTTTTTGTCCGATCTAGCTCATCTTAGAACTTAACCTCCGCTTAGAAGATGGAAGCTTGTATACTCTCGAAAGCTCTGAAACTACGGCCGCACTCAAGGGAACAGATTGACGGACACCCCCAAAAAAGGGGAGTTTGTATAAAAGGTGGGTGTCCGATAATGCTCACCTTAGAACTTAACCTCCGCTTAGAGGATAGAAGCTTGTGTACCAAATTTCTGCTTAATAATTCTTATATTAATGCTTTAATGGCAGGGAGAGACAGATGGACATCCTGAATAGGGGGAGTGTGTATGCGAGATGGCAGTAGTATATGTCCGATATTGTTCATTTCTGAACTTTACATCTGCTTAGAGAATAGCAGCTTATATACCGAATTTGAGCTCGATATTTCCTAAACAACGGCTGTAACCGCGGGGACATATATACGGAAACCTCAAAAAGGTGGAGTTTGTAAGAGAGGTCGTAGTAGTTTTTGGCCGAACTTGCTTGCCTTGGAACATAACTGCCCTTAAATAATGGCTTTAATCGCGGGGACAGACTCCATAAAAGGGGCAATTTGTATGGGAGGTGGGAGTAGTTTTTGACCAAACTCGTTCATCTTATAAATATACCTCCGCGTAGTGTAGAGAAGATTGTATACAAAATTTCAGCTCGTTTACGGGGGTACCAACATTGATTAGGCAGATCTTGCCAGGCTATTGGATCGCCTCGTACCCACAACCTTGTTCTGCCTAATGGTGATTGCCACTGCCCGTTTCGGGGGGCAACAGTCGCAGAACTGAAAGGGCTTGAAACTAAAATTAGTTCGTCTAAGATGTCTAAGCAGAGGCCTTTTCCTAGTCACGTGGGTGACATGGTATAAACACGGACAAGGCCTCCTGTCAAGCGGAAAGGATTTGGAACTTACCCTGCTTCCCACCGTTGAGGGAAATGTAAATGTGTACCTTGTAATGTAATATCGACAGTTCCATCTGCTTGGGGTATTGATGTGAAAAAATTGATACACGCGAGTATGTAAAAGTTTCAGACTGATGTCTTTTTGCCAAAGGGGACCAACCCTTTTGAGTATGGTTCATTAAATCACAAATTGTTAGAAGCTTCTCTGCGAAACTCCCACCGGTACGTGTGGCTGGTAGCATGTGGATCAGGACCTGGAACTTTTTCCCACCTGATGGGTGTTTGTAGGCTTTCTGGTGGGAGCATCACGCAGGCTGTCATTGATACCGAAAACAATTTTAGAGTCTTCGGGCTCGAATGTGGTGTTGCACTGCAACAAACCAATAGGGTAGCAGAGGTGGTATGTTAGGCCTCACCTTGGCCATGGGGGGAGGGTTTTGTCCCACACTGTCATAGCCAATTTGGTATCTTCTGGCTGGAAGAAAGAGCTGACAACTGCGATAGCTTGCATCCAAAATTATCGACTGCTATTCCAAGATAGCTCAAATTTGCATGCGCTATCCCAGTGGTGCTTTGGCAATCGCAGTGCCGTGACATAACCCCCACGGAGATAAACCCCAAAAAAACTTTGGGGCTTATGTCCGGATAACTTCCCGTACATAACACCTTTTTTCATTAGGGATTATGTCCGATACTAATCTGAGGGGGCACTCCCCCCGCCGCATACGCCTTAGTAAGTCTCGTTGCGTACTTAGCCTTGCTACTCTCTCTATCTGCAGCGCGTGGGGGGCTCGCCCCTCGCCGCAAACGTCGTAGTTTGTCTCGTTATGTACTTAGTCTGGATGTTCTCTTTCTACCTTTACTGCATGCCCCCCACCGCATTCGGCCATATGTTGGTCGTACAAGGAAAAATTTGGAAATTTTTGTGGAAAGTGGGCGGCCTTTTTTAATAAAATCATTATATCAGCATCCTGACCAAACGGCTAATGCCGCATATATTTGTCTTACGGAGTAGTTCTGGGACACAAAGCAATTATTCGAATCGTACATTAACATAGGTACAACCACGAAAATTGGGGTTAAAAATTTATCCTGATAAATTCGAACTTTCGCGGGCAGTTTAAAAGGGGACAAAGCGAATGCAATCACTCAGACCATACGGGTAAAGCAATAATAGATACAATTATAATATAACATAACATTTATAACACCTCAAGGGATATTTCCGAATTTAGGGGTAAAAGAGGAGAAATTGTTACTATCACTCAGGAGAATATTTATCTTACAAAGTAATAGAGCCACTCGAAGGTTTTGTTTAGTGCGTACTATTATAGATTCAGAGGGGCAAAAAAAGTACCATCGCTCAGATCAAATGGCTAAAGGTACAATGAAAAAAACTGGGGTAAATATTTGTCTAATATTGTACCTATGCAATACAATGGGAGTTTGTGAAATTTTACTTTTAGGAATTAACAAGGGTAAAAGTTGTTCCTTCGATCAGACAAAACATGGAAAGCGTCAATTACATAAATGGGGGTAATATTTGCTTTTTGGAGTAGTTGTACGATACGAATGGATTTTTCGAAATTCTTACTTTGAAGCATTAAACGGCACAAAATTTAAAATCTGCCTTATAGAGTAGTTGTGCGATAAGAAACAATTTTTTGAAATTCCTACTTTTAAGAGTAAAAAGATATACAAATGGTACATGTGCATGGGTCATATGACCCATATCAATTAATTTAGCGGAAAAAACAGATTCTCAACTTACACAATTATGGTATAGGCAATAAAAGGAGAAGCCACAGGGAAAGCTAGTGTATCATAAATCAATGTCTTACCTTTCCAGGAAACTCTGAAAAAAAAAAACAATAAAAGAACGTTTGTCAGTTATTTTTATTATAATTTGCATATTAAAAATTTATATTATATTAAAATATATATTTTTATTATATTATATTATTAAATGGTTTACCTTTAAAAAAATATGAAATAGGAAAACACAGACATAAGCCTTTTGTCTCATTACGAAGTTACACGAGAGAGCTCAATGCTTTACAACAACCAGAAATTACACTGTGATAGGTTTTGGCAACAATTTTCAAAGACACGACCGGAAAGACTGTTTCACCCTGAATTACAATGTCGGTTTCATACAACATTTTTTTGTAGTTTTTTTTTACTATGAGTAGTGTTTTAAGGGGTTATATAGATTTTCTGCAAGCTATAGTATTATTTTTGGATAAGCATGACTTATTTAAAACAACTTTTTCGAACACCCTTAAAACACTACTCAAAGCAAAAAAAACAAAAAACATTTTGTAAGACACCGTCATTAGTAAGTATCGTATAGAGGTATTTGTCACGTTTTAGGCTCTTTTGTTTGACATAACTCAAGAACCACTAGTCAGATTTAGCTGAAACAAATATAAAAAAATTATGAATTACAATTCCTTTAATGGGTTTATACAACGTTTCCCTACATAAGCAACCATTTCACTTTTCCATTCATCAAATGATTTTGAACTGTGTTTATTTTGTAGCAGTTACAAAAAAAAATGTTGTACTCCGTGGCGTATGATTTACACGGAATATTACTTATGATAATTATATGCCATCATATAGTATTTATGTTATGTCAAACAAAAGAGCCAAAAACGTGACAAAATCCCCTATACGATACTTACTTACTTCAAATCGATTTAAAATTATTATCAGGCCTGTTCTGTAATCACGTGATTTTATATCACATGCCGTTTTGAAATCACACGTGTGATTTTTTCCTGTTCTGTAAATCACACGATTTTGTCTGTTTCGGTGTGAATTGAATTTTTCGAAATCACAACAAAACAGCTGTTTTTTTTTTACTTATTTTGTTGTGATTTAATAAGAATTATTCAAGTGAGTAGAAATTTGACGTTTTTAAGTTGAAAAAGAAAGAAAAGTTTAAAGTAAAACGCCGGGTGCTATATTTTTTGCTCTGGAAAATTTGCGAAGGACATTAAACAACAACGCATAAAAAAGCATTGTTTAAATCTTCGAAAACTAAATCAGCTGATGACATCAAGCAAAATCAAATCACAAGCACTTCATTAACAAATCACAAACAAATTCACAAAACAGATACACAAAAAGTAGTGTCTCAAAAAATTGTTAATTTTAGAGCATTTATTGCGCTAAATGTGTAATTTTACTACATAAATTAAGAAATAACACATGTTGTTAATAACTTAAGCAATTTATTTTTAAATTCCCATAAAAGTACTCGTAAAAATAAGCATGTAATTTGAAATCGATAGGTGCTTAGGTGACCGGTTTGAAATCACAAAATTTCAAAAAGTTTGGTGTGCAGAACACCTTTTTTGTGATTTCAAATCACTTTTGTGATTTGTGATTTTCAGAACAGGCCTGTATGGCATGTAACCTGACAAAACGAATGATTCAGAACTTCTTCTTTTTGCGGCTACTTTCAAGTGCAGTTCTCAGAATTGAGTTCCAAAATCATGTGTTTTTAGTTTAGTTTTTTTTTACATCTTTTTGCTGCATTCGAAAGAACAGTGTTATCTCACTAAAATTGGGTGTTACCTCACTCCTATATCCCATTAATGAGATACATTGTTTTCTCTTTTAAAGATGTTCAAACCACAATTGTGACCTCATTTTCGTGTAATTCTTTTCCTTTTAATCCGCTTAAACCGAGTTTTATCTGTCTTCATTATCCTCCCGGCCACTAAATGCCGGAACACAATGCAAAGCTACAAAAAAAAGAGCAGCAAGAGCGAATAAGAAGCAAACAACAAGCAAAAACAAACATCGAAATAAAAAACACTTACAACAAAATTTACATTAAAAACTATAAACAACAGCCAACAACGTGTTGTATATGCGTCGCGTCGTCATTATGCAACATTTCGCCTAGCCAGCGAACGAAAAAATATAATATACGACAATGTTCAGCGAGAAAACTAATAAACGCGCGAAAAACACAACAACACAAATGAGCGAGAAAATACAGCGTAAACGACAATGATATACAAACGAAATATGCAAGAGGATATGTAAAGATTGTTTGTTATACGAATTTTGCACAAAGGGGGAAATGTAAAACGATGTTGTCCGACAATATCAGTAAATTTTGCACAGGCAAAAAAAAAACACTTCGACATTGAAGAGAATGTCCAAGCCAACTAGATGCAAAAACACCGCAATACACATATAAAATAATCCCCCATTTTTGGGGCAAACCTGAACTAAGCCTCCTTTTTATCAATGAAAGACTTTTCAAGTAATAAAACGGCTAGGTACGGTTGAGGTGGTAGAAGTGGAAGTGGAAGAGGGGGAAGGGGGGCGTACGCAACTCTTTGTTTATTGACTTATGAAAAATGAGAGAGTTGCGAGGCTGACTACGACGTATGCGGCGGCGGTGCGTGCCCCAAATTTCACTGTTGTTGTTTTCTGAGCAAATTTTTGGGGTATAATTTCATTTTTGTTTTGGGGCCTTATTTCATAGAGCCTACTGCAGCATGATGGTTAGAACACGCAATCATCATGCGGGAGACCAGTGTTCGATTCTGTCTAAGTCTTTTAAATTGCTTCATCGGCGGCCCCATCGACGTTACCAGACGTTCGGACTTGACTAAAAAATATAGGTCCCGTTTGTGTGGTAACTTTTCGGAAATGGTTTCTCAAAGAGTACTTTTACATATTTCATACATTTATCTATGGAAATCATTTCTTTGGCATGGAAGATTTTAACAATACGAAAAAATAGTGAAAATTACAAAATAGGTCTTGGCTACTTGTCTAGTGTTGTATATGTAGCATCCCTGCCAAGAGAGTTTTCCTTAAGACTAAAAAATGTCTATATCATCCAGTGTGCCTTAGTCCATGTTGTTGCCAACGAACGATGTTGCAACAACATCTGTACCCCTAATAACAAAAAAAAAATATCACCATTATTACTCTTACGCTCAGCCAGACGACACTACGCGTATAGGAGAATACCTCTTGTACTGTCTGTGTTACTAAGTTAGTTACCTTGTCTGGCCCATTGGAGGCTGCTTTGTGGCAGTTTGTTGTCGCTGTGGCAATTGTCGTCGATGTTGCAAATGTCGTTATTGTTGCTAATGTTGCTGCTGCCGCGGCTGCTGATGTCGCCGATGTCCCCATCGTCATCATGCTGAATTATTACAACGACAACATCAGAGCAGACGGCCACAAGGAACAACAGATGGACAGACATGGTGAGTGTGTATGTGCGAGTATGTTGAATGTAGGATTTCGTGAGTGCATCTTATAATGCTATTAATTATTTACATGTTGCACCTTATAATGTCAACTAGAAAATTCAATGCATAATAATCAGTATTATAACGCAATAAACAATGCAACAACAACGCCGGCAACAACAACAACACCGGCAACAGCAACACCATGGCCTTTCATGCCACACCAGCTTGGTCGTGGACCACGCCACATATAGCAGCCCCAGCGACAATAGCAATAAAATGACATCTCACCAAATGTATGTAAATGAAGAAGAAAATTGTCTGGGGAGGAGCAGGAGAAGGCTTTAAGCACCAAGGATACCATGTGGGAATATATGGGTGTATGAATTTGAAGTCGTGCTAAACTTTAGAGACATTTTTAGTCTTTCGTTAAAGTGAAAAGTTCGTCAACAAAATATTAGATTAGCTATCATAGTTAAGATGATGAATAACTTTGATGTCAGGTTAGTGGTAGGGTTGCTTTAAGGATAAAAGCTAACAACAGTTTAGGAAGATGTTGAGGGAATCATTTAAGACAAATGGTTGTTTTTGTAAGGAAATGGAATACAAAGGAAAAAATCGAAAGTAAGCGATTTGGCAAAGCAACGGTGATATTATAGAGGGTTTTATTTTATTGAACTTCCGATAAGGTTAATTGCAAAGATTACTGTCATCAAACAGGACAATGGAATGCATCTGGAATATATGATCTCTCTACACATAAGGGCATGATGATCCTATCCAATTTGCATATGTCCGCGACAAATACAAGGCTGACATAAATACATAATGGAAATGCAGTGGATGGGACAGCGATACAAGCGACGAGAGATCTGTGACATATACAGTACAACATATGATTTTGGGACTCAATTCTGAGAACTGCACGTGAAAGTAGTCCCAATAAGGAGAAGTTCTGCAACATTCGTTTTGTCAAGTTACATGCCATAATAATTTAATACCGACTTGAAGTAGGGGAATTTGTCACGTTTTAGGCCAACTTTTTATAATTTTATAAGGTGGGGTATGATTATCATAAGTAATATTCCACGTAAATCATACGCCACGGAGTACAACAGTTTTATTTTAACTGCTACAAAATAAACCCAGTTCAAAATCATTTGATGAATGGAAAACTGAAACTGCTGCTTATGTAGGGAAACGTTATATGAAAAGATTAAAGGAATTGTAATTCTTAATTTTTTTAAATTTGTTTCAGCTAAATGGGCCTAATGGTTCTCGAGCTATATTAAACAGAACAACCTAAAACGTGACAAATACCCCTATACGATACTTACTAACTTCAAATCGATATTAAATTATTATGACATGTATTTGACAAAACGAGCGATGCAGAACTTCTTCTTTATAGGGACTTTCACGTTCACGTCTCAGAATTGAGTCCCAAATCAATGATCTGAAAAGTGTTGTACTGTGATATTTTACAAGTGTCATGCAGAAAACGCGAATTTGTTCATGAATTTATAATTGGTAGAAGACTTAGATATCTGGTCTCAAGGTTTAACACTATAAGTGACTGAATATCCACTACCTGTACCAAGACAAAATAGGAAATTTGTGTACAAAGACGGAGACAATAAAGATGCATTATGTGAGTGCCTTAAGGAAATATGTGAAAGCTGCCCCGACGATGACAATTTAATTGTTGTGGGAGATTTTAATGTTAAAATAAAAGAATGAAGCCAATCTTGGTACAGCAATCGGAAAATTCACTACACTCATCAACACATCCAATGACGGATTCAGATTGGGTGGCTTCGGAACGGCATGAAACATGGTAGTGAGTGGAACCAGATTTCTCTCATTGGCAAATTCAGATTTCCTATAATTGATGGAATCGAACTGAAATTCTCGTCTGAGGCAAAATACCTAGGCGTCATCTTGGATAGGAAACTAAACTGGAGATGCAACGGGGAGGAAAGGACAAAGAAAGGATTAAATTCCCTATACACACCTGTCGGAATTTTGAAGAAAAAAGCTAAAGACTACAACCAGCAATGGTATATTGGATATACACGGTGGTATTGCGTCGCATAGTAACTTACAGCAGTCTTGTTTGATGGGGGGCTTTGGATACGGAAAGTAAGCTAATGCTGATAAGTAGTATACAGCGAATGACATCAGTGTGTATAACAAGTGCTAGACGAAGCACAACACAAGTGGCACTGGGCGTGATATTGAACCTGATATTCAAACGGAGAAATACAATATTTCTCATTTTAAAGTGGCGTTTCTGAGCCATGGATGATATCGAAAAGTACAGGACCAGATGTGAAGCCCGAAAGCTTTACCAAAAGCTTACATGGTAAATGTTATGGAATAGCGATTCCGACATTTGAAGGCAGAGATAAAAATCTGGGGAATGCGGCTTTGCCCAGAGGTGGAAAGTTACTGATTGTTACTCACTTGGGAGTGACCAGAAGCGATTCCTTTGTGGCACTGTCCAAGCAGCTAACTTCTTCGGGTCTTAGACCAAGTATTCCCAGGGCAATGACTTTAAAGCAACCGCTTAGAAGTAAGCTAGAGTTAGAAGGCGAAATGTTGAGTAACCTAATCGGCATGCTACCACCGATGCGTCTTAGGGACTAGGTAACAGAAGTTACTGAAGCTCAACACAGGCTCTCTTAAGGGCTTTGGCAGCCTCAAGAAACTAGGATCGGGCGCGGTGGCCGAAAACAAAACAATTATTATGAAAACACAAAGAAAAGAAAAAACAAGAACCTTCCCCAAATGTTGACGACCCCCGCAAACGATATAAGGACCATGATTTAAGGATATGCACCTGGAATGTCCGAACTCTATACAGAGATGGTGCCTCCATCCAACTGGCGGATGTCCTCGACAAATACAAGGCTGACATCACCACCATACAGGAAATGAGTTGGACGGGACAGGGATGCACACGACAAAAGAACTGTGACATCTTTTACAGCTGCCATGCAGAACGACATGAATTTTGATGTGGTTTCATAGTCGGCAAGAGACTTCGACACCTGGTTTAACCAAATAGTCACTATTCGCATCCGGGCGTAATATTTTTACAATACGCTGATTTGTGTACACGCCTCGACGGAAGACAAAGACGGTGACATTAAAAATGAATTCTATGAGCGCCTGGAGGAGATATATGACCGCTGCACATGACATTAAAATTGTTGTGGGAGATTTTAATGCTAAAATAGGAAGCGAAGACGCTCTTGGTTCAACAGTCGGGAAAATTCTGTCTACACAACAACACCTCCGATAACGGATTCAGACTGGTAAGTTTCGCGTCGGCAAGAAACATGGTTGTGAGTGGAACCAGATTCCCGCATAAAGGTATCCACAAGGCAACCTGGATATCTCCCGATGAAAGTACAAGAAATCAGATTAATCACGTGGTAATTGATGGACGCCATGTCTCACCCGTTATGGACTTGCGTGTGATGCGCGGTGCAAATATTGACTCGGACCACCACCTAGTTGCAGCCAAGGTACGCACACAATTAAGTAGTGCTAAAAACACTCGTAATCAAAGGAATCTAAACATCACAAAGCTGCAGACCACTGAGATAGCCAATGCCTACTCCAACCAACTCTCTCAATTATTCCAAACAAACCCTCCTAGTTCTGATGTTCCCGACATACAGTGGCAGCATATTGCGAATACTATGACCACTGCCGCAACGAAAAAACCACGCTCAGACAAGCCCTGGTTCGATGATGAATGTCGCGAAATGTCTGAGGAAATTGATGTTACATACAAAGCAAAACTGCAGCCAACGGTGACGCGTGCGGTGACGGAACGTTATAAAGAGAAAAGGAGGGAGATGAAACGCCTGTTCAGACGGAAAAAGCGTCTGTTGAAGAAAAGAAGAAAAGTGATAGAGGTGAGGCCCGAAAGTTCTACCAAAAGGTAAAAAGGAAAGGTTTTGGAACAGGGATCCCCACTCGTAAGGGCAGAGACGGAAATCTAGTCACAGACACTCAGAGTGTGCTGAAAATATGGAGGGAATACTTTCAATTTCTACTCGTTCCCGAAGGTAGCATAAGTGACGAAATCGCACCAATCATCGACGATGGAGTAGACCGTCCACCACCGAGCCAAAACGATATCAGCAAGGCAATTGAACGACTTAAAAATAATAAAGCTGCGGGAGCCGATGGACTGCCGGCAGAGCTCTTTAAAGTCGACGGCGATAAGCTGGTAACATGCATGCACCAGCTCATAAACACGATTAAGCTCAGGGAATGCATGCCCGATGATTGGAATCTGAGTGTCCTATGTCCCGTGCTTAAGAAAGGCGATCCTAGTGTGTGTTCCAACTATCGCGGGATTAGCCTTTTACCCATCGCATACTAGGTCCTGTCTAGTGTGTTATGTGAAAGACTAAAGCCCATTCTGGCGAACCTGATTGGACCTTATCAGTGTGGCTGTAGACCTGGTAAATCCACCACCGACCAGATAATCACTCTATGACAAATCCTGGAGAACACCCAAGAAATTCAGAGCGACGCCTACCATCTGTTCATCGATTACAAAGCTGCATTCTACAGTCCGATACGACAGAAATTGTTGGATGCTATGGCTGAGTTTGGAATCCCCGCGAAGCTAATTCGACTTTGCGGGATGACACTGACTGACACGAAGTCTTCAGTTGAAATTGGCAAAAATATGTCACAGCCATTTTCTACCAAACGAGGCTTTATACAAGGCGATAGTCTGTCCTGCGATCTCTTTAACATCGTAATGGAGATGATCATGTGGAAGGCTGCAGTAAACAAAAAAAGTACCATCTTCAACAAAAGTCACATGTTGCTCGCGTATGCTGATGATATAGATATTATTGGACGTGGATTGCGAGATGTTACTGCGGCTTTTTCGAGCATTGAAAAGCAGTCAGCTGAAGTGGGTCTGGTAATAAACGAGGACAAAACCAAGTTATTTGTTTCAACGAACAAAGAGTCCACTCGTCTGGGACGCTGCGCGAACGTTGACAACTATAACTTTGAAGTGGTAGATGATTTTGTCTACCTTGGCTCCGTCATAAACAAAAATAATAATGTCAGCGAAATCAAAAGACGAGTATTGATCGCAAACCGCTGCTACTATGAGCTGAGCAAACGATTTAACGGCAAAGCGCTATATTTACTGATACTGTCGGACAAAAGGTTCTTGAATAATGCTAAAATATGTAAAACAATATTTTCAATTTTACCATACAAAGAAAAATATTTCAACTAGTTTTGTAATAGTGAGACCATTATACAGGAATATGTTGGGAATATTGCTGTTTTTTTGGTGTTGCATGGTGTAATTGCTTTAATTTCTTTGCACTATTAGTACATACTGTAATTAATTTCGGGAAGCAACAAATATTAACATTAACATCTTTAGAAATCGTATACTTTTTGAAACATTTTATATATAACAACCATTTCGCTCTTACACATTATTAATTTCAGCAAAACTTTCGCAATCTCATGCAACATTCCGCTTCACGGACAACTTCAATTATAAACTTATGCCCTCCCCAATGTAATAGTATGTGCATATGAATCACGGACTCTATACGGAAACTGTAACAAATCACGTGAAATATTTTCGATTTGGAAACTCAATTCACAAAACTTCCTCTGCAGTTCTGTTCTGTTTACCTCTCTCTCTCTGTCACACTCTCGCCACAGCACTAACAGGTCCCTAAACGTTAACTGAAAAGCTGCGGAATTTCGAGCCATAAAATTTCCTAGCCAAAATGTTTTATTACATTTATTACCCTGAGAAATACCAACAACAACAAAAGCAACAACAAATGCCACACAAATAAAAAAATAGGCGAAAAACGTGTGTTCCTTTGAACGGACATAAATTTCAAGTTAATAAGAGACAAAAAGTCAACTCTAACCAACCAACGAATGAACCAAGTAACCAACAACTACAAACAACTACCGCACTACGAAATCTCGCGAGAGGGAGACAAAGGGAGAAAACGAAATATATGATACGACTGAAAAAGAACATTTTACAACATTTACACCCAATATATATGTATATTTGTATATATATTGTAAATATGTTGTTGATGTATCTCGATATCTGTTTGTGGCCCGCTGTCTAACTAGTTATCTGAATACGAGGGTAATCGTATCTTTAGCCTGAATTGCAGTCAGATATCACTGCACAGCAAAGAGCACAACGATAAAGGTATGATATTACTGCAGATACGATTGTGTGTGATTACAGTGGGCCTATGCACACTGATAGCCAGACGGCCGTACAGACAAGCCGAGGGTGAGAGCCACACACACATAATGGTTGCAACAATGTTGCAACTGCAAAAAGAATTGCATGTTTTACCATTTAGGCCGGGATACATATAGACCCGTATGTTTTATGAGACCTTTTTTCGCACTCGAGACCCGATTTAGAGAGAGTGTGTGTGTGTGTGATGGAACATCCTCCAGCTACACGTTTGTACTATTATTAACATTAACCAGACATGATGTGTTTGCTGTTACTCTGTTTGTTGTCTCTTGGTTTCTTTATTTATTTGTTTGTTTCCCCGTAAGTCTGGGCGTTTGTTCAACCAACAAAAAAAGGGGTTGCAACTAAACTTTTCTTATGCATTCCATAAACTATCACCCTACTAGTTGTAGGAAGTAAGTGGGGGAGAGATGAAGTGACAAGGAGAGAAGTGATATGGAGAGGTGTGAAAAGTTAAGGAAAACTGGAGTAATCAAATGCAAAATGATTTAGGAAACATTTCAACCAAAATAAAAGGAGATGAACGTATTTTAACTACTTGGAAGTACAGAGTAAAATGTGTACAAAGAGAAGTATGTATTTTTTAGTATCCTTCAATTTTGAATTTTAGGACTTGCAGATTATCTCATTTGATAGTGACAATATAATTGTAAACAATAACGACAAAATGTTATATGGTATCTTTTTAAAGCCCTATTATTTAAAAGTATTCCATCTAATGGGGCCGGCCATGGCATAGTGGTTAAAACATGCGACTAACATGCGGGAGTTCCGTGGATCGATTCCCGGCTCAAGTTATCTACGTTTTTCTTTCATTGCCGGCCCCCTCGACAGCAACTTCGCAATGCAGTTTCTAGTCAATCGACAAACAAGTAGGTGTGTTGTCAATCTAAAATAGAAAGTAGACTGGAAAAAGTATAGGAATACATTTGACAGGATCAATTCTGGGATATCTGACATAATGCCCGAATCATGGAGGACATTGAGCGGTCTTAGAGCAGGTTACAAACGATCTGGAAAACTCAATGCAAGCCTCATGTCCCAAAGGTAAAACCAAATGTTAGCAACCAAATGCTATTGGAAGTTTAATAGAGGGGTAAGTCCACAAGAGTACACTGAGGAAGTTTGAAATGAAGTCCTAGAGTGAATTCTGCACTGCAGTTAAAGACACTGCCAAAGTCGCTAGGCTAAGGAAAATAATTATCTCCACACTGTGTACGGTAGGTTATCTCAAGAAACTGCAGGATGATTAGACAAAGTCCTTTGGGGAATCCCCGGAATATATGAGAGTACACTGAGGGAGGTTGAAATAAAGTCCTGGAGTGAATTCTGCACTGCAGTTGAAGACACTGCCAAAGTCGCAAGGCTAAAGAAAATACTGGCCTCCACACCATGCACTGTAGGTTATATCAAGAAAACACAGTGTGATTAGACAACATCCATTGGGAATTCAATGGAGTTGCTCCTCGGTATTCACTTTCCTGATAACTTCCGAAATGAAACTTGTAAAAACACTGCGTCATGTCAACTGTCTTTGGACAGAGAAATTGTAACCGAATCGAAAGTAGCATGGGCAATTAATATCTTCGAAAGTTTTTAATCACCAGCGCCGGACATGATCTCACCGTATGAACTGAAAGCGATGGCTGATACGCTGTCGCCATTACTCAAGGAGATCCATATCGGCTGTGTTGACCTAATATTCCTCTTATCACTGTAGTCTATATTCCCAAAGCAAGAAAACTCTCCTATACAGGACCAGAAGGTTTTAGGCCTATCAGACTGTAATCGTTTCCTCTAAAAACACTGGAAAAACTCATTGACGGTTACCTTAAGGCAAGCATAGACCGGAATCTGCAGTCAGACAGGCGTCATGCTTACTGCAAGGGTAAGTCCACTGAGAAAGCCCTGTATGACTTTATAACGGGGGTTTTATCTTAGGCTGAGGTAGCTCAGCCGCCTCCAGGGTCTTCGCAAGGACCCTCAAAACCTTACGAAATAAAAGAGTGGATTTTCCCTGACTAGGGCAAGATAATGTATATTTATTTACTTATTTTATAATCCACAAAATTTAAATAGAACAAAACACTCCAAACCCTTAAGCTAAAAGCAGTCTGATATCCTTAAGATGTGAACCTTCAAAGGCCCCTTTTCACTATGGCGAAGTAGGCTGGCAAAAAAAGTCTCGCAGTAAATCCAAATAAGACCGTAGTAATTCTGTTCATTAGAAGGCATAATATCACACCCGTGAACCTCCTTAGACGGTACTGATATACCTTCCGCGGACTATGTGAAATGCCTCGAAGTAATAATGAACATGAAACTGAATTATAAACTCAATATCATAGACAGGACCAAAAAGGCCACCGTAGCACTATATGCATGCAAGAGGGCAATAGTGTAACAATGGGGCTATGGTCACAATGTTATCTTTAACATGATGCCTGACGCAGCAGACATCGTTGACTACACTTGGCTAAACCACTGTTCGACAAGAAGGACTATTCCAGCGGCGAAAGGAAGGACATAGAAGGCCTCCAGAGACATCCTTCAAGGATCCCTTCTTCCTATGGATAAATGGGCGGGCAAAAACAGTCTCTCAGTAAATCCAAACAAGTCCGAATTGGTTCTGTTTACCAGGAGGCATAATATCACATTTGTGAAACCTATGTCATTGGGGTGCACTAATACTCCGTTCGCAGACTATGTGAAATGTAATATGGAATATGGAACTGGCGTTCAAACTCAATATTCTAAACCGGGTGAAAAAGGCCACCGTGGCCTCTTTGAGCATGCAAAAGGGCAATAGAGTAACAAAGGGGCTAAGAGTCTCTCATTGCTCTCTGATTGTATGCTGCAGTAGTAAGACCGATAATGCTAGATGGAGTCATCGTCTGCGGAAAGGTTCTTTAGATGTCCACATACTGTAATATATTAGACAAGGACCAATGAATGAGGTTAAATTCGACTCGTTGTAACGAATTCGGACGGATATCTTACCAAATATCTGAAGTAATTGGGAAGTTCTTGGCTACATGTCGTACCGAATTCTGCCCGAAGTCATTAGGAAAATATCTTCCGATATCAGATTCGAAATCTGACCATCGTGGTTGACACGATGTCTGACCTACTCGCCTGAGGGAAATCTGATGGACGATATGTCGTACCAATATCTGAAAGATTTCTAAATGTAAATCGTAGGAAAATCTGAAGGGAAATTCGTTGTTTTTTCAATACAATTTTGTCGATTGTATTTGAGGCGTTCACACACAATGCAATCGCTTTCAAGACCCTATATTTCATTACTTGTGTACGTCGTGAGAGCACACTGTCTGATTGAAATGCAAGCAACCGAAATCGTTGCTAAAAACGTATGTTAGGGTTGACACGATGTCTGACCTACTCAGCTGAGGGAATTCTGATGTAAGATATGTCGTGCCGATGTCTGATAGATTTTTGAATGTAAATCGTAGCAATATCTGAAGGGACATTTGTTGTTTCCTCCGACACAGAGAACCGAAATCGCTGCGAATTCGATCAGATACGTCGGAGCAAAGTAAATAAAATTTCTCTTCAACGAGTCGTACCGAATTCTGTACGATATCGGTAAGAAGAGTTCAGACAATGTGCAGACGTGTCAGATATCAGCCAATGTCGAAGTTTTTGGTTGCTGGGTACCCAGCAAACCAAATGTCAAGACATCGGTAAGACAGTCGGCAAAATCTTCCGATATCGAATCCGAAATCGGACAGGTGGTTACTAAAAACGTATGGATTGGTTGACTCGAAGTTGGCGTCTGAACGATTTCTGAAAATAAATAGAGGGAAAGCCTGAAGGGCAATTCGACGCATTGTTAAGGCTTCAAACCGATATCTTACCAAATATCTAAGGTAATTGGAATGTTCTTGCCGATTTCTGCCCGAAGTCTTTAGGAAAATATCTTTCGATATCGGATTCGAAATCTGACCGAAATCGTTACTAAAAACATATGAAGTGGTTAACACGATGTCTGACCTACTCGCCTGAGGGAAATCTGATGGACGATATGTCGTACTAATGTCTGAAAGATTTCTGAATGTAAATCGTAGAAAAATCTGAAGGGAAATTCGTTGTTTCTTCAATACAATTTTGTTGTTTCCTCCGACACAGAGTACCGAAATCGCTGCGAACTCGATCAGATATGTCGGATCGAGTTTTGAACGATATCGGTAAGAAGAGTTCAGACAATGTGCAGACGTGTCGGATATCAGCCAATGTCGAAACTTTTGATTTGCTGGGTAGTGCAGTGTCAGTCGTGGTTTTGTTTTCAAAAAACACAATAATGTACTGTAAACTTTAAAACAAACTTAATTTCCCTTTATACCGCATGAATGACGTATGGGATTGTATTTCGCGTTGCTGTGAATTAACACGCTTTCTAGTAAAATAATGATATGCTGGTCATGTCTGTGTGATAGTGACGATTTTTGCCAGGCTCGCGAGGCTATGTGATGCCTAACACTGCTGTAGTTTATACCGAGCTGTAATTTTGGCCAGCTGTGTGTTGAAGCATATTTAGCTGCAAGCGGTACGTGGGCGTCGATCCGAGGTTGTTTGCAATCCAGACAGATTTCGTATCGATTGTATTTAAAGCGATCACATACAATACCATCCGTCATGAGGGCACACTGTCAGATTGAAATGCAAGCAATGAGACTAAAGGCTGCGACTAGTGATTTCTGCATAAGCTGTGGGGAGGAGTCCATAGAACATCTTCTCTGCACATGTCCTTAACTGATTCAATACTGGGTTTTTACTTCTTAATAGACCTAGTTGATCTGGCCAATATTGATATTGACCGAGTTATGCGCTTAGGATGGTTCAGCAAGGGAGAGTAGGGATATTTGCTAGTTCCTCTAGTATCACAATGGACTTTATAGTCTAATTTAGTCGGATTTGCATACTATCAAACTAACCTAACTTAATCTAAATCCTTATTATATACAAACCACCCCTTTCCTTAATTCACACCGTGGAACATACGACCCTCGTCTACTTGCGGCTTTAGTTTCAATGACTATGCTACAGCTACAGCCGTTGGTGATTCTGTGATTCTGTTTGTTTTTTTACATTTACATTGTACATAAGCGTGTTGTCACCATTTTTGGTATAAATTTAGATTTACTTAGGTTTCTTTTTTATCAACATAGTTTCGCTCCTTTCCACAACGCTGGCAACATTGGTGCAACATTGCACCGCGGCAGTAACAGGAAATGCTGCTCATGTTATGGATGTTCGTGTATACTGCCTGCACACACACCACAGTCGGGCAGGGCAGCCAAATCACCGTTTCTTCTACGCTTCTTAAAACGTTGCTGTTCGTGAATAAACTTACGAAAAACGTATGAATATAATCGAAATACGTAAAAGACACTGCCAGCACCAAAAACAAGACTGATCCATGCAGCATTACAAATGTGCCCCCCTTCAAAAAAAAACACACACACACAGTAGTCTACAGTGGACATTGCTGTGGACCGGAGGGACAAAGAGCGGCGGCACTACCTTAGCGAAAAAGAGAGTTGACAACACGGTCGGGGTCTTCACATAAATCAACACTCCTCCCCGGGGAGTCAAGTGTGGAAACTTGCGCATAGATTGTTGTTGTAAAGGAATTGCAAATGAGATGTGTAATTTTGTAATGGATAAAAAGGGCAACAATGTTGAAGTTTAATGTGATAAAAGGCCAAGTGGAGAGGAGTTCTTCAAGGTCGCATATATTTTAGAAATCAGAGCTATCTTTGCGGGAGGTGACAGAGATGGTAATAAAGAACAACAATAACTGGCACGAAAATTTCTGTCAGATAGAGTGTCTGGAGACATGTCTTCAGGATATGTCATTTTAAAGAGTTTCATGTGGATTATGCGATAGGTTTTTGTTTTTTTAATACAAACAGGGCATATTGAAATGAACATAGTCATTAAGCTATTGGTTGTAGTTGGCTTTAAGCTTAACAATCGATTGTTCCAAAAATAGTTCTGTAATTATTACAGTTAATTGTTCTCTCTTTTTTAGATGTGCCATAGTGAAATTTTCATTATCTATTAAGCAAATCATGTAAATTTTAAATATTACAAAATACATACTTTATAAAATAAATTTGTTGTTTCTCTTTAGTCCTTTCGCCATTTAATCCTGCGATGGAGCAAAAACCACTGTTGCAGCTAATAAAAACTGTAGCAAAAAGATAAATGTGTGCAAAACATTGTTGCTGTTTTTCACCATATTAGTGGCGCGTTGGGTTTATAAACAGGATTTATTTTCCTCCATTCAAGGCATCATTACATGTTCCCTTTACACTCTTGGCGAGTGGCATACGAAAAAGGAATAATTTAAATATATTCTTAAGAAAGCTGTTGTTCGGTACACGACTCTTACACGCACCTCTCCCCCCATTAACATCATCATAGTCATCATCATCTTCGGCTTCAGCTGAATGCTGAGACAACATTGTAAGGCATGGGCTACAGCTACAGCTGCTGTCGCTGATGTAGCTACTGCTCCTGCTTCAGCTTGAGCTTGTTCTGCTCCTACTCCCAGTATGTAGTACTTGAAGTAAAGTGTTATATATAGATTCCAATATATTATTGTAATTTATCTTAAATGTAATCATTTCATGCTTTAGCATATGTCTCTGTGTACGACGAATGTTTCGTACAAAAAAAAACACACACACAAATGTTGCACTGAAAACACACACACACACATTCATGCAGCAGCTAAAAAATCGGATCCACACGTGTCGTTTTAACACTTTTTATAAGCGACATTAGGGATTCAGATGCTGCCGGGTAAAGAGATATTACCATATGTTGTCTGTTTGCGAGTGTGTGTGTGTGCCTGTGAGTGAGTGCGAGTGTGTCTGTTTTCGTCTTACAAATATGGTAACGCGTGTGCGGAATTCAAATTCGTATATGGAAATGCCCATATTATGGGATATCATTACATGCCACACATACGTGGTGTCTATGAGAGATATCTGAAAGCATTTACACATTTTTCTTTATCAACTCCAAATCCGAAATAAGTTTAAGTCAACAATTTGCGGTTGGTAGGAAGGCAGGAAGGAAGGAAGAACAGTGAGCGAGTTGTGGAGTTAAAGGATAACGTTACCTTGTTATTCTGTGTTGTTGCGAAAAACATAACATAACAAATTTTAAAGCTATACGATTTACAGAAAAGAAATTTGAGACGATAACACTTTTTGTTAGAATAACAATTTCTTGGAAAATCTTCAATTTTAATATTGATTTATGCTAATACAAAAATTGAGGTGCGTTTAGGTAAGTTTGTGAAAAATGAAAAATATTAAAAGGTGATAGATGACATTTAAGAATTGGTGTGTAAGACTAAGCGCCTCTTCAGGTGGAAGAAGCGTCAATTGTAGAAAAAAATAGAGAACCAAGATATCGAAAATTACAGGAAGAGTGGCGAAGCCCGAGACTTCTACCGAAAGGTATAAGGCAAAGGTTTTAGAACAGGGATTCCCATCTGTAAGGACAGAGGGGGTCACTGAAACGCAGAGTATGCTGCAAAAATGAAGGAACCCTTCCGCACTCTGCTCGTTCCCGAAGGCACCATAAGTGACGAAATCACGCCAATCATCGACGACGAAGATCCAAAACAAGTTCAGAACGGCAATTGCATGGCTTAAAAACAATAGATGCGGTAGCCAATGTACTGCCGATAAAGGGCATTCCATGTGTGTGTACTAACTTCCACTGCAGTTATGCCCAGAATGTGAAGGTGTCCATAGCGCTGGCCGGCAGCAATTGGAGTTTGTACAAAGAAACCTCGTTGGTTACCTACAAAACAATTGGCCGGTCAGTGGTCAATTATACTGCTTCGGTGTAGTCTCCTTTACTGAGTTACAACCAGTGGAGAAATATTCAAAGCTGCCAAAAATGCTGCCCAACAGACTGTAAAGGTTTGCAGGCAAATAACCTCTGAGCACTACTTACACGAGGAAATAAAGGTCTTCCCAGTCAGAGAATATAATGTCGTGCTGACTAAACAGTTCCTTCCGGATTGTCACCGGAGGAGTCATCCTAACTTTATCATCATTCAGATGGATGATTCCCCGAGTCATGTCAGGATGGTCGTTCGTGTATACGAGTGAGCATACAAAATAATGTGCATGATCCATTAGATCGTACTTCGTATACAGCAGCATTTAACCCATTAAGGCCTATTCGTTCGTGTATACGAGTGAGCATACAAAATAATGTGCATGATCCATAAGATCGTACTTCTTATACAGCAGCCTTTAACCCATTAAGGCCTAGCGATGCGAAAACGCATCGCATTTTCTAGGAAACCTCAAGAAAAACGGCTAGGGCTATAGTGATTACCAACATGTTTCCAAAAACTTTAGATTTTATACTACAATACTGCTCATAGGTGCCACTTTGTAACTCGATTGTATCTTGGAGAAAAATTTATGGGAAAATTTTGCCAATGCGATTTTTCTTTCGATTTCGTAAAATTTCTGTAGCTTCTGGAAAAACGTTAATAAACGTAAATAAATCGTATATTTTTCGACATAAATAAAATATAATTTTTCTTATTTTCATATTGTATTTCCTATTTTCTTATAATTTCTGTTATTATTTCAACGTTCCTCTCATTAAGGCCCAGTGATGCGTTTTCGCATAAGCCACCCCTGGCTCTCCTACGCACCTGGAAGTTTAAGGTAAACATTCTTTTTCTTAATTAGACCATGGGGACTTGAGATATAATATAATTTTTTTTCTATCGAGTCTCTTAATATGGTCGGGCCTTAATGGGTTAAGGACATTCATAGAGACGCCGTCAATACCGCGACTTTAAATTACCGCATGAATGTCGTACTTGGAGGTCGCCCACCGCCTACGACAGAAATAGGAGAAAACATGCCGCGAAAAACAAGAGTTGTTCTGTCACAACTGAGATCGAGATAGTCCAACAGGCTCAACACTTACTGTTCCCGCAGAGACCATCACGTCCCTCATATATGGCCAGCATGTTGTCAGGATCCCCATGATACCCACCATATATGCAACTGTTCAGCCCTCCCTACTTCACTTAGCTTAGTACTTAGAATGTCAGACGTATGTAATGTAAAAAATATCGTCCACTCATTACACTATAGGACAAATTTTAACTTTTGACCTCACCCATGATCAAACTGACCAGATTCTGAAAATATAGCTAAAATAAAAATAGACGTATTTCCCAGTTTTTCAAGATCAGCTCATTTAAGTTTTTTACGAGCAATTCAATTTTAGGAGCAAAGCTCCCATACAACGACTTGAAAGTGACTTCTTCCTGTTCGCAGAACTCAGAGACTTGTTAACAGATTTTGACGATTTTTTTTAATGTATTTCAATTGGCCTGGATGTGGTTCTGACCGAGCCCAAATTAAAAATTTGTCACAAATTAAATTAGTCACAAACAAATTGTCAACAGATTTTGATGAATTTTTTTTAAGTATGTTTCAAATGGCCAGCGGCTTTTTCTAACAAAGTCCAAATTTATTATTTGTCAAAAATTAAAATTGTCACAAATTTTTTTTGCTATATTTTCAGAATCTTGTCAGTCTGATCATGGGTGAAAAATCGTGTCGTACAGTGTTATAATTCCGATTGATTGATATGGCACTGATATCGTCACTTACTTTGTAATCAAGCGTGCTATAAAGCTCGCATAAAACTCCGCTTATAATGTAATTGCAACTGTAATGGCACTTACTGATATCTTCGTACAGTGACGTTCGCATTCGTCGATAAACAAGTAAGTGCCGTTAGTTGTGAATCTAAAAATAGAAAGCGTGTCAATTCACAACAACGCGAGAAGCTGTCCCAAACCTCATTCATGGGGTGCAAAGGGAAATTAAGTTTTTTTTTAAGTTAAGCTGAACTAAGAACACGGGTAACTTGTGAAAATTTGTATTCAAAAATTGCTTACCAGTTATGCTTTCATTTATTACCTGCTTTTTAGGTCTCCAGAAGAAGAAATTCTTAAAATATCCTTTTTGTTATTCAATTAAAAAAATAGAAAACCACTTGCCCCTCTACTATAAAAGGACTAGATTAGTAACGAAATTACAAGTACATTTTTGATAGTAGTTGTTACTTCACACTTGTTTCCCTTCAAGTAATTTACAACTTGATTTGCAGCCTTATACGTAATAAAACTATACCATAAGACTGTAATCAACCTCGTCACGTTCTTGACGTAATCTAATCTGCCAAACCAATGTTATAAACACCCATTATTTCATTTCAACTTTTAAATATTTCCAAAAATTTCAATTTCTTTATTCGAGACAATTATTTTTTGTGCACCTTGCTTGCATACACCAAGAGGCAAAAAGCACAAAAAACATTCCCCAAAATGAACCCAATCGATGTCCAAAAGTCGAAGACGAAGAAACCTGATATAATGTCATTATTGTCCCTTCAATATGTCCATCTTACAAAATGTTACGCATCATTGGAATAAACCAAGTAAATCAAGTGAAATGCAACAGTTTTAATAGGCTTTCCATAAGGAAACGACACTGCCGAGGATGACAGCAAGAAAAACCAACGAATTTAAAATGTACAACAATATTTTGGACCAAAATGTTGACGGGGAGAAAGAAAGATAGTATGAAACTGAACATATGAACAAAAACGAAAATTGAAATTGGAAGTGCAGAGATGGAAAAACAGACATGTGACAATGACAAAGATTTATTAACTCAAATCAGAGAACGAAAATTAGGCGATAACACAAATTTTAAAGTCTGTTGACATTGTGCGAATATTGGGTCGTCGTCGGCGGCAGTGGCGGCTTCTGCCCGAAAAGGGGAAGTTTTTTTTTTATCATGGGGACATCAATCGATTGAGTGAGAAGGAAGGTGGAATGGAAGGTTTTGGGGAGAAGGTAAACGTAGGCAGTTGGAGTCGCTAAGTAGAACAGTGACAACAAATTTGAAATATGACTAAAGTATAACAATTACACAGTGCAACAATAGTTAAAAGAGTGGTTGAATTCTTAAGCAAACCCTTGTTTATTGTAGAAAAGTTTTAATAAATATTACTAAAAGGACTTTTGAAAGAGGGAAGAACAAGTTTATTGCCTTTAAACTGATTGTCAACCATCAGGGAAGGAATTTGCACCAGGAGAAAGTTGCTTCAACGGAAATTTTTTTTGTGAATGGAATGTAAATTTGTTGTCAGTAGTCCTTGGTTATATATGGCATCTTTGGATAAAAATATGATGCAGTCGATGATCTCTAACTGATCCGGCAATGCAAGAAATTTGAAACTCTTCCGAAACGTACTCTAAAACAATATTGTACAAAGTTTGGCCAAAATAAGGACCTTTTGTACGCCAAGTAGGATAGCTGCTCATCACATAAAATAATCATCCACGGTAGATGTCACATCATTCCAAACACTTTGACGGTATTGAAGATGATTCTAACAACAATATTTGCGCTCTCCTTAAGGTGCAACCCAAATTGTGTTTAATGTTATTTCTTCTATTGATTTAGTAACCCTCAACCCTTTTTTTCTCTCACATTCATCTATGTCCCAGCCTTCTTGACCAATTGAACATACCAACCTATATCCTGCAGGATATAACAAAGAATTTCCTTGTTTTTATATTATACAATTCCGTTTTTAATAACCACAACACCAAAAAACAGAATATTGTTGTCTCAACAAATCCAACAAAAAAAAACCCACAAAGGAATCGAGGTCTTAAGTACTCTCGTAAATACTTCCACCGATATTGCATTAACACAAACTGAAATTCCTTCCACGCGACGCTTTTGGAACAGGAGATCTCAATGAGCGGCGGCTGTGGCGGCAGGGGAGGATAACTATCAAATGAATCAGGTTGCGGAGTACAGAGTGGTGTGGCACGTTTGATGCCTGACGTCAGTCAGCCAGCCAGCCAGTTTATGCTGTGGTAGTGATTGATGCAACACAATATAGAGACTTAACAAATATGCCACAAAAGGAAATTTTGGCTTCTTTTTTTGTGTGTGCATGTGTGTGTGTGTTGCCTTTTCTGTTACGTTACGTTCGATGTTTTTCTGTCTGTATGAACAAAATATGTTTTTGTTTGTTAAACTCAAAAGAATTTTTGTGTAGAAATGTTTATGAACCAAACAACAACAACAAACAAACAGACAAAAAACAAAACAACACAATGCAACAACAAATACTACAAAAGAAGAATAACTTTGGCAACTGTTTCAAATAACTTTTCGCATAACGTTGGCATACACCATTACCACTGGCCGGCCATGGCCTGAAAGCTGTGTAGTGCCTTTGTAGTTTAGGCTGCACAAAGAGCACTAATAGAGTTGCCACAGGAACAAAAAAAAACAAAAAGTAAAATTGGTATGGAATTTAATCGAATGAAATCTAGCTGTGCATTTAGCATATTTAAATTTTGTAGCAAAGAATAAATAGTTCTGAATTTGTAAGAAATACACATCTGAGGATTCCGATATATTAAGAATTTAACAAGACACTTAATAGTTCTTAGTCCACCTAATCCAAGAGTAGGTGTTTCGATGTTTCTTCATCATCCTTCATGAACATTATGCAATATTGCTAGATCTAGCAACAGTCTATGCGTAGCTTTATTCCTCTTTTTGTTCACCTCCGAACAGAAAATTGTAGCTTGTTTACAAGTTCGATTTATCATATGTATCTAATTTATATATATAATCGGTCCATTGTCTGATGTCCAGGTGGCAGCTAGAGGTCGACGTTCCAATACTTTCTTTTACCGGAAGAATCTGTGACGTTGTACCCTGTCTAGACAGCTCATACGCTAAGCAATTGCCCGGAATGTAGCCTTGTCCCGGTACCTAGATGAGCCAGATGTCAAAATACTTAGTTGTTGTAGTTGTAACAGCTGAATATATACAATTTTATTCTGTTGGTAATGCGTTAAGATCCAATCCCAGAAATTGGGCTACATCTACTTGATTAGTCCATACATCCATTGGCCAAAGGGAAGTAGTGTGGGCTGGATAGTTGCATACATTGTGGGTATCATGAAGACCGCGACCACAAGATGGGAATATGTTATGGACGGCGCGGTCTATGAGGGTCCAGTAGACGTTGAGCCTGTTGCTTTATTCCGATCTCAGTTGTGCCAGAGCAACGCTTGTTTTTCGCAGCAGGTTTATCTATATTTCTGCTTTGGGCGGCTAAGTGAAGTAGGGTGGGTCGGAAAGTTAAATATATGGTGGGTATCATGGGAGGCCTGACCACATGCTGGGCATATATAAGGAACGACACGGTCTATGTGTAGAAGCAGTAAACGTTAAGCCTGTTGTCCCATTCCGATTTTAGTTGTGCCAGAGCAACTTTTGTTTTCTGCGGCATGGTTTTCTCTATTTATTTCTCTATATTATGGGTATCATGGGCACCCTGACAACATGTTAAGCATATATTAGGGACGGTCAGGTCTATGCGGTACCAGTAGCCGTTGAGCCTACTGCTCCATCCCGATCTTAGTTGTCCCAGGGCAACTCTTGTTTTCCGCGCCAGGTTTTTGCTCTACTTCTGCTGTAGGCGGTGTGCGACCTCCAATTACGACATTCATCCGGTAACCTGAAACCGCGATGTTGATGGCATCTCTATGAATGTCGTTCAGAGTTGCTATATACGAAGTACGATCCAAGGGATCCTGTACATAATTTCCCATGTTCTACTCTAATACACGAAGGTCCTTCCTGACATGCCTCCTCGGGGAAGTAACCAACTGTGTGATGTTAATGTTAGAATAACACCTCCGATGACATTCCTTTTCGGAATAAAAGTTCTAAGATTAGTTAATGATTTTAGGTACGGGAGACAGTAGTACGTTTTGACGGAACTTGAGTTGATAAGGTAAAGTATAGTTTACCATGCCCAGAATGCTCCCATAGCTTAAACGCCAAATGCTTCTGCCATGATATCAGGAATCCAGATTTATAGTTAATGCTATACTTGACGTTGTAGTCAGTATCCAAGTAACACTAATCAATGCTGATATCATTTGTCAAGGAATTTAGAACGTGTTCCTTATGAAGGGACCTTAACCAAACTACGACATCGTAGAAAAGTATTGGTCCCACTATTGCTGTATAAATCCACATAGCGACCTTTGGAAAAAGTCCCCAGCTGTGGCTATAGCCTCCTTAAAGCGGCACAGAGCAACCATCGGTCGGTTGCAAACCCTCTCCTTCATATTGGATTTCCAAGAGAGTTTCCCGTCGATGATAATCCTTAGATACTTGACTAGCTCTGCCTTCTGTAATTGAATCCCATTTAGAGACGGTAGTTCACATTTTGGTATCCCTTTGTTAACGTGCCTTGCACTTTTGTCCCCTCCCCTTGCAGCCCCGACGGTTCCTTCCAAAACTTATAATGTGATCTTTGAATTTTTGTTAAGAAATGCGGAACATATTTCTTTTGAAGACCTGACAAACCATGTGGCGAGGTGTAATTTGCTAACGTTCGTTAGCAATTTGCTAAAGCGATTCGATAAAGCGATTCTGAAACGAACTCGAAAATGTCAATATAATTGAATCACTTGTGAACATTCGCAAACAAATCGTAAAAGCAATTCGTTTACAAATCGTAAATCCGATAAAAATGCAATAGAATTCTAAAAAACCATTTGAAAATTATAACATTATCGAATCGCTGGTGAACATTTGTTAACGTACCGTAAAAGCGATTCTTTTACCAATCGATTAAGTGATAAATATTTGATTATTTCACTTTTTTATTTAAATAAGTTAGTAATAAATTCATAACAATCTTTGGGTAAATTTTTGACATGCACGGAAGAAGTTTTTTAAAATTAAATTTAGTTATTAATGATATTGTTTTTTTGATTCGTAAAAGAATCTCTTTTTCGAATTGTAATAGAATTACCTTTCGGATTCGTAAAAGAATCGCTTTTTTGATTCGAGAACGAAGGTAGATTTTCTCCCGCTCTCGAACAAAAAAGCGAATGATATTATTCTGGAATCGGATGGTTTGTGGGGGGTCCACATAGTTGTCTTTGGAGGCAGTCACAGATTCCTGTCGAGGATAGATATTGAAATTCTGTGTCACTCCATAAAGTGACGGTGATTTTAATTTTGGTTATATTTCCGATAAAATAGGATAAGCTCGGTGTCTTTTCTATAGAAACCACTTTATTGAGTATATATTAGAATATTCCCTTCCCGTTCTATATATATTATTTTGCCTAATGCGACAACTCTGCCCAACCATCTTTCGGTGATAGAAATTTTCCAACTAAAAAAAATTACGAAAAAACACACACATACACATAAAATATGTATGTACAAAGGAAAGACAACAAAAATCCATAAATTCTTATTAAAATGCGTTTTTAATTAATTGAAAAATTAACTCCGACCCGGGTGCTTTCTCCAGTCCAACAACGTCCATTCGCAACGACGCAGTGCTTAGAGCAATATTTTGTCGTTTGTTTGTTCGGACAAATGTTTTCTTTATGTTCTTGATGTTGTATTTTTGCCAATCCATATTCATGAAGTTTGCTGTTCAAAAATAAAAAGTATTTTTTCATTAGTTCAATTTGTTCGCCTTTCTTTAGTTGCCCGACGAGAGCTCTGCTCCTATCACACACTCCGCCGCTACACTGGGGTGCATCAGCAGCAACAGCAGCAGCAGCAGTTTTTGAAGGGCGATTCTGTTTATGTCGTGTTTTATTGTGAAATTTTTGTTCATTTCATTTTTGGAAAGCGAAAAGATTGACAGCTGACATTTGGTATGAATATTTATTTGATTTGCAGTGGCAATGTAGGAAAAAAAATATCCTTTTCATTTTGGCGTTGATTTTTTTGTTTTTTTTTTAGTTTTTTTAATTTTTCTTTTATTTTCCGTCATAGTGGGTTACGTCCAAAAAGGCATTCGAAATTGACAGCAAGTGTTCAGTTAGTCTGTTTTTTTTGCAGTGTTGTTGTTGTTTTTGCTTTCAATTATATAATGGTGTTTTTTTTTGGTGTGGATTTTAGTTAAATATAGTTCATTGCTCCTTTGTTGTGAACTTTGTGCTTAGTTGTATAGTAAGGGTGTTTAAATAGTTATGTTTTTTTGGGGGCATTTAATGTTATCTACAGAAGTACGGAGATCTTTGGAACAATACAATAGAATATGATATTTGAAAAGGTATTGAAATTATATTAAAATACACCTGAATATCACTTCTTCTTTCCACAATACAACACATGATTTTGGGACTCAATTCTGAGAACTGCACGTGAAATAGCTACAAAAAGAAGAAGTTCTGTATCATTCGTTTTGTCAAGTTACATGCCATAATAATTTAATATCGATTTGAAGTCAGTAATTATCGTATAGGGGAATTTGTCACGTTGGGGCTACATTCACGTGCAGTTCTCAGAATTGAGTCCCAAATCAATGAGCTGAAAAATGTTATACTGTGTTATTTACGTATATCAAAGACGTTCGATTGTGACCGACTGATTACCTGTATAAATGCATTGAGTTTGGGTTTCAATATTGTTATTTTATACGATATTCTACAAATTCAATTTTCAAATTTCTCAACTTAAATTTCAGATGGCTCAAAAGTAAATATTTAAATTCCAATATTAAACTTGTTACCATATTTTCCTACTAAAATTGTTCACATCAAAAACGCCACACAAAAGCACAAACAAATGCATTACCTTTACCCAATCAAAAATTTTCGTAGATTTACCAGTTAGTAATATAAGCCAGTCTAATATTCATTAAGCACAAAAACCTGCCGTCCCTCATGTCACCTCACGTCAATCTCTCCACACACAAGAAAAAATTGCTTTGTCTATAGATGTCCTGATTTCATAGCAGCAGATACTATGAAATGCTTTGAATCTAATCTGTTTGTTTGTTCTATGCTCCCAAAAAGATGTTATCTCGTCAATGTAACCCATTCCCTGTATACACTATACACACATACAGATGCATACCCCAACAAGCCAGAGATAGTGCGCAGACAACTATTTTGCCAGCCTAAGGAAATATGAAAGTTTAGTTTGTTGCCGATTTTTTTTGCTGTCCTTTCATACATTTCAAACTCGCTTACTCGCTCGCTCACTGACCGAGATCATCATTTATCTTCTCGAGTTTCTGTTTGCATAATTGATGGAATTCAATACAAAGCGAATGTGGAGGAATGGCATTGCTGCCCATGTCCTCATGTCATTGATGCATTTTTATGGCCAACTATGACGATGTGAGGAAAATGGCCCAGTTATGGTAACCATAACGATGCCGATAGGTTCATAGATGCAAGCAACAAGCGCTGGACCTTAAAAAAATAGCAACAGACGGCGTAGAAGAAGAAGAAACACACAGAATCGTGCTGTCAGCTACTCACAACTCGCTCAATAGTGAACAGTATCAAGCAATAACAACCAACTTAATATACGCCCAAGAGACCTACATATGTCGTCGTCGTAGTCGTGCAGCACTTGGTCGAGCGTCCATAACAAAAGTTGCCAACATTTAAATTGTTTTCAATCAACTTTTGATGAGTTTTACGTTCTTCACCGCCATTGCCGGTTTTTTTTGTGATCAACCATTCCGTGGCATTCGTTCATATGTGCCGGTCTGCTCTGCATACATTACTCAGGTGAACTTTAAGGTCCACGCGGCCATGAGTCCCTTAGTTGTTGATGACGGAGACGCAGCCAGAATGGAAATTATCGCGTAACTTCTTCATTTCACATTCATTTATGCAACCAAAAGCTCTAGGTCTGCGAAGTGAAAAAAAACAAACAACAAACAAAATGTATGGCAGCAAAATGCAATGAAACTAAATAAACAAATGTAGGCCTTGATAGTTTCAGTAGAAACAACAGGCGGGATTACAACACTGGACGGTGACACCGAATATCGTGAAACCCTTCATAGCATTTATGGTTGTACAGTGGGTTCGTAGCGGTAAATATACCCATTACTTAGTCGCTGATGTCAGTAACATTTAGTAACAATCAGTGATTATTCTCTCGCTTATATTTATAAATTTAGCATAGAAGGTACGCCCTCGCTTACAAAGTAAGCGACGATGTCAGTAAGTGTCATTTCAGTTGCAATTAGGTTATAAACGGAGTTTTAAACGAGCTTGATAACACGCCTGATTACGAAGAAAGTGGCGATTAGCATAGGAGTGTCATAGGCCGTTTAATCGGTGCTCTCTCGCTTACAAAGTAAGCGTCGATGCCAGTAAGTGTCATTTCCATAAAAACACGCTTGATAAAGAAGTTAGTTACGATGTCAGTAGGTGCGATTGCAATCGGAGTTGTAATGAGTGGACGATATTTTCTACATTACACACATGTGACGTTCTAAGGTCTCTAGCGGTAAATGAAACGAAGTACCTATTTAGTAGTCCTTGACATCAGTATGACATTGTAAGCGAGCGGTCTAGGTACTTACATTAGGTACACTCATTAGTACTCCGATTTAAATGACACCTACTGACATCGCCACTTACTTCGTAATCAAGCGTGTTATTAAGCGCGTTTAAGACTCCGCTTACAACGTTATTGCAACTGAAATGGAACTTAATGACAACGTCGCTTACTTTGTAAGCGAGAGACCGCACCAATTAAACGGCCTATGAACACCTATGCTAAATTTTAGAGGGAATATAAGCGAGGGAAGCTTCACTGATTGCAACTTAATAAAACTGACATTATCGATAATGTAATGGGTATATTTGTAGCCGTTGAGTAACCTTTTGGCATGCTACCACCGATGCGTCTTAGAAAATAGGTTACAGAAGTTACTAAAGCTCATCACAGACGCCCTCTTACTGGCTTTGGCAGCCCCAAGAAACAAGGATCGAGCGCGTAGGAAAGAAAAAATTAAGAACCCCTCGTAAATGTTGACGACCCCCGCAAATGTTATAAGGACCCTGATTTACGCATATGCACATGGATTTTCAGAACTCTCTACAGAGAAGGTACATTTATCCAACTGGCAGATGTCCTAGACAAAGGCAAGGCTGACATCACCGCCCTACAGAAAATGCGATGTCCGGGACAGGGATGCACATGGCGAAAGAACGGTTACTTCTTTTATAGCTGCCATGCAGAAAGACACGAACTTGGATGTGAATTCATAGTCGACAAGAGAATTCAACATTTGGTCTCGCGGTTTAACCCTGTAAGTGACCGAATAGGCACACTTCTCATCAAGGCGAAATATTTGTACATTACGCTGATTTGTGTACACGCCCCGACGGAAGACAAAGATGAGGAGATTACAGATGCATTATATGAGCGCCTGGAGGAAAATATATGACCGCTGCCCTGCACATGACATTAAAATTGTTCTCGGAGATTTTAATGCTAAAATAGGAAGGGAAGCAGTTGGGAAATTCAGTCTGCAAAACAACACCTCCGATAATGGATTCAGACGTCGACAAGAGTCATGGTAGTGAGTGGAACCACATTCCCGCATGAAGATATCCACAAGGCAGCCTGGATATGCCTTGATCAAAATACAAGAAACCAGATTGATCACGTGGTGATTGATGGAGGGTATGTGCTGTATGATGCGCGGTGCAAATATTGACTCGGGCTACCACATAGTTGTAGCGCGATTAAGCAGTGCGAAAAACACTCGTAACCAAACGCAAAGTAAGCTAGAATACACATAGCCGCATACCACCGAGATAGCCAATGCTTACTCCAACCAACTCTCTCAATTACATCGAACCTATCCCCCTAGTTCTGATATTCCCGACACCTAATGGCGGCTTATTGCGAATTCTATGATCACTCGCGCAACGAATGTACTGTGTTATGGAAAACCACGCTCAGACAAGCCCTGGTACGACGAGAGATGTCGCGAAATGTCAATGGCAACGCGTGCAGTGACGCAGCGTTATAGTGAGAAGAGGAGGGAGATGACACGACTCTTCAGGCGGAAAAATCGTCTACGAAAGAAATGAGAGAGCCAGGATTTATAAAAATTACAGGGATAAAGTTCATGAGAGAGCCAGGATATCAAAAATTACGTGGATAGAGGTGAAGCCCGATAGTTTTGGACCAGGAATCCCCACCTGAAAGGACGGAGATGTAAATCTGGTCACTGACATTCAGAGTGTGTTACAAATATGGAGGGTACACTTTCGATCTCTACTCGTCCCCGAAGGCAGCATTAGTGACCAAATCACACCAATCATCGACGATGGAGTAGACTTTCCACCACCGAGCCAAAACGAGAACAGCACGGCATTTGCAGGGCTTAAAAACAGCAAAGCTGCGGGAGCCAATGGACCGGCGGCGAAGAGATGACAACGTGCATGCACAAGCTCATATACACAATTTGGCTCAAGGAATGGCCGATGATTGGAATCCAGGTGTTCTATGTCCTGTGCTTAAGAAAGGCGATCCAAGTGTGTGTTCCAATTATCGCGGGGTCATCGCATATAAGGTACTGTCTAGTGTGTTATATGAACGACTAAAGCCCATTTTAGTGAACCTGATTGGTGGACCGTATTAGTGTGGCTTTAGACCTGGTCAATCCACGACCGACCTGTTATTCATACTACTACAAATCTTGGAGAAGACCCAAGAAATGCAAATCGACACCTACCATCTGTTTATCGACTGCAAAGCTGCATTCGACATTCCGATGCGACAGAAACTATAAGATGCCTTGGCTGAGTGGAAATAGGCACAAATCTAACAGGTGAAAGAGCTGTTATCTAAGCTTGATGTGACGATCTATCTATGGATCGCAAAATACCGAAGCGCTTGGAATACTTTTCTACGTGCGGCTACTGATAGATAAATTTCTGTTGTTGCTGCCATTAAAGAAAAAGAAGAATTTTTATCGCTAATTTTGCACCTCATGAATGAGGGATAGCTTCTCACGTTTTTGTGAATCAACAGGTTTTCTATTTTTTAGACTCACATAACGGCACCTCCTTTTTAAAGAAGAATGCAAACGTCAGCTGTTTGAGCAAAAATTTCCTGCACTTTGATTACACGACATTGCAAACACAGAAATATCCTACGAAAACTACAGTAACTTTAAAATAAACTAAATTTGTTTAAGGTTTTCCTATTTCGATTTCTGTTTCGTAAAGGTAACCTTCATCATTACCATCAACACCAAAGTCATCATCATCCGCCGCCAACGCCTCCTCCCTCCATCTTGATACCTTATTTCAAAAACACACTCATCCCTAAGCTCGCTGACAACGCTGCGATGCCAAATAGAACACAAACAGCATAAAACGGAAGATAAAAGTCTACAGTTTATGGATTGGCCTCCACCAAATGGGTCGGTCGTTCATTCGTTCGCTGTCTAGGTTTGTATTGTTGGCTAAGCACAGCACAAATGTTGTTGCCAGCAACACAGGCAACACGCTGACGAACTAACCCAGCAACCTATTGCTCTCATTAGCAGCTAAAAAACAACACACAAAAGCTGAGAGTGATACATTCAACGTTCGTATGATGGTGGCGCGGCGGCTAAGGCGCATTGAGTTCATGGCAGTCTTTTTTTTTTTGTTGTTGCTATGTTTCGCGGTTCTATTTTACTTAGTGCGGAACTTTGTGTTTTAGATACTCGGCCCATAAATTTCATTTTGACATAGCAATCGCGAGATATTACAAATGCAGACATGTTGTCTGTCTGTCGGTGTGTCTGTCCGTTCGCTCGTCTGTCATTATATTTACAATTCTTTCAAATCTATCAATAAATGATTGGTGGGTTTTGGATCTGGTGCAGTTTTTGTTGTTGTTGTTTGTGGGGTTTTCTGTTTTTGACAACGATTAGAAGAACTGTCAGAGTTTTATGGGTGTAGACATTGTAAGTGATTCTGAGATAGTTCTAGGTGAGACATACAAATTGTTGGGAACCTAATGCTTGGGAGAATATTGAAAGTTATCTATGGGCTGAAGGAAAGGGAGTTAGAAAAGAGTAGGTGGCGGAAGGTTAGAAACTAATATGAAAAACAAAAATGAAATTATTTTAGAATAGGAAAATTAAAAAAAAAAATTATATTTATCGCAAAGGAAAATTTTGAAAAGTCGGACAGGCTGTCTGTAGTTGGTCGATTTACGCCGAAGTTCTTACAAAATTGTAGGCTTAGAAAAGTTATAGTCCCTGCGAATTCTACGTTTCTAAACAGGTATTTACATATTTCGGAAAGTAAGTAGTAACTCTTGTATAAACACCATAAGGACGTGAAGAACTGGTTACGAGTTTAAGGAATTATCCGGTCTCCGAGCAACAATTATGCACTTGCACAATTAAAAGTTATAGTCAACTCTTTTTGGGGCTACTTTCACGTGCCGTTCTCAGAATTGAGTCCCACAATCATGTGTTGTACTGTGTAATATACGTGACCACTACTAAAAGATAGCATACCATTAAAAATCATGCATAAAGAGTGCCTTTGCCATCAAAACATTCTAAGAGAAACTTTTATTACACAATTTTTACATCAAAAATTCTCGAATGTGTGTTTTCCTCACGGCTTTAGGTACTTTAACATACTTTCTTAAGTTTATTTAACATCGAATGTCTTCGAAAGTTTTTATTTTAATTACCGTTTCTATTAAATTCATCTTTTACGTGGTCTTTTAAAAAACCTTCCAATTTTTTAGTTAAGCAAATAAAAAAACTTCTCTTTTTTAGGGAACTCTACTTCATTTTCCAATATGTTTCACTAAACTAAGCGTTTGTTTCTACCCTTAATGACATTACATCGACTTTATGTCACATCATTGGCAGGCAACTGCATTTCACTATCAGTTTAATCGTTATATAGCTAACCTGTCACAGAATATTATGTCTAACTTGTAAAAATTTTGAAAGTTGTATATGAAAGCATCTCAAAACCAGCGGTGGCCCTTTTAGCAAAGTATGGAAGGAAATGAACTCCAATGTATGTATGGCGGAGTATAATTTTGAGGCAAATTAAATTATTTGCATCAACATAATTTTCACTTAAACACGCTTTCCTTCCTCTTAGTCTAGTTATCTGGCGCGCTCGCTGTTCTACTTGTGTTTTCCTTACACCAAACATGGAAATGAGGAATTAAGTACTAATTATGGTACTTTTTGAAATTTTATTGCACAATAGTGTAGGCAAAGCAAATTAAGATATTGAATTGAAGTCCAATAAAGTTATATTCAGATTCAGAATACAGCCCCATGAGTCTTGTGGCGAATGGATCCGACTGTATTAGTGGTGACCATAGCAACAGAGTATGAAGAGCGATGCACATGTTTATAAAGTTAAAAGAAAATACAATTTTGAACTTCTGACAATTTTAAGAATTCGTTGACGGGGATACTACTCTTCACTACAATCCACATAGTGAAAATTTTTTAAAATGGGTAATATATTATTATTATTTATCATATGGGCAACCGCGTTATCCTTGAAGACGTCAAGTGAGTCCAACTACTGCCCTGCGAGTCCTTAATTGATCCTTTGACAAATAAAAGTGTGACGTGTAAAGTCGCTCACATCCTGAAAGATTCCTTAAAAGGTCTGTAAGTCCCAGTAGATAGCTGCCAATTGATTAGTGATCCCTATGCGAATACAGAGTATGATATCATATATATGTTAATCTGGGAGTCAAAAAGAGATCTAGTGTGTCTCAGTAGATACATGCGAATCCTTTAGTGATTCTTACGCGAATGAATAGTGTCAGTAGTACGAGGTCCTAGGAATTTTAGTAGAGGCCCGCGAGCTCTTTTAGATCCCTACGCGAATGAAGAAAATGCTGTGTATAGTTTATATTATAAAAGTCCAGAAGAGATCCTCTAAGTCCCAGTAGACGTCTGCGAGTCTCTTAATGCCTAATGTGTGTCCCACTACTACTCACGAGTCCTTAAGTGATCCCTAAGCATCTCATATCCTGAAAGTCCTTACGAGGCCCTGTGAGTCCCATTAGAGGGTTGCGAATCCTTTAGTAACCCCATGCGAATACAGAGTATGAGATCATATACATATATTCTAGGCGGCATAAAGAGGTCTAGGACGTCTCAGTGCAGACTTGCGAATCCTTTGGTGCTTCTTACACGAATAAAGATTATTAGTAGTGATGTCAATTATATCCCGAAATTCCTGACGAATCCCAGTAGAGGCCCGCGAGTTCTTTTGGATCCCTACGCGAATGAAAAAATGCCGAGTAAGGTTTATATTATAAAAGTCCAGAAGAGATCCTGTGAGTCCCAGTTTACGTCTGCGAGTTTTTTAGTAATGTCTCATGTGAGTCCCACTACTACCCTACGAGTCCTTAAGTGATCCCTGAGCATCTCATATCCTGAAAGTCCTTACGAGGCCCTGTGAGTCCCATTAGAGGGCTGCGCATCCTTTAGTAACCCCTATGCGAATACTCTAGGCGTCATAAAAAGGTCTAGGACGTCTCAGTGCAGACTTGCGAGTCCTTTGGTGCTTCTTACACGAATAAAGATTATCAGTAGTGATGTCAGTTATATCCTGAAATTCCTGACGAATCCCAGCAGAGGCCTGCGATATCCTTTGGGGTCCCTACTTGAATTAAGAGTATGCCGAGTGAGGCTTTTATGTATCATAAAAGTCCTAAAGAGATCCTATGAGTCCCAGTAGAGGTCTGCTAATTCTTTAGTTATGTCACGAGAATAAAAGTTTGTGTTGTATGAGGTCACTCATATCATACCAAGGACCTCCCAGTATAATAAAACAAATCTTTGATTCCCTATAATACCCCTATAATACCGTCATTCCCTGCAATCAACATAGGGAAATCTCAATAAAATGGCTAATATTTGAGATACTGTTGTGACAGAGATGTTGCCTCTATCGAATTGGCGTATGTCTTTGACAAATACAGGAAATGCGATGGACGGGACAGGGATGAAGGAAGAACTGTGTCATCTATTACAGCTACCATGTAGAAAGTCACGAATCATGAATGTTAATTCATAATCCTCAAGAGATTTCGACATCTGACGGGACAGGGATGAAGGAAGAACTGTGTCATCTATTACAGCTACCATGCAGAAAGTCACGAATCATGAATGTTAATTCATTCATATGAACGCGTGATATAAGCTCGCCTTCCAACACAGGACATTAAAAATGTTCTAGGAGATTTTAATGCTAAAAGAGGAAGGGAATATGCTTTTTGTCCCAAAATTCAGTCTACACAACAACACCTCCGATAACGCATTCAGACTGGTTAGCTTCGCGTCGGCAAGAAACATGGTAGTGAGTGGAACCAGATTCCCGTATAAAGATAACCACAAGGCAACCTCGTTATCCCCTGATCAAAAGGCAAGAAAGCAGATTGATCGATGGAAAGCATGTCTCAATCGATATAGACGTGCGCGTGATGCGCGGTACAAACATTGTCTCCGATCACCACATAGTTGCTGCTAAGGTAAACACGCGATTAAGTAGTACTAAAAACGGTAATAACCAAACGCGAAGAAAGCTATATATCACAAAGCTGCATACCACCGAGATAGCCAATGCCTAATCCAACCAACTCTCTTAACTACTTCAAACGTGGCCTTCGATAGCTCAGTGGAAGCGACATAGATTAGCAATCCTAAGGTGCCGGGTTCGATTCCCGGCCGGGGAACTGACCAAATAACCATCGATGAAAAATTACTTTTCAAATACTTTCGAGTTCTCCAGCCAACAAAACTTATCCTACATGCTTCCACTACAAAAATTCCAGATTGCGCAAGGACCAAAGTAAAAGGAAATGATTTATCAACATCATAATATAAATCAAAAAAAATCAGCTGGCGCCATCTTTGGAGAAATTTGGCGGTTAAAAAACAACAACATCTAACAATGCCTTGACACAAACCTTGTTATTTATATAGGAACGAAACAGAGTCCCCAACAATGATCGTATGATAATCAGATTACATGCCCGATCTAGTGCCGATCTACTTCCTTACGCTGTTACTACAACAACAACTACTTCAAACAAACCCCCCTGATTCTAATGTTCCCAACACACAGTGGCAGCATATTGCGAATTCTATGATCACTGCTGCAACAACCGTACTGGGTTATGAAAAAACCACGCTCAGACAAGCCCTGGTACGATGATGAATGTAGCGAAATGTCTGAGGAATAGGATGTTGCATACAGGGCAAAACTGCAGACAATGGCAAGGCGTGCTGTGACGGAACATTATACTGAAAAGAGGGGGAAGATGACACGCCTCTTCAGGCGAAAAAGGCGTCTTTGAAGGAAAAGATGGCTCTCTATATCGAAAAAGAGATAGAGGTGAAACCCGAAAGTTATACCAAAAGGTAAAAAGCAAAGGTTTTGAAACAGGGATCCCCACCTGTAAGGGCAGAGACGGAAATCTGGTCACGGACACTCAGAGTGTGCTGCAAATATGGAGGGAACACTTTCAATCTCTACTCGTTTCCGCAGGCAGCTTAAGGAACGAAATCGCACTAATCATCGACGATGGAGTAGACTGTCCACCCCCGTCGCAAAACGAGATCAGCAAAACGAAATGACCGATCGACTGCCGGCAGAGCTTTTCAAAACAGGCGGCGATGAGTTGGCAACATTGCATGCGCCAGCTCATAAACACGGCTGGACTAAAGGAATATATGCCCAATGGTTGGAAAATGAGTATTCTATGTTCTGTGCTTAAGAAAGACTATCCAAGTGTGTGTAGCAACTATCGCGGGATTGGCCGTTTACCCATCAGTTACAACGTCCTGCCCAGTGTGTTCTGTGAAAGACTTAAGCCGATCCCAGCGAAACTGATTGGACCTTATCATTAGGACTAAGTCCGCGACCGATCAGAAATTCACGCTACCACAAATCGTGAAGGAGACCCAAGAAATGCAGATCGAAATGGCTGAGTTTGGTAGCCCCGCGAAGCTGATACGTATTTCCGGGATGAAAATGACTGAGACGAAATCTTTAGTGAAAATGGCCAAACAACAGGCAGAGCCTTTTTCTACCAAGGGAGGCTGTAGACAATGACATAGTCTGTCATGCGAACTCTTAAACATCGTAATAGAGATGATCATGTGGATGACTGCAGTAAACAGGACTGGTACCATCTTTAACAAAAGTCACAAGCGATCTCTTTAACATCATAATGAATACGACCATGCGGAAGGTTGTAGGTACCATCTTTAATAAGAAGTCATATGCTGCTCGCGTATGCTGTATGCGGGATGCTACTGCGGCTTTTTTAAGCATTGAGAAGCAGTCGGCAGAAGTGAGTCAGGTGATAAATGAGGACAATACCAAGTTATTTGTTTCAACGAACAAAGAATCGACTTATGTGGGACGCTGCGTAGACGATTTGGTCTACCTTGGCTCCGCCGTTAACAAAAATAATAATGTCAGCTTAGAAATCTAAAGACGAGTATTGATCGCATACTGCTGCTATCATGTACCAGACACTGGTGCTACCTGTCTTCCTCTACCGCATCAATCTACACAAGCGGATCAATCTACTCTGGGAGTCTTCGAGGGAAAAATACTTGGCAAAATATTTGGACCCATCATCGTCAACCATCTCCGAAAGTCTTCGACAATAAACTTGATGGACGGCGCAGGAGAATACGACCAAAACTTCGTTGGATGGACCAGGCATCTACTGAGCTTAAAAGACATGCGGATGAATTTCTGTTGCTGCTTCCAAATTAGAAGAAGTCATCTCTTCTTCCTTCGGTAAAAAAACATGTTTTTACCTCAATGGTGGCAAACTATTTTGCCATCTCTGCTGTAGTGGCACTCGAGCCCAACTATGTCGATTCGAATAGTTTGCCGTTGTTGCGACGTATCAGCAAAAGCAAAAACATCACAGAAAAAAAAAACAACGGGCAAAAGCTAAGAACACAAAAGAATCGAGTAAAGTCAATTCGAGTGGAGTCGACTCGAGTTGAACTAATTAGACAGTGTGTAATGTGCGTAAAACACTTAAGGAAAACAATCACGTTCTGCACTTTGGCAACTAATTAATTAAGACAAGTTGTGGCAGTAACAGCAGCAGCAGAAGCCGTAGCACTAGCGGCAGTCACTGCTCATAGTTTGCTATAGAAGTTGTGGCATTAGCAGCACTCTCTATGTGCCACTGGAGCACACAGCCACAGCCGGCTAATGGTAATGATGGTCGGTTGGTCGCTCGCTCTGGTGTCTTTTGGTAAGGAAATGCTACTGCACAAAAGACGTGCCCCAGGAAAATGAATCATATCGAAAAAGTTAAGTTGCACAAATACAAATAACACTTTTAATCAAAATGCATTTTGATATCTGGCGAATGAATGAAGCGAACGGATGAGTAGAATGAACGAAGAAAAAAAAACGAACGAGTGAATGAATGAGCGAGCGGCAACTGGCTGAACAATCATCCATGTGGCAGAGTGTTTATGCTGTGCTATAGCTCTCCAGATATCCGGGCAATCTGTAAATAACAACAAAGTATTTGTTGACTTTAGTTTTAGCAAATTATTTGCTAAATAAAGAGCCATAATTAAAAGCTTTTCGAACACTCAAAAGGAGATACCGCCGCCGCTGCCGCTGCTGCCTGATGAATGTTTGTAGCTGCACTTTTTGTCTATGTTGCTGCTAAGAGGCGCCTTCATACTTGGCTTTTTACTCTTGTGTTTTTATTCTACATCTTACGAAACGGACCACACCAAGTCTGGGATAAATATTTGTGAGATTTACCAGAGGTTGGCGATATCCCGACAAAAACTGTTAACATATTGAAAGAATGTGAATTTGTTGTGGTTGAGATACGATTTTTTTTGTTTTTTTTGTTGTTTGTGCTTTCTTTTAGCTTTTTGTTGCTGTGTATGAAATAAACTTGATTGATATGTTGTTGATTGTTTCATCACACAACGCGAACATGAAAAAAAACTATAAGAACCACATGAACAAATGATTGGGACCACCCAGAGAGGTCGTCGTCGTCGTCGCCGCATTAGATGAGAACAGGTAAATCATAACTATAAAGTTATGCTTGATTTTATAAATAATTTTGCCAATTCAATTAAGTTTTCCCAGAATGCCCAAATGTTTAAATTACATAATTAAAATATAAAATCTAATCTAATGGAATATGATCAATCAATTATTTGCTCTTAAATTGGTAACATAAAGCATATCAAATAGGGAAATGTAGGGGGTTGTTAGTCACAAAACTTGATTTCATTTCAGTGTCGGAAGCATGTTTGAAAAATTGATTAATTAAATTAAACCAATTTCTAAAATGTAAAAAGTGCCCAGTTTATGAGTAGGTTTTGTATATAACAAATATACGATTTTAGGTTTTTTATATCTTACATGACAATGGAGACGTTGGTAATTAATTTTGCACTTATATCAGGCGCTATGCATTTGTTTTTTTGTGTTAAATACAATTCACATAGGTAACATTAAAATACAGCTGCAAGACATCTAAATGTCTTGCACACTTAGGCTAATGAAGCCCATTGTGATATCTTAAATTTCCCCTATAGTAAAAACTGATTAGTTATCTAGCCAATTTACCTTTACTATGAAGTTGCTGATCAGTCTTATTGGAATTTATTGCAGGACTTCGGTATTTACTATATGGTTTCCGAGTACCCTAGTTCGTAGTTCAGATAATTCTGGACAATCCAAGGGAATATTGTTCTTTAATCCTCCTCCTTGCAGGATCTATAGATAGTGGAGTCTTTGTGGCATAATCTAGGGGCGTGTTCTCTAACCATACAAAGTCCCGTTAGTGTTTCTATAACTGCAAAACTTTAGCTTGTTTACTAGTTGGTGTCTGACTAGTGTCTGTTGTGGAGACTTCAAGTAGAGAATGGCATATCAACACTTTCTTTTGCCGAAAGAAACTGTGCCGTAGAACTTAGTCAGCTAATCCGCAAGCAATTGGCCGGAATCTTGCAGATGATATCCAGATATTCAGATGAGCCTGATGTCTAAGATCTCAATTATCATCCCTAGAGATGAATTAGCTCCTTCAAGGATCTAGCAAACATGGCAGGAATTTCATAGCAGTGATTTTGCCTTTTTATCGTCCAACATATTTGGACCAACAAATCGGATGGTATCACCCTCCAGCGACATTTTCCTGGTATGAATTTCTGTTCAGAATATAAGTCCTTCGATTATTTACTGTAAATAGGATACAAAATACAATAGTCCGTTTCTACGGGAATTGAGTTGCGACGCCACATCGTCTGATTCTCACCAGACATGCATCGGCAACCAATTCAGCCATGATATCAAGAATCCATATCTTTAGAATGTGTTCATTGCTACACTAATCAATGCTGATCTTTGAATTTTACCAAGGAATTTGTAACGTATTTTTTATTAAGGAACATCCACCAAACTACGATACCATAGATAAATCAGAAAGTTTCGCAAGGACAAGTAAGCCCATATGCAATCCCGTAGGTAGTTTTGGGAAAATATTAACCTTCTTTCGAAATTTATCGTGCGTACCAGCCGGACAGACAGACAGACATGAATTAAATAACTTAAAAAGTCATGAATCGAATTTGCTTCAAAAGAAATGAAATATACCCTCCTACCCATAGGCAGAGGATATAAAAAGTATTGGCCTAACTATTGCTGTATAAATTCCAATAGTGATCTTTGGAAAGCGCTTATCTGTAGCCCCTTTACAGAAGTAAAGAGCAACAGTGCCTTTTTGAACAACTCCACCACATAGGAGTTTTAGGGCAGTTTCCTGTCAAGGACCTTTAAATAACGGTCGATCAAAGGTCGGTCGACTAGTTTGATGCTTCATTAAGTGGGTGGGTTGAGCGAATGATAAGTAAGTACAAGTCTACCCGTATATTTGATGGCTATATTGTCGGCATAGGCAACTACATAGCATTTGGTCACCTTTAAGCCGAGAAGTAGATCATTAACTGAGGAAAACCATAGAAATGGAAACAAAACTCCTCCCTGATGTGTCCCTTGTAAAATATAGTTTACACGCTATCTACCCATATCCACTCATATCCCCTGAACAACATGAGCGAGATAGCAAAATTAGAAAACATGTAGGAGTAAGCAAAGACAAACACTACAAAATTATAGCTAAGTAATATTGAATTATAGGAAAGTGAATAGGAAATCAAAATGTACTGATTTGACAGTCGATAGGGGATATGGGTGGATAGCGTGTAAATCAGCCTTAACGTTCCTAGCTATAGTGCAACCCTTCCCATACAGTTGTGACGATTTATTCCACAAGAAACATCCCAATTAGGTGAGTTACTGAACTGTCAACGCACAGATCATGTAATGATTTTAGGAGTTCTATAGGTAAGATATTATTGAAGGCTCCCTCGATGTCTTGGAAAGTCCTCAGAGCGTAGATATTGTTCTCGAGGGAGTCTCCGATTGTACTGACTGTCTGTCGCAGTCGACCTTCCTTTAGTTTAGGGATTTTGGGATTTTGATGGTAAATTTTTCGGAAAATTACTTCGAATTTAATATAATAATAACCTAATAACCCCTCAAATATTTTCAGAATAAAAGAAAAGAGACTGATAGGTCGAAAGTCTTTTGATTTCACATTAAAGCTATGACAGTTTAGAGATGAAAACCACTTTGGTTTGCTTCCAATTGTTGGGAATTTACTTCTAACCAACTACAAAATAGGTATAAGGATTTCTTAAGTTTCGCTGGAATTATTTTTGATTTATAGGTTTTAAAGCATTTCATGGCCCACATCAGATTCTTCCTACTCTCTATTGTGCGAACTGTATTTAATTTGGGCGGACTTCCACCTGACATTTCTGGCTGATAACAATTGTTTAAGACGTTGTAAGGAAAGTGGGTGTCCAGAAAAATCCCGAGATATTCTTCGGAGAAAAAGGTCTACTTCCATCATCTTTCATTAAAAATCCCGTACAGGGTGAGTCTTTAGAAAACAGGATATTTTGGCTGTTGCCCCCTATGAATTTCCCGAAGTGTCGCCATGACTTTTGCAGCATTCATTTTGCGTGACTCTGCGTACATCTGTGAACTCGCTTACTAATTCTTCTAGCTCAGATTTATTAGTCGGAGTATGCGAATGAAAACTTCAACGTACTTTTAGGCTCTGTCGAGACGTGTCGGTCGAAAGTCCTTTGGTTTCACAAGATTGCCTGCATTGGAGTAGAAAACCACTTCGGTTTGCTTCCAAATGTTAGGAATGCATCCTAGCATGAGGCATCCCCTGAATATTTCTTCTAACCAACTACAAAACAGGTAGTTCCGCTGGAAATATTCCGTTAAGTCGGGTTGCTTTATAGGCTTTAAACCATTTGATGATTCATATCAGATTCTTTTTACTGACTATCGGGCGAACTGTTAGGCGGACTTCCACCAGACATTTCAGGTTGGTGACAATTGTTCAAGACATTGTTGGGAAAGTGAGTGCCCAGAAGAATATCGAGAATCCCTCATATTTCATTAAAAATTCCGTACACGGTGAGTCTTTAGAAAAAGAGTAAGTCTGGCTGTTGCCCTCTATGGATTAACAGAAGTTTAGACATGACTTCCGCAATGCCCTCCTTACTTAACTCTTATACAGATTAAGACCAGTTTTGCAAATGTCCCAATCTCTTTGATTGTTGTTGTTGTTGCTGTAACAGCTGGAGGAAGTAGATGGGGTGATAATTCTTCATACCTTAGTAATCAATGGCATATCTTCACCGTCAGGGATGTAGCAAACATGGCTTCCAGTGATTAAGTAGAAGCCTGGCCGTTTGTGTAGATGCAAATTCAAGTATAGCAGGTTTGTCCATTCCTCTTCGTTCTTTAGAATTGGGCATTCCCCAAACGTCATTACAACGTATTTTGCATAAAGACTTGGGTCTTAAGGCTTATAAAGTTCAGTTAACCCAAGAACTCAAGCCAGCCGATCATCAACAACGTCGTGTCTTTGATGATTGGGTTCTTGAAATGCATGAAAATGATCCGGAATTTCATCGATAAATCGTCTTGATTGATGAGGCCCATTTCCACCTCGCTGACTACGTCAACAAGCTAAATTGTTGACTTGGAAAACTCAAGAGTTATTGTTGAGAAGCCTCTCCATCCTCAACGTATGACTGTTTGGTGCGGTTTATGATCCGGAGGGGTCATGGGGCCTTAGTTTTTCGAAAATTAGGTTGGATTACAAGTTACGGTGAATGGATTGCGCTATCGAGAGATGATTAATGAATTTTTTTGTTCGGAGTTGGATGGTATTGATCTGGACAACGTTTACTTTCAACAAGACGGCTCTACGTGCCACACAAGCAACGCAACCATTGATCTTTTACGGGAAAAGTTTCCGAACCGTGTTATCTCTCGAAGAGTTGATCACAATTGGCCACCGAGATCTTGTCGAGTCCAGCGTTGTTCAAGACCTCAGAGATAAATTTCGTGAGGCTATCGAGGACATAGGGCAGCCACTTTGCGATTTGGTTATGGAAAATTTCATGAAAAAGATATGGTCCTGTAAGCGTGCTCGTGGTAGCCATTTGGCTGATATTCTTTTTCATTATTAACGGCATACCTTCCTCTTTATTATGAAATAAACATCCAATCATTTATCTCAAAAATTTGCATTTTTCTATGAATACCAAAATAACACTCTTATTGGAAAACCCAGTAGAACCGTATGGTTATCGGAGAAATGTGACATTAAGGGGCGTGGCTAGTAATTCTAGCTTTTGGATTAGAAATGTACTTCAAATGGTGTAGTCTAGAAGCATTGCGACAGAAGTCAAAGAATGTGAATTTGTTTAGTAACTTAACTTAATTTCCTTTACACCCCATAAATGAGGTATGGGATAGCTTCTCGCGTTGTTGTGAATTAACACGCTTTCTATTTTTAGATTCACAACTAACGGCACCTACTTGTTTATCGACGAATGCGAACGTCACCGTTTGAGAAGCTCTTACTAGACATGCCGATTGACTCGACACTAATACTGCGAAGTTGCTGTCGACAACATTCGAGGGGAGCCGACAATGAAAGAAAATGTTTTTTTTTTTAAGATGACTGGATTCAGGAGTTGAACCTGTGATCTTCCGCATGGTAGTCGCGTGTTCTAACCACTTTGCCGCGGCATATTTAAGAACATGAACTTTTAATTACACCCTCATCCGAGAGAAGACAGGACATCCAAGGACGAGATATATGTTGAAAATTTTCCTTTATTTGATTTATTTTCACTTGTCTCCATTGTATTTCATCAACAGAATTGTAGAGAAATATCTGCATGTTAATGCTAAGTTTATTAACCATCAGTTTCTCCAAGTTCAATTTAACTTCCACCCAAGAGAAAAACGGGTATCCAAGGATTATTAATATTTTTAAAGTTATCCTTTATTTGATTTATTTTTATTTTTCTTCATTGAATTTCAGCAACATAATCAATTTTGAAACAAATTTGCTAATGCTAATTTTGTTAACCATCAGTAGTATCCTATTTTCCTAATTCAACAAAATTAACTTTGAATGAAAAAAAACAGCAACAACTAACGTTGCAACCTCTACCAACACCACAATTTGTATATGGTCTCTTCCTAGTTAGCAACAGTGCTGATATTTCAGCTATACCAAAACACAGAAATAAATACAATTTTCAAACTTTTTCCTCAGTGGTTTTGAGTTAAGAATAATTGTTTTGATATCTTCCAGTTACAATTAAACAACATAGTTGAAAAAGTTTTGCCATACCAGAATGAGTTCCCCTAGAGCTTTCCTAGAACAATGTTGCATATAATTGCGTATTGACCACATTTCAAAGAACTTTAACCGCCGCCATCGACATTTCTATTGTTACAAAAACATTTCTTGCTCGTTTGTTTTTCGTTGATTTTTTATGTGTGTGTGTATGTTTTTTTTATAGAAATTTTCAACATTTTCAATACAAGTTTTAAGGCAACTAAATGACTAAAATATTTGTTTTTGTTTTTGTGGCTCCTTCTGCTATGAAACGCAGCTATAGAACCAAACAACAGATTCACAAAAAAATGCCAACTGAAAATAATATAATAAAAATGATAGTCAAAGGAGGAGGTGTTCCTCCTTTGGCCTTAAGACAAACAAATGCAAACATTTTTTTCTGATTCCAACCATCCGTGTGTCCGTCGGCCAGCAGCGTCACAGTGGTCTGTCTTTGTTTCATTTTGCAAATCAGGGAATGAAACTTTAGCATTTTTCACATTGTAACGTCCGTCCCAAAAGGCGGCGGTTGTTGATTGTGCCGTTGTAGTTGTTGTTTTTGTCTCTGAGGTTTTTGTTTAATAAAAAGGAATGTATTCAATTAAAATTTTAACATTTTTAACGCTTAACAATAAGAAATTGTGCAACAGCGGCACTGCAATGACTGCGGAGGGGTACTTTAGTGTGTGAGGTGCTGCTGCTGTCGTATGGCTACAAATAGGGCTTATTTCGCGCGTTGGTAGGTTGGTTGGCCTTACAGGAAACTCAAACTCAATAAACATATTAATCATTTGCAAAAGATCAGTTTTTAAGTCTTTTTGTGTACTTTTGGTGTTGTTTTTTTTTTTCGTTTACAACAAACGCAAAATTAACAAGCGCAGTGATTGTTTGCAGTTGTTTCCCGAAACAAATAAAGCTTTGAAGGTGCGCCAAATGTAGGTATTTGCTCGTGTTGCTTTCTCTACGCCTTCGATACAGGTGGCAGGCGCAGGATGCGTAGGAAGATATTTGTTATAAAATAAAAAGTTCGCATACTTAAATTTCCCATACAGCTTTTTCTAGGTGATCAACTATAAATCTAGACAATCACTTTTAAAAGTCGTCCCGACGAACTTTTCTAGGCGGCCCTGCCCACCTATATAAAAGTCGTCCTGACGAACTTTTCTAGGTTGGAGCCCCGCCACCTATATAGAAGACGTCCTGACGGACTTTTCTAGGCTTTCCCGGCCCACCTATATGAAAGTCGTTCTGACGAACTTTTCTAGGCAGACCCCGCCCACCTATAAAAAAGTCGCCCTGAAGAAGTTTTTTAGGCTGGGGCCCCCACCTATATAAAAAAGTAGTCTTGACGAACTTTTCTAGACTGGCCCCGCCCACTTATATAAAAGTTGTCCTAATGAACTTTTTTAGGCTGGCCCGGCCCACCTATATGAAAGTCGTCCTGATGATCTTTTCTAGGCGACCGGCTCACATATACCAAAATCATCCTGACGAACTTTTCTAGGCGGGCCCGCCCACCTATGTAAAACTCGTCCTAACGAACTTTTCTAGGTGGAGGTCCCCACCCCGACTTAACGAACTTTTCTAAGCGAACTGTCTGTCGTCCTGATGAACTTTTCTAGGCGGGGCACAACTATGTAAGAGTCGTCCTGATGATTTTATCTAGACGGTACCCACCTATATAGAAGACGTCCTGACAGACTTTCCTAGGCTTTTCCGGCCTACCTATATGAAAGTCGTTCTGACGAACTTTTCTAGGCAGACCCCGCCCACATATAAAAAAGTCGTCCTGATGAAGTTTTTTAGGCAGGGGCCCCACCTATATAAAAAAGTAGTCTTGACGAACTTTTCTAGGCTGGCCCGGCCACATATATAAAAGTTGTCCTGATGAACTTTTCTAGGCTGGCCCGGCCCACCTATATGAAAGTCGTCCTGATGAACTTTTCTAGGCGGCCGGCTCACATATACCAAAATCATCCTGACGAATTTTTCTAGGCGGGCCCGCCCACCTATATAGAAGTCGTCCTAACGAACTTTTCTAGGTGGAGGTCCCCACCCCGACTTAACGAACTTTTCTAAGCGAACTGTCTGTCGTCCTGACAAACTTTTCTAGGTGGGGCACAACTGTATAAGAGTCGTCCTGCCGATTTTATCTAGACGGTACCAACCTATATAAAAGTCGTCCTGACAAACTATTCTAGGCGGGGTCCACCTATATAAAAGTCGTCCTGACAAGCTTTTCTAGGCGGGGGCCACCTATATAAAAATCGTCCTGACGGATAAGGTGGAAGGCCATCTATACGAAACTCGTCCTGACAAACTATTCTAGGCGGGGTCCACCTATATAAAAGTCGTCCTGACAAACTTTTCTACGCGGAGGCCCCCATAAAAATATCGTCACGACGAACTTTAGGCGGTCAACTACAAAAAATCTCACTGCGAAGTTTTTGACGCATACAAGCAATTAAAAAAGTTTCCGTTTTAAAATCTTCAACTAATTGTTAACACATCCATGTCAATCGAATGTCATCTGTGTATAATTTTAATTTTTCGTTGGTAGGCTGTTTTGGTCAGTTCAACATGAACTGCGAGAAAAACCTCAAAGTTTTGTGTAAACTTTTGTGTTTTTCATTTTGTTGTGGTTATTGTTGTTGTTGTTGTAGTTGTTACTGTCGCTGTTAAGCAGTGGCAAAAGGGCTCCGCATTTGGCAATGAAAGGAGTTCTAGAGGTTTTGTTGCAATGGAAAAAAAGAGGAGTGTTTTGTTGCCCTTTTCAGTTGTTCTGCTGTCTGTCTGTCTGTCTACATGTTGTAGCTGTTTATGTTTGCCGTAGTTGTTGTTGTTGTTGCTGCTGTTGTTTTAGCATTACAAAACCTGGCAGCAATGACTGGCTGACTTGCTGCCTCAACCGAATCGCATCGACGAGAATGAAAAGTGGTCGTTGCCATTGAGTAGTTTTATTTGGTTTACTTTGGCAATGATCTTATCGCTTAGCGATTCATCAAAATTAATTGAAAATTTACGAGTTTTCGCACTTTACAATGCGAAATTTCCGATGTTACTGCAACACTGGGGTTGCCAATGATGTTGTTGTTGCTATTGCTGCTGCTGCTCTTGTTGCACTGGCGATAGGTTGACTGAGTAAAGTTGGTTGCAAAACGCTTCCATTGCGCAAAACGGTAGCTCAAGGGCTAATCATTGGTTTCGATATGAAAATTAAAAAACGCCATAAAAATCCCCTCGCCAAATAAGAAGAAGATCAGTTGTGTTTTATTAATTTCCATTGGAAATGTATTCAGAGAACATATAGAGCGGAGTGTTGGGGTAACATGGGCCAAGCATGAGGTCAATGGCGGAGATTTGGCCAAAGATGAAGTGATATATGAATGTAAGAAATTGTATGTTACACATATAATTTAAAAAAAGGTAAGAAAATTTAGTACGTACTAAACAAACAAGCTGAGGTAATTTTTAGCAATAATTTAAAGGAAACATTCAGGTCTGAGAATTTTATTCTTTAAGTTGGATTTGTTTGCTATAAAGCTGCCCATATATAGACTCGCATTCACGGCCAAAGTACGTGCGAGATAAGAAAGTGGGAAAATGCTTCTAACCAAACGTAAAGAAACTTAGACCGAAAAGCTGCACACCACCGAGATAGGTAATGCCTACTACGATAAATTCTACTACAAACAAACTCCGATGATCAAATATAGACTCGAATAACGACCAAAGTACGGGCTCGTAATCAAACGTAAAGAAATTTAGACACCACAAAGCTGCATACCACCTCGATGGATAATGCCTATTCCTACAAATTCCACTGTAAACAGACTCCGATCTATGATTGCCGCAGCAACGACCTTACTTAGGTATAAAAACCCACGCTCAGAAAAGTCCTGGTTCAATGAAATGGAAATCGATGCTGCATACAAGGCAACATTGCAGGGGAACATCATAAGGCTAAGACGAGAAAGACGAAAAGACTAGACAGAAAAATAATCTAATAAGGAGACAAGAGAGTCTCGCTATCTGAAGGTTTCGGGATATAGGTGAAGACCGAAAATTCAATTTAAATGCAAAATGTAAATGTTTTGGAACAGAGATCCGCACCTATTCGGCAAAAAGTGTGCGGACACGCAAAGTGTGCTGAATTATAACGGAAGCTTTTTAGTACTCTTCTCATTCCTGTAGGCAACGCAAGTGACGAAAACAAGTCAATCGTCGATGATGGAGTAAATTGTCCACCACTGATGGATGATGGAAATCTGAGTGTGCTCAAGAATGGCAATCCAAGTGTATGTTCCAACTATCACGGGATTAGCCTTATACCCATTGCACATCTAGTGTGTTATGTGAAAGACTAAAGCCCATTCTGGCGAACCTGAACATTATCAGTGTGGCTTCAGACCTGGTAAGTCCACGACCGAGCAGATATTCACGCTACGCAAATCCTGGAGAAGACCCAAGAAATGCAGATCGACACCTATCATCTGTTCATAGACTACAAAGCTGCATTCGACAGTCCGATACGAATGAAATTGTTAGATGCTATGGCTAAGTTTGGTATTCCAGCGAAATTAAAATGACTTTGCGGGTTGACGCTGACTAACACGAAGTATTCAATAAAAATTTACAAAAATCTGACATAGCCCTTTTCTACCAAGCGAAGCTTTAGACAAGGCAATAGTATGTATTGCCATCACTTTAACATCGTAATGGAGATGATCATGCGGAAGGCAGCATTAAACAGGAATGGTACCATCTTCAACAAAAGTCACATGCTGTTCGAGTATGACGATGATATAGATATAATTGGCCACGGATTGCAGGATGTTACTGCGGCTTTGTTAAGCTATGAAAAGCAGTCGTCGGAAGTTGGAAATTTTTGAACGAAAAAACAGTCCACTCATCTGAGACGCTGCGTGAACGTTGACAACTTTAAAACTTTAAAGTGGTAGATGATTTTGTCTACCTTGATTCTGCCATAAACAAATATAATATTGTCAGCCTTGAAATCAAGAAACGAGTATTGATCGCAAACCGCTGCTACTATGCGCTAAGCAAGCGATTAAAAGGCAAAGCCCTCTCTCGAAAAACAAAGATTCAACTCTACCACACTCTGATTCTACTTCGAGTTCGAAAGGTTTGTCGTCAATAAACTCAATGGGCGGCGCAGAACGAGGCGACCAAAATTTCGTTGGATGGACTAGGTGAAAGACCGAAATGCTTGGAGTTGGTAAGACAAAATGTGGATACCGGCTGTGGCATGATGGTTAGAACACGCGATTATCATGCGGGAGATTTCGGGTTCAATTCTCACCTCCAGTCATATACATTATTCTTTCATTGCCGGCCCTCTCGATGCTGTCGACAGCAACTTCGCAGTATAGTGTCGAGTAAATCGGCATGTCTTAAAAGCTTATCTAACAGTGACGTTCGCATTCCTCGGTAAACAAGTAGGTGCCGTTACCCAGCGGCGAAAAGAAGGACCTAGAAGGCCATATGGAACGCCTTCAAAAGCAGTCAGTAGGCATGGTACCACCAATGCGTTTAAGGTAGTATATACAGATGTTACTGAAACTCACAACACAACGGCAGACCTATACAACTAGGATCGGTTGCTGTCGCCTAGTCCCAGCAGAAGGAAGCAGTCAGTAGGCCTGCGCTCTGCATTCCCTCTTCCTTTCAAAATAACATAGGGTGTCATTGGGAGGCAAAGCAATCCATCGTCGCTTCCAATATGAAGGCCTGATGGAAGCCCTGCATACACATGAAAAAAGAAGGATTTGAAAAATAACAAAAAATATGCAATTGGTCACCCTCATATTGTTTAGTTTATTTATAGATATATCTCACTTCTAAATGTTTTTCTTTATACTTACACTTTTTTTCAACGACTGTAGTTTGAACTCACTATCTTGCGATTGTTAGTCAGTCATGCTACCATCTAGCATATAAAGATGCATTAGAATTGTTTATTAAAACTATTTATAAACATCAACTTCCTCGTTGCCGTTTTTGCCATGCCTTCTATGAGAAGGTATACGAAATGTGTATATACACGAAATGGTGGAATAACAAATCATCGAAAACATTGATTCTACCTTCTCAGAGAAGGCCTGCAGCATTGGTCTTGAAAGAATGCAGAGAACATGTGCTCGGGATATTTCATAAAGAAATGAGAAGGCCTGTTTTCAGGCATGTGAAAATAAGGCCTTGAAGACATGACGTTCGAAAGGCTTAGAAGGCCTTGTTGCAAGCCTGCTTGTAGAGGCCTTGCTAATTTCGCCGTTCGGTAGTTGTGGGTTTAAAAATAGATAGCGTGTTTATTCACAACAATGCAATAAGCTATCCCATACCTCATTCTTGGGGTGTAAGGGAAATTAAGTTATTAAGTTTAAGCCAAAATGTGAGGCATGTGTCGGCATGACAGGCGACGGCTATTCGTGAAAGAAAAAATTAACATCAATGGCTTATATGGCTCTGTTGCTCGATTCCATTGAAGGAATGTAAATATAGTTAGAAACATATTGAAATTTCCCGATAAAACTTAGTTACTAATTGTCAAAATTTTTCCACATATATTTTAAATATTTCGGATGCAATATTGAACTCATCTATCAATATAAATTGTATGGCTCTGTTGCTTAGTAAAATACAGTTGATTACATTTCTATGAAAGGAATCGATTTCATTTAAGGAATGTAAATATGGTTAGAAACATTTCGAAATTTTTCCACATATATTTTAAACATTTCGGATGCAATATTGAACTCATCTATGAATATAAATGACAAATTTACAATCATTGTCATTTAAGGATAATCTTTTATGTAATACTCATACTACCCTCGCTTATATTGACATTTTCTTTACAGCATTTCCCATTGTTCCACTAAAAGCTAAAACCATACAAGAAACCTAACTAATTTACTTTCTATTAACTAAATTGCAAATTTCCATCAACTCCAATTGACCTCTTACCATCACCACCATCCAGTTAGTCAGCCAGCCAGTCAGTTCTCCTGCCACATTGCATTACCTTTCGTGCACATTCATTCATCATTTGGTCCACATTCCATACCAATATTCGCAGACTGATACGCTTTGCATTTTCCATTTAGTTGTGTCCTAATAATGCCAAAGTATTTAGTTCATTGTCAGTACTCTTAATTCTTAGAGCTTCCTGGCAAACAAAACGGAAAAATGATTTATTACTTGAGTTCACGAAATTTTGTTCAGCTCTTTTTCTTGTATTAATTCAATAAAATTCCATAAAAATTCAACACTTAAGTAAACATGAATACTATTTCATTAGCTGGGATAGCTGTGAGGTGTAGTTGTTGGCTGAAGTGTGGAGGTTTTAGAGAGCAGCGCCCACACGATACCATTATTATCGAAGTTATTGCATATGAAAAGAAGGGTTACCAACGTAGGAAGAGAAGCAAAAGTAATAGTTTTTATAGAATACGAAATCACAATACCAATAAATTGAGTGGTGTGAAATAATATTTTATAAGTTTTTCTGTCGAATAATATATAGGACAGAGTTGCCAAGTAACAAGAAAGGTTATTATTCCTTTCTTGTTACTTGGCAACTCTGTCCTGTGTAGTAGCACACAATTGACTGTTCATACAACAAATTTTTAAGTATTAAATGTTTGCCTGAAAAGTCATAAATTTTGATCTATTTAATTTAGTTTCGCATTGTAAACTTTAACATTTGTTTGCCAATTTATAACAGAGAGTTAGAGAGATAGTTTTGTATGTGTGCGTATGTGTGTTTGTGTACTATGCTTGGACGACTGGGTCAGTTCGTCAGGCTTAGTGGTTCTCCCTGGCCTGGTCGGGTGTCCTCCCTGCATTGAATACGTTAGAAATGCTCCATATTTCATATACGAACGTATGAATACGAGTATTTAACTCATTCGAGCGCGTTCTGATGCGAAGCAAATGAACACAAACACACAGACAACAGAATGATAGAAGAGTTGTACTTTTGTGTGAAGCACCAATGTAAAGCAACTCGAATTTGCAGTGATTTTAATTAAATTACAATGAAATGTGCTCAGCAACGCATAATATTTCGTGGACGAATACGAACCCAGTGAACATTTTGGATAAGAATTTGAAGGTTAGGAATGTAAAATAAAACATATAGTGATAAACTTATTTTTAATTCCATATGGAAGCTGCAACAGAAAAAAATGCGTTAATTTACTACGTTGAAATGTAATATTAAATAAAATAATAATTTGTAGGTCATTTTTGTGATAGGAAAGAAAATGTGCTAAAGTAGCTGACTACAGTTACAATAATCACATAAGACTCATTAATCTCCAACTGCTTTAGGTTACTACAATCTTCTCATTCATGAAAAAGCGTTTTTTTATTTAAAACACGATGCCAAATATTCCGTTGGGTAAATTACACCACAAATGTGCAAATATTAATTTTGTGACTGCATGCTGTTACTGCAGTCTTCACAAACATTTATGAAAAAAATTCCTATGAAAAATTTGCATATGGTCAAATAATTTGTAGGTCATTTTGCTGATAGGAAAAACAAATTGATAAAGAATTGCTACAGATACAATAATCACAAAAGCTTCATTAATCACCAACTGCTTGATGTTACTGCAGTCTTCTCATGCATTTATAAAAATGCTTTTTTTTGTTAAAATACGATGCTGAATATTCCGTTGGGTAAATTGCACCACAAAATTATTAAATATTCACGCAGTGGCTCGCTTGCTGTTCCTGCAGTCTTCTCAAACAGTGACAAAAACATTTTGTATTTAAAACAGGATGCCAAATATTCCATTAGGTAAATTACACCACAAAATGTACAAATATTCACATTGTGGCTGCTTGCTGTTACTGCAGTCTTCTCAAACATTTATAACATAATACTTTTTATCAAGCTAAAGGTTTCGTTTTTTTTATTTAAAACCCGATGCCATATAACAAAAACTTCATTTATCACCAACTGCTTGATGTTACTGCAGTCTTCTCAAACATTAACAAAAACGTTTTTGTATTTAAAACACGATGCCAAAGATACCACTGGGTAAATTACACCACAAAATGTGCAAATATTCACATTGTGGCTGCTTGCAGTTACTGCAGTCTTCTCAAACATTTATAAAACAAACCTTTTTTGCAGGCTCGTTTTTTTATTTAAAACACGATGTCCGCTGGGTAAATTACACCACAAAATGTGTAAATGAATATTTACTTTGCATTAAAGTCGCTGCCCAAAAAAAAGGAACTTACATTTTAACACATTTTTCATGTTCATTTTCCAGCAAACGGAGCTCATATGCCACTCGTTCACCCAACTACGGAAAAAAGTGTCGAATTTTGCATAAAGTTCCAGTATTTAGCGCAGCAAGGAACATCAAATATAGAGCTTCGCCTACAACCATTGTTTGGTTGGTGAGCAAGTGAGCGTGCAAGGTGGAGGAAGAACAACATACAGCATGGAAGGAAATACGGTTGATGGTAGTTGGGTATTTTTTTCTATATTAGCTCTGAGCTTTGTTAACGAACCTATAGTTTTTGCAAAAAAAAAAATATTTGCAAAGTTTTTGCTGATGTTTTTGTACTTGTTTGTCGTCGTTGGTTTTTTTTTTTTGTTGTATTCTTTTTTTTTTGCTTTTACTGTTGCTCCTGATGTCTTTGCCTCTATTTGCTGCTGTCAGTGTTAAATATTATATTTTCATTTCAAACAATATGAATACATACGATGAGCATGAATGTATTCAGGAACTACCTCCACGATAGTGGGGCATAAGACAACAACAACAACATCAGCAAAAAAACTGACTACCAGAAATGTTGTGTATTGTTACACTTCTATATTATTTGTCTATCTTTAGTGCTTGCCTGACTAAATAGGAAACAACAAAAAAAGTAAATCTCCTGTATGAGCTGAATTGGTGAATTTTGTAGGCGTAACTTTGTTGTTTTCTTTCGTGAAGTTTTGTTGGTTTATTAGTTGGCATCATCATTTGAATGGCCATCATCATCGCTGCCTTGGCGTGATATTACTTAGGTACAGTGATCGCAAAATTCATTGGTTTTTTATGGAAATATTTTCTGTTATATTCGTCCTTACTTACATGGCAAGTATCCTTTTAATTGCATATTATATTATATGCCACTGGTAAAATAATATTGTATGAGATTCGATCTTCGACTGTTCTTCTCTAGTTTGTCGAAACTCTTTCTTAACGATGATAGATCCACATATTTTATGGAGTACATTCTTATCGAATACTAACAATACCTACTCGTCTGTTTGGGTAAATACCAAGGATCCTGCGCCATACACAAAGCACTTAAAACTAGTATCTGGTATTGTTAGATTTTGTTCGTCGAGTGAAGGATTTGTCATTAAATCGCTTGCTTAGTTCGCCGACCATGGCACAGGACTATCATGTGGTATAACAAGGTTCGATTCCTGTCTCAGACTTATACATTTTCTTTCAACGGTGACCCCCCTCGACGTTGTCGACTGGAGGCGAGAATCGAACTCGGGATCTCGCGTGTTGTAACCATCATGCCACGGTCGGTCCCACTTCCAGCAACTGCTGGTTAAGGAATGCTGCGCACGAGAAGGTATCACGCCAATTGTTGACGATGGCTTGGATTGCCACTACTAAGTCAAACCGAGGTAAGAAGAGTGCATGTGTGATGATTGGAGTCTATGTGTATTATGCTTGTGCTGTGATCCAAGTGTGTAATCCAACTACAGCGGGATCAGCCTTTTATCCATCGCATATAATAGGTCCTGTCAAATGTGCTACGTGAATGACTAAAGCCAGTGTTATCCAAACTAATCGGGCCTTTTCAGTATGGCTTTAGACCTGGCAAATCAAAAACTAAACTGATATTCACAATTCGGCAACTACTGGAAAAGATCCAAGAGACACTTGCCATCTTTTCGTCGACCATAAGTCTGCAATCGACAACTCAACCGCAGAAACTACTCGAAACCATGGCTGGATTTGGCATTCTAGCGATACTGACACGCCTTTGACGAATGACGCTGGCTGACACTTAGTCTACAGTGAAGACTGGCAAGGACCTTATATAGTCTTTCTATACCAGACGTGTCCTAAAACAAAACGACATTCAACATTCAAGATAGTGATATAGATGATAATGCAGTAAACACGAGTGGCACGATATTCAACGCTGATAACGTAGACATCATCGGACGAAAACTGCGGAATGTGACTGCAGCCTTCTCGGTAGTTATAGTTGTCAACGTTCACATAGGATCCCAAACGAGTAGACTCAGCGTTCATTGAAACAAATAACTTGGATTTGACATCATTTATCACCAGACTCACTTCCGCAGAATGTTTTCTCAATACTTAAAAAGACTGTAGTAACATCACACAGTCCTCGGCCAATGATATCTATATCATCGGCGTACGCAAGCAGTGGCTTTTATTAAAGTTTATACCGGTCGTGTTGACTGCAGCTTTGCACGTGATCATCTCAACTTTAATATTAAACAAATTTAATGGCAAACCATCGCTTTTTCTGATTCTAAGGCTCTGTCAGATTTTTGCGTATCTTCACTAATGACTTCGTGTTAGTCAGTGTACTTTCCCATGGTAGTGGCAGCTTAGCAGAGATGCCAAACTCAGCCATGGTATCTTTTAGATTCTGTCACATCTAACTGCAGCTTTGTACTCCATAAAAAGAGAGTCAATATTGATCTGCATTTCTTGAGTCTTCTCCAGGATTTGTCTTAGTGTGAATATCTGGTCGGTCGTGGATTTACCAGGTCTACGGCCCCACTGATAAGCTCCAATCATGTTCGCTAGAATGGGCTTTAGTCTTTCACATAACACACTATACACACACGATAGGAAAAAAGCTAATCCGCGATAATTGGTGCACAAACTTGGATCGCCTTTATTAAGCACAGGACATAGAACATTCAGATTCCAATAATCAGGCATGCATTCCTTGAGCCCAATCGTGTTTATGAGCTGGTGCATGAACGTTGCCAGCTCATCGCTGCCGGAAGCTCTGCCTGCAGTCCATTGTTGTTATTAAGCTGTGCAATTGCCGTGTTGATATCGTTTTGGCTCGGTGGTGGACAGTCTGTCTACTCTATCGTCGATGATTGGTGTGATTTCGTCACTTATACTGCCTTCGGGAACGAGTAGAGATCGAAAGTGATCCCTCCATATTTGCACTCTGAATGTCAGTGACCAGATTTGCGTTTCCATCCTTACAGGTGGGGATCCCTAGTCCAAAACCTTTACTTTTTACCGTTTGGTAGAAGTTTCGGGCTTCACCTCATTTCCCTGTTATTTTCGATATCCTGGCTCTCTCTTTTCTTCCATAGACGCTTTTCCGCTTGAAGAAGCGTGTCATCTCCCTCCTCTTCTTGTTATAACGCTCTGTCACTGCACACGTTGTCATTGGCTGCAGTTTTGTAGCGGTGATGACAAATTCTTTAAAAAAACATATAAATTAGATATAGAACACACTTCCTTTTTGTACGCACTGTATTTCACAGTTATTCTATTGTTTCCATTTATCCACTTACTTGAAACCATTACCACCATCACTTTGCCTTACCTTGAATGTTATGTCTGTCCATGTAGGGGCTGAACGTACATATGAGTGTGTATCATCGTCGTCGTCGTCGTTGTGCATACACTGTCCGGTGTCAGTCTCTGGAACCTGTGCTTTTGTCCAATTTCTTTTGATGAGTGGGCGTTCTATGGTATGTGCAAATTGTATATGAGGTCCAGCACTAAACTAATGTTGTGTTTTTCTCCTCCATTTGGCTTTTCATACTTGTGGTTTTCACAATTTTTATATCATTTTGATTTTTTTTTCTTCTCTGCCTCTCACTTCGTCTCAGTGTTGTTTGTTTGCAACAAATTACCAAAGATTTCAGGTGAAAAAGTGTGGCTTAAACAAGATTTAGTTCATTTCGATTGTGGTTAAATTTATAGGAGACTTTTAGCCGGAACGATAAGTAATCATTTTATTCAATGCCATACTAGAAAGCTTTTTCAATGGTCTTCATGTCAACGTTTGTAAGAGGAGGGAGGATGTGGTTGGATTGTGAGTTGTGGTAAGGATGGTAGGGGGAGGGGAAGGCGGAAGAATAGAATTCTTTATGGAATGGAATGTAATTTGGGAAGTTTATTAAAAAAAAAAAACAACAAAAAAAACTGGTATATGGTCAATTTGAGTGACGTTTAGTTTGTTAGCAAGAAAAACTTGAAGAGTTTTTATTCTTTAGCAGTATTGTAGATGTCATGTTGATGGGTTTCTAGATTATCGTTGTTGAGACATTAAAGAAGCAAAAAGTTAATATGGAGTTTAAAGCAATTTGGAAAAAATGGAGCTATACGACATTTCAATGTCGTAACTAATAGACTAAATTAAGCTTCGAGTTAAACGGACATTATGTTTTATATTATCGTGTCTGGCCGTAGCATGATGATTACACAGTGCAGCACATTATTTTTGGACTCAATTATGAGAACTGCACGTGAAAGTAGCCCCAAAAAGAAGAAGTTCTGCATCATTCGTTTTGTCAAGTTACATGCCATAATAATTTAATATCGATTTGAAGTTAGTAAGTATCGTATAGGGGAATTTGTCACGTTTTAGGCTCTTTTGTTTGACATAACATAAATACTATATGGTGGCGTATGTAATATTCCACGTAAATCATACGCCACGGAGTACAACAGATGTAATTGTAACTGCTACAAAACAAACCCAGTTCAAAATCTTTTGATGAATGGAAAAGTGAAACTATTGCTTATGTAAGGAAACGTTGTATAGGGTTTTCCAATGAGAAGTGTTATTGTGAATGGTTCAATATTTTGGTAGCTGCCACCTTTGAGGCTTTTATTCTTTGACATTTACACGCTTCAACAACGCATTGAAATTATTAAAATTCACTACAAAAATGGTGAAAAACTCACAGTTCGCACAACTAAAGCATTTTTTGGTCATCGTGAAGCACCTTGTCGGACCGCAATACAGAAATTGGTGGAAAAATTCGAGCTGTTGGGACAAGTTAGAGATGTGAAGAATAAAACCCTTGCACGTCGCTAAAGAACAACTGAGAATATTACTGCTGTAGCCCAAAGTGTTGAAGAAAGCCCAGGTTTGTCCATTCCTCGTCATTATTTGGAATTGGGCATTCCACAAACGTCATTACATCATCGAAAAATCATCTTGACTGATGAGGCCCATTTCCATCTCGGTGGCTACGTCAACAAGCAAAATTGTCGCATCTGGGGCTCGGAAAACCCAAGAGTTATTGTTGAGAAGCCTCTCCATCCACAACGTGTCACTGTTTAGTGCAGTTTATGGTCCGGCGGGGTCTTTGGACCTTACTGTTTCGAAAATGAGGTTCGAACAACAATTACGGTGAATGGATTGTGCTATCGAGAGATGATTAATGAATTTTTTTCTTCGGATTTGGATGGTATTTATCTGGACAACGTTTACTTTCAACAAGACGGCGCTACGTTCCATACAAGCAACGAAACCATTGATCTTTTACAGGAAAAGTTTACGAACCGTGTTTTTTCTCGAAGAGGGAATCACAATTGTCCAACGAGATCTTGTGATTTAACAGCTTACGACTTCCTCCTTTGGGGCAACGTGAAAGATAAGATCTACGCCAACAGCCCAGCGTCGATTCAAGAATCGAGGGCATAGGGCAGCCACTTTGCGATTTAGTTAAGGAAAATTGGATGAAAAGGATATGGTCCTGTAAGCGTGCTCGTGGTGGCCATTTGGCTGATGTTGTCTTTCATTATCAACGGCATACCTTCTGCTTTATTATGAAATTAACATTCGATCATTTATCTCAAAAAATTAAATTTTTCTATGAATACCAAAATAACACCTCTTATAACACCACCTACTGTTTATGAACAGATTAAAGGAATTGCAATTCTTAATTTTTTTAAATTTTTTTTAACTAAATCGGACTAGCGATTTTTGAATTATGTCAAACAAAGGAACCTAAATTGACAAATTCCCCTATGCGATACTTACTAACTTTAAATCAATATTAAATTATTACGGCATGTAACTTAACAAAACGAATGATGCAGAACTTCTTCTTTTTGGGGCTACTTTCACGTGCAGTTCTCAGAATTGAGTCCCAAACCAATGAGCTGAAAAATGTTGTACTGTGTAAGAGGACGCGAGTATCACGAGGGTTGCCTGGGTTCGAGCGGTGTCACAGTCATCTACAGTACTTTAATCTAGTTTGGGTATGGTTTCTCGTATTAGTCGAGTCATTCGACAAGCCGACATTCAGAAACGTCCTCGTTGTATGAGTCGAAAAATAGTATCTGACATCATTACGAGTATTTTAGCAATTGGCCAAAAACTCTCCAAAAAGTCGACATTTTAACTAATTGTAATATTTTAATTTCAGACCGTGGTAATATGGTTGGAACACGCGACTACCATGCGGGAGATCCATTGTTCGATTCCTGGCTCCAGTCATCTACATTTGTCTTTCATTGCCGGACTTCTAGATGTTGCAGGCAGCAACTTCGAAATAGCGTCGAGACAATTGGTAGTCTTGTAAAAGCTTGTCAAACAGCTGACGGTCGCATTCGTGGTTAAAAGTGTAGGTCCCTTTTGTGTGAGTCTACTTCCATATCTGATTTTTGGGATGTAAATAGAAATCACGTAGCAAAATGAGTTCTGAAATTCTTTCTTTACCATGCATTGCAACAGTATGGATTTTAAAACTTACCAACATTACTTGTGTTGTCCCCAGGCTATACACAGATAAATATACGTATTTCACACTACACATTGCATCACTCATAGCAATCTAGATTAAATCTAAATATGCTGCCATAAAATAAATAAATTATCATCTAATAAACACATAGAAAACATGTTTTTTTTATTGCCGGATTCGAAACGAAAAATTATAAATTCACAACAACAGCTCCATGAATCTGTTCGTTAGGCTGTCACAAAAATCCATTAGATTCTATTACCAATAAATGTCATAAATCTGTAGAGGATCCACCCACTGTGTCTAAAGCAGAAAATTACTGTTACACACTGATTAAATTAGAAACGAAAATATATTAGTTACTTTAATAGTGTGTGTAAAAAACTGCTCCAGATAATGAACAAAAACTCCACAGATAATTTGCTGCTGGTGTTGTTTAAAATTCCATCAAAATATTTAATTGGCAAACTTTCATCTGATAAGAATATTGACGATGGAAAGCAGAAACTGTTTTCGCCATCCAACAACCAGTACTAATTGAAAACCCCTCTGTGGCACCTGCCGGGAACTTTTGTAGCTTCTATTGTGTCATATTAAGAAAGTTGATGTTAGAAGTCAAAGTAATATTAAATTAAATTGCTTTCTTCCTTTTTTTGTGTTGTCTCTAAATTATTAATAAATTCTAGCACACATCGCTTGACTATATGAAGAGTAGCCAGCTTTTGTGGGGGGCGAACGATTAAAAAAGGCGTTCCATTGATGGAAATCTTATGGTGTAATGTTACGTTTATGGTCGTTATCGCGAAGACATCATAGGAAACTAAATGAAGTACATTAAATTGTGATATGTTGGCCACTGCTTACTACACCTATTCTCGACCACTTTTCCCTTACCATAATCTATGAGCGAGGTCTTATGATGACTATGGCAAAAATCCAGTGGACAAAGTGTTTCTTCTTCATGTGTGCATGGTGTTTTCTTCTTTTCTAAGGTAATTAAATTCCAAATTAGTTCTGCAATGTCTTTCTTCGAATTAGTTTTTTTTTGTTTTGTCGTTTATTATGGTTAGACGTTTGGTCGCAATCATCGATTTCTTTGTATCGTCTTTATATTAGAGAGAGAAAAAAAATAGAAGAGTAATAAACAATGTATATATAAAGTATATATAGAATATTCGTTTATGACTGCTTTCAAAGTGTTGTCTAAACTACCAATACCAAGCGCACAATATGAGCAAAGAAGCAATAGTTTTAGATTTAGCTGATTTGTATGTAAATGGTAGAAAAAACAGCTTACAGCATGATGGTTAGAAACTGCGAATATCATGTGGAAGACCAAGGTTCTATACCTGTCACAGTCATCTCTCTTTATACAGAAAGTTACCGCATATATACTCAGCCACCTATATGACATGCTATCACCTATGCATCTCAGGCAGTAGGTAACAGAATTTACTGATGATGAAAACAGTGACTCTTTTAATGGCGTTGGCAGCCTCAAGAAACTAGGATCGGACGCGGTGGTCTAATACGCCACTCTACTTGAATAAAAACTATTATGAAAACACTTAGAATAGACAAAAAAAAACCTCCCAAACGTTGACAACCACTTTAAACGTTATAAGGACCACGATTTAAGGATAAGCGTCTGGATTTTCCAAACTCTCTACAGAGCTGATATCAAATTAGCGGATGTCCTAGACAAATATAAGACCACAAGGCCATCCAAAATCACCTAAAATGACGAGGTACCAAATTGATAACGTGGTAATCGATGGAAGGCGTACATTTAGTCCAGTCATAGGCATCCTATAGCCTCGTGAGGCCCCATACAGGAAATGCGTTGGACTATACAGGGATCATACCACAAAAGCACTGTAACATCATTCATAGCTGTCATGCAGAAAAACGCGAATTTAGATGTGGTTTCATAGCCGACAAGGGACTAAAACATATATTAAAAAAAAACTTAATTTCCCTTTGCACCCCATGAATGAGGTATGGGATAGCTTCTCGGGTTGTTGTGAATTAACACGCTTTCTATTTTTAGATTCACAACTAACGGCACCTACTTGTTTATCGACGAATGCGAACGTCACTGTTTGAGAAGCTCTTACTAGACACGACGATTGAATCGACGCTTAATACTGCGAAGTTGTTGTCAACAACATTCGAGGGGAGCCGACAATGAAAGAAAATTTTATTTATTTTTTTTCTTTTAAGATGACTGGAGCCAGGTTTTAACCTGCGATCTCCCGCATGGTAGTCGCGTGTTCTAACCACTATGCCACGGCCGGTCCCAAACATATATTATGGTGGTTTAATCCTATAAGTGACCGAATATCCCAATATCCGCATCAAGGTATAATATTTCTACATGACGCTGATTTGTCGACATAACCTGACGGAAGACGGAGGCATTAATGATGCATTCCTTGAGCGCCAGAAGGAAATATATAACCGATGCCCTGGCAATGACCCTTAAATTGTTCTGGGAGATTTCAATTCTTATATAGAAAGGGAAGATTCTCTTGATTTAGCAGTAGGAGACTTGAGTATACACAACAATATCACTGATAACGCTTTCAGCTTCATTAGTTACTCGTTGGTAAGAAACTTAATAGTGAGTGGTACTATATTGCCACACAAAGATAACCACAAGGCACTTGGATACCAGCTGATGATAAGACGAGAAACGAAATTGATCACATGGAAATCCTATAGCCTTGCGAGGCCGGCAATAATCGTTTCGTTGTCAAAGTTTTGTTTGATTCAAAACAATCAGACTCTGCTTGAGTGTTATGAAAGCAACCCCACACACGCTTGCTCCTATTCAACACAAAAACAGCAACAAGTACCGAGAGAGAAACAATGTTCAACGATAGTTGGGAGAGCATAAAAGTTTCACTTCGTAAAATTCCACAGCGCCAAAGCTTCTTCTGCGACCACAAACAGGTAGACTATATTGTTGTGAGCGTGCGTTCGGTTATGCCTACCACAGATCTAGTGTCATTGACGTAAATGTGAGGCGTGGTGCATAAATAGACTTGGATCTCCACCAAGTTGCAGCCGAGGTGCGTACTCGAATAAGTTGTGCTAAAAACGTTCGTAACCAAACGCAAAAAAGACTAGACATCGCATGACTGCATACCACCGAAATAGCCACTGCCTACTCCAACCAACTTGATCAATTATTGCAACGGTCGTATTCGGATGTGTATTGTCTGAAAAAAGGATACTGCACACAAGACAAAACTGCAGCCGTTGGTACCATTGTAACGCGTGGAGTGAGGTAAGACACAAGGTGAAGGAGAGAGACACGGAACTCCTCTGTCAGCAGAAAAAGAGTCTATGTGCAGGGCATAAAAAGCAAGCGAACAAAAACGTTCGACTTCGTGGCTTTGGCTGTCTATTTTTTAGCAAGGCGATCTAATTATTTTTACCAATACCGTAGTATCATCCTTTTACCCATCCGATACAAGATTCTGTCGAGTGTCTTATGTGAAGTACTAAAGTCCATCTTAGGAAGCCTAATTGGACCTCTTAATTGGACCACAAAGCCGCATTCGACAGTCCGATATGGCAGAAACTATTTATTGTTATGGCTGAGATTGCTATACTTGCGAAGTTGATACGATTTTGCGACATGACACTGACCGACACGAAGTCTGCAGTGAAGATTACGAAAAATCGGATCTTCAACAAAGCCTTCTACAAAGCAAGCTCTCAGGTGATAGTCTGCTTAACGTTATAATGACGATGATGAGGATGGCTGCAGTAAAGACGACTGATACCATCTTTTATAAAAAGTCTCATGCTGTACGAGTACGACGAAGATGTAGGTATCACTGACAGAGGACTACGGGATGATACTGCGGCCTTTTCAAGCATTGGAAAACAGTCGACAGAAGTGGGTCTGATGATAAACGAGGACAAAATCAAGTTATCTGTTTTAACAAACAACTTCTACTTCTTTTGGACGCTGCGTGGACGTTGACAACTTAAATTTTTTCTACCTTAGCTCCGCCGTAAACAAAAATAATAACATCAGCCTGGAAATTAAGAGACTAGAATTGATTGCAAACCGCTGCTGTGCTAAGCAATTGATTTAATGACAAAGTCCTCTCTCGACAAACAAAGATCTAACTCTATCAGACACTGATACTACCAGTCTTGCTTTACAACGCAGAATCCTAGGTAATGACACCAGAGTATCAATAAATTCTGACAGTCTTCGAAAGGGAATTACTCCTATGTTGCATAAAGTTTCACTGGGAATAACGCACATCCTTAGTTTTTTTTACCCACCTTCGTTTGCCAACATATCAATAATTATAAACGCTTATCATATGATATTACCGTTAAACCAGCTTATTATAACACCAAAACGACAACAATAAGCGCAAGCAACAGCCAGCCACAGACCACAAGCAGTCATACACACAACGCATACAATAGCTTCGCCAAAATTAAGCATCCGAGTAGTGGATAAGTATACAATAGATACCAAAGTCACATGATTGTTTATGTATCTCCAGCAGCATATTTTGTACGCATGCGCGGCAGCCTGCTGATAGTTTTGACCCCCCGTCTCTTCGTAGTCTTCTATGTCTACCACTGTACTTAGTTTTAAGTAAGCTGCTGCCTTATATTTAGCTCTAAGTAGTTCGCCAACTAGCGGCTTGTCTACTACTGGGGGAACAACAGTTTGTTTCCCCCTACTGTCCTGTCTGTTTTCCTGTCTGGTCGAGTATGCGTGTTTTAGTTGTCCGTGAGACCAGCATATTGGTAGGTTAGCTGATAAATGCACCGCTAACACAGCTGCTTCTGATGCTGCTGTTACTATTTGCTATGTAAAACACCGATTTTTCTATTAGAATATATGCTGGAATGTATGGCAACACCACAACTATCAACAACATCAACGGCAACTGCAACTGCATCCCAGGTACCAGCTACAGCCGCCTCGCGAAAATATTGAACTAATGCAATTAATATTCAACGCCACAAGGAACGCACATAATTTACGTGCTGCGTTTATGATTTGGCCGTATTTCGTTTAAATTGCACTACACTTCCAAGAGGTTACCTGAGGTTCCATTCTCCCCGTCCCTCATTACGCCACTACTTTTTGTTCATCTTCTGACTTAGAAGCCATTGGTATATATATATATATAAAGAGCCATTAGAGCCATTGTCTATTGTTGGTAACAGCATCACCTTTGGGAGATGGCCTCAGAGAGTAGACTAAAGTTGACCTCAGGATAGGGTATATGCGGAAAATACATGTTGCAATGCAGACTTGTTTGGCGTTTAATGAAATTATAGATAAGGAAGTTATTGATGAGATGTTTAGCAACAAATTATGGTTTAAGTTTTGATAGACTTAAATGGACATGCACTTAACTTTTTTCAAGGCTTTGACATTAAATTACTGCAGAAACAAAAAAGGTAAAGGATATTTTCTTAAGACGTTTAGAACTTTCAATAGGGATAATTGTAAAACTAGCTGTCATACTAATGAAGTGTGGCAGACATTGACAAATCACTATGCAAAGACATACACCAAAACAAAGTTAACAAATCGTTGAAATTTGTTTCCGGTGTCCATTTTTTACCGTCATCCAAGTAGACATAAAAATAATCTCAACATTGTAAGAAAAATCCAGTTCCGGTATCAAGTAATCAGATCTTGCATCAAGATTCGACAGAATTCTGGAGTGACCTTACAATAGCCGCTACCAATATTCTTCTTCTTATTCATTCGGTATTTTGCGCTCCGTAGATAGTTAGTCACACCAAGTGGAGATAACAGCTCTTTCACCTAATATATCCAAAGTTTAGGTCGCCCCACCTGCGCCGGCCATCAAGTTTATTTACGAAGACTTTTCGAACATTTTCATTCATTAGTACAACGTGTCTAAGCCAGCGCATTCGGTCTATTTCCACGCGCTTGACTACGTCGATGTCGTTGTACAGCTCATACAGGTTCATTCGAAGACGATACTCGCCGTTAACGATGATGGTTCCACATATTTTGCAAAACATTTTTCTCTCGAATGGGACTTTGCCCAGAGGCTGAAAGTTACTGACTGTCACTCACTTGGGAGTGACCAGAATCGATTCCTTTGCGGCACTGTCCAAGCAGCTAACTACTTCCGGTCTTAGACCAAGTATTCCCTGGGCAATGACTTTAAAGCAACCGCTTTGAAGTTAGCTAGAGTTAGAAGGCGAAACGTTGGGTAACCTAATCGGCATGCTACCACCGATGCGTCTTAGGAATTAGGTAACAGAAGTTACTGAAGCTCAACATAGGCTCTCCTAGTGGCTTTGGCAGCCCCAAGAAACTAGGATCGGGAGCGGTGGCCTAATAAGCCACTCTCCTTAAACAAAATTTATTATGAAAACACGGAGAATAAATATAACAAGAACCCCCCCAAATGTTGACGACCCCCGCAAACGATATAAGGACCATGATTTAAGGATATGCACCTGGAATGTCCGAACTCTTTACAGAGATGGTGCCTCTATCCAACTGGCGGATGTCCTCGACAAATACAAGGCTGACATCACCGCCATACAGGAAATGAGATGGACGGGACAGGGATGCACACGACGAAAGAACTGTGACATCTTTTACAGCTGCCATGCAGAAAGACACGAATTTGGATGTGGTTTCATAGTCGGCAAGAGACTTCGACACCTGGTCTCGCGGTTTAACCCTGTAAGTGACCGTATAGCCACCATTCGCATCCGGGCGAAATATTTTTACATCACGCTGATTTGTGTACACGCCCCGACGGAAGATAAAGACGATGAGATTAAAGATGCATTTTACGAGCGCCTAGAGGAAACATACGACCGCTGCCCTGGCCACGACATTAAAATTGTTCTGGGAGACTTTAATGCAAAAATAGGAAGGGAAGATGTTCTTGGTCCATCGATCGGTAAATTCAGCCTGCATACCGACACGTCAGACAACGGGTTTAGGCTGGTTAGCTTCGCAGCGGGAAGGAACATGGTAGTTAGTGGAACCAGATTCCAGCACAAAGATATCCACAAGGCAACTTGGCTATCCCCCGATCAAAACACTAAAAATCAAATTGATCATGTGGTAATTGATGGCAGGCATGCATCTAGTGTCATGGACGTGCGTGTGATCCGTGGTGCTAATATTGGCTCGGATCATTACCTTGTTGCAGCCAAGGTTCGCACAAGATTGAGCAGAGCGAAAAACGCACGTAACCAAACACAAAGAAAGCTGGACATCGCGAAGCTGCAAACCCCAGAGATAGCTACTGCTTACTCCGACCACCTCTCCCAACTTTTACGACACAACGCCTCTACTTCTGACGTTCCCGATACACAGTGGCAGCATATTGCGCATTCCATGGCAACCGCCGCAACAACCGTGCTAGGATATGAAAAGCGGCGCTCAGACGAATCCTGGTACGATGAAGAATGTCGCATAGCGTCTGAGGAACAGGATGCTGCTTACATGGCAACGCTACAGCCAATTGTAACCCGTGCTGTTAGGGAACGGCATAAGGAGAAAGTAAAACGGGCGAGACAGCTATTTAGGCTAAAAAAACGTCAGTTGAAGGAACGGGAGAGCGAGGATATAGAGCGATACAGGGATAGAGGTGAGGCCCGAAAATTTTACCAGAAAGTAAGAGCAAATGGATACGGTAATGGCCTCCCCACCTGTAAGGACAGTGATGGAAATCTGGTCACGGATACGCAGAGTGTGCTGCACATATGGAGAGAACACTTCCAGCAACTGCTGGTTCCAGAAGGCAGCGCACGTGAAGTTATCACGCCAATTGTCGACGACGGCTTAGATTGCCCACCACCAAGTCAAGCCGAGGTAAGAAGAGCAATATCGCGGCTGAAAAACAACAAAGCAGCCGGTGCCGACGGTCTGCCCGCAGAGCTCTTCAAGTCCGGTGGCGAGGAGTTGATAACGAGCATGCACCAGCTCCTGCGCACGGTTTGGCTTAAAGAGTGCATGCCCGACGATTGGAATGTAAGCGTATTATGTCCTGTGCTGAAAAAAGGTGATCCAAGTGTGTGCTCCAACTACCGCGGGATCAGCCTTTTACCCATCGCATATAAGGTCCTGTCGAGTGTGCTATGTGAAAGACTAAAGCCAGTGTTATCCAACCTGATCGGGCCTTATCAGTGTGGCTTTAGACCTGGAAAATCAACAACTGACCAGATTTTCACACTTCGGCAAATCCTGGAAAAGACCCAAGAGAAACAGATCGACACGTACCATCTTTTTGTCGACTATAAAGCTGCCTTCGACAGCCCGATACGGCAGAAATTACTTGAAGCCATGGCTGAGTTTGGTATTCCAGCGAAGCTGATACGTCTTTGCGGAATGACGCTGACTGACACGAAGTCTTCAGTGAAGATTGGCAAGGACCTTACGGAGCCATTCTTTACCAGACGAGGCCTAAAACAAGGCGACGGCCTATCGTGCGATCTCTTCAACATTGTGATGGAGATGATAATGAGAAAAGCTGCAGTAAACACGAGTGGCACTATATTCAACAAAAGCCACATGCTACTCGCGTACGCTGATGACGTAGACATCATCGGTCGAAAACTGCGGGATGTGACTGCAGCCTTCTCAGGTATTCAGAAGGAATCAGCGAAAATGGGCCTAACGGTGAACGAGGACAAAACGAAGTTATTAGTTTCAACGAACAAAGAATCTACTCGTTTGGGAAACTGCGTGAACGTTGACAACTATAATTTCGAGGTGGTAGATAATTTTGTCTACCTAGGCTCCGCATTAACAAAGAAAATAATGTCAGCCTAGAAATCCGGAGAAGAATCCTGCTTGCAAATAAATGCTACTACGGACTAAGCAAGCGATTCAATGACAGAGCCCTCTCTCGACGAACAAAACTCCAGCTATACCAGATACTGGTTCTACCTGTCCTAATGTATGGCTCAGAATCCTGGGTTATGACACAAGCAGATGAATCGGTTCTGGCGGTATTCGAGAGAAAAATACTCCGTAAAATATATGGGCCCATCATCGTTAACGGAGAGTATCGGCGTCGTATGAATCATGAGCTGTACGAGCTGTACACTGACATTGACGTGGTCAAACGCATTAAGGTGCAACGGTTGCGTTGGCTAGGTCATGTTGTACGCATGGACGAAAATGCTCCAGCTCGAAAAGTCTTCGACAATGAACTCGATGGACGGCGCAGAAGAGGGCGACCTAAACTCCGTTGGAAAGACCAGGTTACTGAGAACCTTACAGAACTCGGTGTGACTAACTGGAGAAGAAGCGCAGAAGATCGAGGCGCTTATAATATTTTTCTACGTGCGGTATATAATCCACTGGGATTGCATAGAAGTACCAGCTAAGTAAGTAAGTAAGTTTTTCTCTCGAAGTTTCCTAGAATAAATTGATTTGCTTATGTCATAACCCAGGATTCTGCGCTGTAGAACAATACAGGTAAAATCAGTGTCTAGTAGAGTTGGATCTTTGTTCTTCGAGATAGCTCTTCGTCATAAAATCGCTTGCTTAGCACATAGTAGCACCGCTTTGCGATCAACTCTCGTCTCTTAATTTCCAGGCTGACATTATTATATTTGTTTATGGCGGAACCAAGATAGACAAATAATCTACCACCTCAAAGTTATAGTTGGCAACGTTCACGCACCGTCCCAGACGAAAGGACTCTTTGTTCGTTGAAACAAACAACTTGGTTTTGTCCTTATTAATCACCAGACCCACTTCCGACGACTGTTTTTCAATGGTCGAAAAGGCCGCAGTAACAGCCCGCAATCCACGGCGAATGATGTCTATACTATCGGCATACACGAGCAGTATGTGACTTTTCTTAAAGATGGAACCATTCCTAATTATTCCGCATGATTATTTCCATTACGATGTTAAAGAGATCGCAAGACAAATTATCGCCTTGTCTAAAGCCTCGCTGGGTAGAAAATGGCTCTGTTAGACTTGTGCCTATTTTCACTGAAGACTTCTTGTCAGTCAGTGTCAAAGCCGCACTGATAAGGTCCAATCAGGTTCGCCAGAATGAGATTTAGTTTTTCACATAACACACTAGACAGGACCTTGTATGCGATGGGTAAAAGGCTGATCCCGCGATAGTAGATACATACGCTTGGATCGCCTTCCTTAAGCACAGGACATAGCACACTCAGATTTCAATCATCGGGCATGTATTCCTTGAGTCAAATCGTGTTTATGAGCTGGCGCATGCTTTTTGCCAGCTCATCGCCGCCGGCTTCAAAAAGTTCTGCCGGTAGTTCATTGGCACCGTAGCTTTTTATTTTTAAGCCTTGCGATCGCCGTGCTGATCTCGTTTTGGCTCCATGGTCTCCCCGTTATCTATGATTGGTGTGATTTCGTCACTTATGTTGACGTCGGGAACAAGTAGAGATCGAAAGTGTTACCTACATATTTGTAGCACGCTCCGAGTGTCCGTGACCAGATTTCCGTCTCTGTCCTTACAGGTGGGGATCCCTTTTCCAAAACCTTTACTTTTTACCTTTTGGTAGAACTTTCGGGCCTCACCTCTATCCCTGTAGTTTTCGATTTCCTGGCTCTCGATTTTCTTCCACGGAAGCTTGTTCCGCCTGAACACGTGTTTCATCTCCCTCCTCTTCTCATTATAACGCTCCGTCACCGCACGCTTTACCGTTGGCTGCAGTTTTGCCTTGTATGCAGCATCCCTTTCCTCAGACATTTCACGATATTTATTATCGTATCAGCACTTGTCTGAGCGTGGTTTTGCATAACACAGTACGGTTGTTGCGGCATTGGTCATAGAAGTTATTGAGAGAGTTGGTTGGAGTAGGTATTGGCTATCTCGGTGGCATGCGGCTTTGTGATATATAGCTTCCTTTGCGTTTGGTGCCAAGCGTTTTAGCTCTACTTAAACGTGTGATTATCTTGGCTGCAGCTACGTGGCATCACACGCACGTCCATAACGCTTGAGACATGCTTTCCATCAATTACCAAGTGATCAATCTGATTTCTTGTATTTGGATCAGGGGATCTCCAGGTTGCCTTGTAGATATCTTTATGCGGGAATCTGGTTCCACTCACTACCATGTTTCTTGCCGTTGCTAAGCTTACCAATCTAAATCCGTTATCGGAGGTGTTGTTGTGTTGTTTTCCGACTGCTAAACCAAGAGCATTTTTCCTCACTATTTTAGAACTAAAATCTCGCATACAATTTTAATGCCATGTGCAGGGCAGCGGTCATATGAATTGCTCATAGAATGCGTCTTTAATGTCCTCATATTTGTCTTCCGTCGGGGTGTGAACACAAATCAGCGAAATGTAAAAATATTTCGCCCGGATGCGAATGGTGGCTATTGGGTCACTTACAAGGTTAAACCGCGAGACCAGGTTTCGAAGTCTCTTGCCGACTATGAAACCACATAAAAAATTCGTGTCTATCTGCATGACAGCTATAAAAGATGTCGCAGTTCTGTCGACGTGTGCATCCCTGTCCCGTCCATCGCATTTCCTGTATGGCAGTGATGTCAGCCTTGTATTTATTGAGGATATCCGCACGTTTGATAGAGACACCATCTGTGTCCGTACCTGAAATGTCCGTACTCTAATTCCAGTTACATATCCTTAAATCATGGTCCTTATAACGTTTGCGGGGTCGTCAACATTTGGTGAGGTCCTTGTTTTTTTCTTTTATTCATGTTTTCTTAATAATTGTTTTGTTTAAGGAGAGTGGCTATTAGCCCACCGCGCTCGATCCTAGTTTCTTAAGGCTGCCAAAGCCACTAAGAGAGTTTCTGTTTTGAGCTTCAGTTGTTAGCATGCCGTTTAGGTAACTCCACTTTGCTCCTTCTCACATTTGCTACATTGATGCTTGCTTCTATTATGCAAAGTCATGTTATCCTCTACACCTTAGTAGGCAGTCATAGGTAATATGCAACAGCTTTAGCTTATGCCACTTTGTTTCTGTTCCAGTTATGTTTGCTGTCAAAAATTGCACTTAGATATGTCTTCCAGAGGGCAGTCCCAATTTAATGCCGTCCAGTCTCGATGTTCTGAAGTTCATTGTTGTGAACCCACATATTATTAATAACCCAGTACAACACTTGATTTTGGGACTCAATTCTGAAAACTGCAGGTGAAAGTAGCCCCCAAAAAAAGAAGTTCTACATCATTCGTTTTGTCAAGTTACATGCCATAATAATTTAATATCGATTTGAAGTTAGTAAATATCGTATAGGGGAATTTGTCGCATTTTAGGCTCTTTTGTTATATTGTTATATAGAGGCGTATGATTATCATAAGTAATATTCCACGTAAATCATACGCCACTGAATGCAACAGTTCTATTGTAACTCATTTTATGAATGGAAAAGTGAATCTGTTGCTTATGTAGGGAAACGTTATATGAACAGATATAAGGAATTGTAATTCTTAATTTTTTTCTTTAATTTGTTTCAGCTAAATCGAACTAGTGGTTCTCGAGTTATTTCAAACAAAACCGCCTAAAACGTGACAAATTCCCCTTTACGATACTATCTAACTTCAAATTGATATTAAATTATTACGGCATGTAACTTGACAAAATAAATGATGCAGAACTTCTTCTTTTTGGTTTCAGAATTGAGTCCCAAATCAATGTGCTGAAAAATATTGTACTGTGTAATAAATCCATCACAGTTATTGGCCCCGTTTGAAAGTGAAACCAGTGCAGTTGTAAGTAGAAATTTCCCTAAGGCGTCTGCATTTATCACTGCCTTTATTACTCCCCTCTCTAAGTGCAAGAGAATATGATTGACTACAACAACCGGATGTGAAACCCCCCTTGTGGTGTGCCTTTAGTGATACTTATCCCTCAAATAATATCCCCATATATCATAATGTATCACTGCGCTCACTTAACATTATTGAAAATACATTTCAATAGTATATTTTACTTATGCACACATTTAATACTATTTGTACTGCCTATAGCCTATATTGAAAGCATTTGTGATGCTTTTTGCCCCCAAAGGTATTTTGATGCGATTTGCTTGTTAAATGAAATCCATGTTATGTTTTATTGAATTGCCAAAAATATTTAAATATTTTCATACCTATTGGCATTATAAAAATACATAATACTAGACATGCCCACATAGCTACAATTACACATATACAAAAATACATAAATACACAAATGATCTGAACCAACGACACCGACACGAACACACAGCCATGACAAACATGATATTAACAAACTTCTGTTTTGTATGCAAACAATTCCAACTTAACATTTAAAATAAAAAATACACAATTGCAGACAAAAAAAAATTGAATTGAAATTTTATTCGTGTAGCGATAAAATGTTGCGGCTTTTTAAAGAAACATTAACACAAATTATTCATTAAGCAAACATTATCTCTTTATAAATAAATCACCAGCACGGGGGCAGCAGCAGCCAACTATTATTTGTTGTTTTATTACATTGGAACTTGAAATAATAAATGAACAATTGTTTTAGCGGATTTACAACATTCACAACAATTGATGTTCTAGAGATATTTTAAGCTTCTTTCTGTCCCCCACCCCTGCATGTGGCAAATATCATTTGACCTCATCGGTTTTATTGTTTGAAAACGTTTGATAATTGTTTGCTTCCGAAATAATTTCACCTGAGGCTAATGAAACTTGTTATTAACCAGGTGGTGATGGTGGTTAAATTGCATACCAGAAATTCGAAATTGAACCACAAAGTTTAGGGGTTTCTTAGTTATTACCATGAAACGAACGAGGTTGGCTTAAGAAGAACGGCAGTAGTTGCCTGAACAATTACATGTAAAATGTATTTATTTTAGACATTTTATCATCCCTTGACTTGTCATACCTACCTCTTGTCTAGAACTTGCTATCGTTATGAAACAATCTTAACTCTTTAACATTGTTATAGTTAAACCATAAACTTCCAAACACACACACCGAAATGTGTTTTTCATTGTGGTTTTAATTTAAGGCTTCTGGGCTTAGTATGACCTGATTTTTTGTTATAAAAGTGATCTCATAAAATCGTTGTGTTCTGTGGCGTTTTCTACATTGTGTCGTTTTGGTATATGTATAGTTTTTTACCTTTAGGCTATTAAGTTATAATTGTAAACAAAATATTTGTCAAAAATTACCTATAATTGCTGTAAATTTGAATTTTGCATTGCAGCAGCAACATTTGCGAGTGTTGGACGTTATGCGCTGTGACGTTACAAATGGTCGTTAAAGTAGCAATTAATGTAGGCCCATTAATCTTTATGTTGTGAAATTTGAGTTGCTGTCGCAGGAGGCATACATTGTGGTGGTAGGTAGGTAATAAATGTTTTTCAGTTAACTGAGCGTAGAGAAACTGGTAAATAAGTATGTTAGTTATGTAATGTACAACATTTTAAATGTTGTTACTAGGAAACATTGAGGGGAATCTGTAAGACTTCCTTAGGATATCCTTAGGACTTAGACGGTTTCATGCCTCGCTAATTGAATTCAGCTCTAGTATAATTGGCAAGTATTGATCTAAACAAATATTATAGTCAGTTCTTAGTTCTAGTTCTGGACTGCAAACGGACACGCTAACGAATGCCTCTCTGGTGCGTCCCATACACCTATGGGTATAAGAACACGCGACCACCATACAGGTGCCTGGGCTCAAGCACTATTACATCCATCTACATTGCTTTGATCGACGGCACCATCGATGTTGCCGACAGCAACTTTTGAGTAGTCGAGTCATTCGGCATGCCTAGTAAAAGTCGGGATGACACTGACTGACACGAAGTCTTCAGAGAAAATTTGCAAAAATCTAACAAATCCATTTTCTACTAAGCAAGGCTTTAGACAATACGATATTCTGTGATGCGCCCTCTTTAACATGGTAATGGAGATGATCATGCAGAAGGCTGCAGCAAATGGGACTGGTGCCATCTTTAACAAAAGTCCCTACTACTGGCGTATGCCGATGATATAGACATCATTGGCCGGGTACTGCGGGATGTTACTGCGGCCTTTTCGGCCCTTTACAGTCGGCAGAAATGACTCTGGTGACAATTGAGAACAAACCCCAGTTATTTGTGTCCACGAACAAAGAGTCTACCCGTATGGGACGTTGTGTGAACTTTGGCAACTATAACCTTGAAGTGGTAGATGATTTTGTCTACCTTGGCTCCGCCGTAAACAAAAATAATAATATCAGCCTGGAAATCAAGAGATGACTATTTATCGCAAACCGCTGCTACTGCGCGCTAAGCAGGCGATTTAATGACAAAGCCCTCTCTCGAAGAACAAAGATCCAACTGTGCCAGACACTAATCCTACCTATCATGCTCTACAGCTCACAATCCTGGTTAACGACAGAAGCGGATCAATCTATTCTGGGGGTTTTCGGGAGAAAAATACTTCGAAAAATATTTGGAATCATCATCGTTAACGGCGAGTATCGTTGTCGAATGCGTTGTATGCGCTGTACAACGACATCGATGTAGTCAAGCGCGATGAAATAGACCAAATGCGCTGGCGTTGACACGTTGTACGAATGGATGCAAATGCTCCAGCACGAAAAGTCTTCGGCATTAAACTTAATGGGTGGCGCAAAACTTCGTTGGATCGACCAGCTGAAAGAGCTATTATCTAAACTTGGAGTGACCAACTATCTACGGAGCGCAAAAGACCGAAGCGCTTGGAATTCTTTTTTAGGGAATTCGCTGCCGTATAAGAATAAGAAGATCCGCTTTCTATTTTTAGATTCACAATTAAGGGCACCTACTTGTTTATCGACGAATGCGAACGTCACTGTTTGAAGAGCTTTTACTAGCCATGTCGATTGACTCGACACATACTGCGAAGTTGCTGACGACAACATCGAGGAGACCGGCAATGAAAGAAAACATAATTTTTTTTTTTTTTTAAGATGACTGGAGCCAGAAGTTGAACTTGGGATCTCCCGCATGGTAGTCACGTGTTCTTACCATCATGGCACGGCCGGTCCCAGGGTCACTTTAACTCCAGGGTTTATTTGAACCATATTCGATTCATGACTTCTTAAGTCGTTTTATCCAAGTACGTCTTTCTGTCAGTCCGGCAGGTACACATGATAACATTCGAAAGACGTAACCAATCGTTTTGTAATATTTTCCTAAATCTACTTATAAGATTTTATATAGGCTACATGGCCACGCCCCTTAGAGAACAAATTGAAAGTCTAGCCCCTTCTGATACCTTCCATACAAATGATATTTTTCGTCCACAAAAGGGAGATAACACAAGGAATATGAAAATACATAGATGATTATGTTGTAGATAATGAATGAAGAGAAAATCGTAAGGACCATTACAAGATCTACATAAGTCAATCATCTCGAACCAGTAAACCATGGAAGGCACCGCATGAAACTTATGAAGTTACTTACTCCGACTAAGAAGAGAGACTCTAGGTCATATGAGTCACCTATGAGCTAGAGGGGGAACGGCTAAAAAGAAGATGTTTCATAGTTTTGGACTACTCCTCGTTCTCACACACACGGCAGTAGTCCGGTATGGACGTATCCCATTTGTCTGTTAAGTGCCTGATATTGCAGTGGCCGATTGTCTCGACACCAGACTGCGAAGTTGATGTCGGCAACATCGAACGATCGCTGTTACATAGGCCAATTATTTATTCCGCTCGGGATCTGCAATATTCGGGCCACAGCGAGCTAGCACTTATGCAGTCGATTCTGAAGATCCTACGTCTGCAGGCTGTTTTCTACATCCAGTTAAAAATGTGTGGGTGAGCATCTATCAAAGAGTCATGATCAGTCATAGTGCAGCCTCCTCTAGCCAATAATTTTGCATTTTCATTCCTAGATATATCGCAATGTCTTAAGATTCAACAGAGGCTGACATCCAGAGGTTTTAGTTCATCCATCTTCTCCTTACAGTCCCTCACAAACTTTGAGTTACACAAAGAGTTATCCTTCTGCTAATATCGATTCCACATCTCATAATAGTCTAGGCTTTAGAAAGCATTATTGCTGTAAACTTTTTTTTGCTGGCCATTTTTTTAGACCGGTCTGTGAAAGGGCTCCCTCTTGTGGCTTCAGACCAGGTTAATCGGTCACTTATTAGGTGCAAAAGATCCAAACAGATCGATACATGCTTAAATTCTTAAGCACAGGTATTCCTTAAGCCAAATTATGTTTAAGAGCTGGGGAATGCATGTTGCCAGCTCATCGCTCCCGTCTTAAAAAGTTCTGCCGTCAGTACATTGGCACCCGCACCTTTACTGTTTTTAAACCATTTAATTGCCGTTCTAATCTTTCTTTGGCTCAGTAGTGGACAATCTACTCCGTCATCGATGATTGACGTGATTTTGTCACTTACGACGTCTACATGTTATCTCGAAATTTGCGGCATGCAATGCGATTTTCATCTCTTACACGTGGGGATCCATGTTCCAAAACCTATGATTTTTGCTTTTGGTAGAACTTTCAGCTTCACATCTTTTTCGCCTTACATCGTTCCGCTACAGCACGCGTTACTATTGCTTGCATTTTTACCTAGTCTTATAAAGAACAAATGTTTCATGAATTTTACTACACCAAACGCATATTCCAAATCATTTGAAATAACTATTATAGAAATACCGTCAACATATTTCATTATACGCGAACCATAACTCTGCCATGAATTTCATCAAACATCATTTTGCATAGCTCTAAATTTGAATATCAAACACACATACGCCCGAACTACTCATCCATGCATTCAATCATGAACCGTATTTACGTCCCCAACTTCTTCTCCTATCGACAGCATTCAAATCAATAACAAATGTAAACGCAAAAAAATGTCTCCAAGGTTTTATTTCCACACAATAATACCGCAGAATTTAGAATTCATCATAATCCCGCAAGAAGAAGGAGGCAACGCCACACAACGCAACCTAAATGCATATATGCAATTTTCTATCATCATAGCGAGTAAGTAAGTGAACAAACAGACGGACAACACTCCACCTTCTTTTTGTGGGCAGGCATATGGAAATCAAAGGTAAGCAAATGTTATGAGATTTTCTTCTAAAGCCGATTCTGTGCTGGGTTTTTTTCTACCGTTCGTCGTACGCTCATAAAACCGCATAAAACTGTTGTTGACAATATCTATTACCATCGTTTCTATCTGAATGGCATCGCTGAGATGGCAAAACAGGCGAAAAAAATATCATACACTTCTTTCTCAAAAGATATCGACGTTGTGACTGTGAGACGATGATCATTTATGAAATGATGTATGACCGTGGCCTATGTGACTATGTGACTTGGAACTATGACGATGTCAATGAGGTAGACCTCAGAGGTGAGGATGTCGGAATCAGGGGAAGTCTATAAGATTTTAACCACCGTTTGCATTGCAAATGACAATATACAAACAACATTTGACAATTTTTCTTCTACTTGAATGCATTGCATCATAGCAGCAGTATATTCTCGAAACTGTGTGAGTTTGAAAGTTTGCTGCCTTCTCACCGTAGATTTGGCTTTATTATTAGATACTAGATGTGTCTCACAGTGTTTAGGGGTGGACATTTTTGTGGATGTGTAGGGGATCCAAAATGGGGTCTGAAAAATGTGATACCTAACCCATGCAGATCACCTAAACTTAAGTAGTCGACGAAACGGGAGCTGCATGTGCTATATCCCGACACAGATGTAGTTAAAGTTATAAAAAAACATCAATAATTCTATCTGGGACATGTCGGTCGAAAAAATTATAACGATCTAGCCAGAAATGAATTAAAATGGAACTAACACGGAAAACGCAGACGGGGAAGAACGAGAGTAGGGAAGAACCAGGTGGATGAAGACCTGTAGATCCTTAGTATCACGAATATGAGAAAGCATGCCCAAGACCGAAGGATATGCACCTGGAATGTTAGAACACTGGTGCATCCATCCAACTGGCGGAAGTCCTCGAAGAATAAAAGGCTGACATAACCGTTTTACAAGAAATCCGGTGGACGGGATACGGGTGCTCGCGCATGAAAGCGTGCGACATCTACTATAGTGGCCATGCGCACAAGTACGAGTTTGGCTGTGGATCTATGGTTGGCAAGAGATTGCGACACCTAGTCTCAACCTAGTTCGACCCGGTGTATGAACGAATAGCCACCATTAGAGTCAAAAGAAGGTTTTTCCACTTTTATGTGCCCATACTTCGACAGAAGAGAAACGCGTGGAGGACTAAGACGAGATCTACGGGAGGCTAGAAAATTTATATGATCTTAGCCCGAACCATGACATCAAAATTGTACTAGGCTATTTTAATGCAGGCAGGGAGACCGCATTTTTAATTTCGTTTATCGACGTATGCGAACGTCACTGTTTGAGACGCTCTTACTAGACACGCGGATTGACTCGACGCTTAATACTGCGAAGTTGCTGTCAACAACATTCGAGGGGAGCCGACAATGAAAGAACAAATTTTTTTTTAAGATGACTGGAGCCAGGTTTGAACCTGCGATCTCCCGCATGGTAGTCGCGTGTTCTAACCACTATGCCACGGCCGGTTCCCCGCATTTAAGCATATCACCGAAAAATTCAGTCTGTACACAGAAATGTCGAACAAAGGCATCAGACTGATTGATTTCACTGTGGCAAGAAATATGTTACCTAGTAGCACTAGATTTGACTACAGGAATATTCATAAGGCAACATGGTTATATTGAGATCAATTGACGAGGAATCAGATAGATCACGTGGTAGTCGATGGAAGCCACGCATAGAGTGTTCTAGACGTACGGTTGATCAGGAGTGCGAACACTGATTCCGATCACTACCTTACCGTAGTTAAGGTAAGCACAAGGCTAAACATGACGATAAACTTTCCTAATCAGGCTCAACGAAAGCGGGGCATCGGTGAACTGCGGACCACAGAGGTAGCGGACGCCTACTCCAATCACCTAACTCAACTGCTACGGAATGCTCCAGCCCCTGATATCATTACCTCGCAGTGGCAATATATAGCCGACTCCATAGAACGGACTGCGAAAAGCTTACATGGGTACTCAAAGCCGTCGCAAGACGATGCCTGGTACGATGATGAATGTCGCAATGCTACGAGAGAAAGATGCTGCAAACAGGGCGAAACTGCAGCCAATAGCAACGCAAGCTGTTCGTGAACGGCTCAGGAAGAAGAGATGAGAGGAAACTTATCTCTTTAGCAGGAAAAAGAAGGGGCTCTATGAAAAATGCCCCAAATGCAAAATGACCAAAAAAAAAAACGCAAAAATGACCCAAAAAATTTCCATACAAAATTGGGAATTTTTTATATGAAAAATCCCCCATACATTTTGGGGAACTTTTCATTTATTTTAGGTAAAATTTCGTTTTTTAATTTTGGGTCAGTTTGCATATGAAAAATGCAGGTATAAAAAATACTCAAATTTTTTTTCCATATAATAAAAAATAAAAAAGCATAGTGCAGAATGCACGCCCCCCACCTCATTCGTCTTTTAATAATGCTAAAGAGAGAGTAAAGAAACTCATAACGACGAATGCGGCGGTGGGCGTGCTATTAAAAATGCTAGATTTGTTTAGAAGAATATTTTTTTGGGGTATTTTTCATAAATTTTGTGGGTTATTTTTCATAATTTTTGGGGAAAATTTCGTTCTTGAGTTTTGGGTCATTTTTCATTTTTTTCCGCCCAATTTTATTTTGGGTAATTTTTGGTTTTTTTTTTGGGGCATTTTTCATAGAGCCAAAAAAAGGAGCTAAACAACAGACAGGATTAGTGCACTGATTTCATCCGAAGCAGAGAGGAAGCTCAAAAATTCTAGCAGAGAGGTAAGACAACAATGCGTGGAACAGGGTTGGCCTCCTGGAAGGACAGCGATGACCAGCTAGCGACGGATGCGGATAACGTTTTAAAGATATGGAAAGAACATTTCAGCATTCTACTGGATACGGACACCACTCCAGAAGACTCCATCCCAATCCATGGCGATGATATTAACTGTCAACCTCAGAGCCAGAGCGAGATACGTGTGGCAATATCCCGCCCTAAAAATAACAAAATAGTTTGAGCCAATGGTCTCCCTGCTAAATTGTTCAAGGACGGTTGGGAGAAGCTGATAAGGAACATGCATCAGCTCATGGAGAACATCTGGGAGAGCATGCCCTGGGACTGGAGTCTAAGTCTGTTATGTTCCATATACAAGAAAGAATATCGTAGTGAGTGTAAGAACTACCGTGGATTATGCCTATTACCAATTGCGTACAAGGACCTTTTGAGCATATTGTGTAAAAGCCTATAGCCAATTGTAGAAAAACTAATTGGAACTTATCAGTGTGGCTTTAGACCTGGTAAATCTACAACGGATCATATATTCACTTTACAACGAAGTCTGGAAAGCACATCGATACCTACCACCTCTTTGTCGACTACAAAGCTGAGTTGAACTCTCGGATAAGAAGTAAGTTATATGATGCCATGTCTGAGTTTGGTAGTCCTGCAAAGCTAATTCGACTTTGTATATGTACCTTGAAAAATACCAAATCCTCGGTTAAGATTGGTTAGGACCACTCTGAACCATTCAACACGGAAAGAGGTCTCAGGCAGGGCGATAGCTTGTCCTATACACTATTTAATTTCGTAAGGGAGAAGGTGATGAGAAAGGCTGATGTCAACATGTCTGGCAACATATTCCAGAAGTGCCACATGCCACTAGCCTATGCCGATGATATAGACATCATTGGCCGAAATCTGCGGGATGTTACTGCAGTTTTCTCATCACTAGAGAAGGAGTCAACCAAAATGATTTCGACGAACAAAGAGTCCTCTCGATGGGGACGGACCGTGAACGTTGAAAATTATTATTTTGAGGTATTAGATGAATTTACCTACCTCAGTCTTCCGTCAATAAGAAAAATAGTGCCAGCCAAGAAGTCAAGCGGAGAATAGTGCTCGCCAATAGATGGTTTTACGGACTTCGGCAGCATTTAAGTAATTCCAACTTATCTCGAACTTCTAAGAACGCCGAGTTTCGCCATCGATTAAACCATGAGCTGTATAAGCTTTACCACGACATAGATGTAGCTAAAGAAGTCAACATCCAACGACTTTGATGGCCGGGGTTATGTTGCCAGGGTGGATGTAAATGCTTTAGCGAGAAAGATATTTGAGAAGGACCGCGCAGAGTAGGGAGACCCAAACTTCGTTGGAAAGACCAAGTGATTGCCGATGTGCCACCTTCTGGTAGGACTATCTGGAGAACGCACGAAGAAGACCGAATTGTGTGGAATTCTTAAATACATCAGGCCTCTAATTTACGAATGTAAATTGTAATGGGCCACATAAGTAAGTAAGATTACTTACACTTTTTTTATTGAGCCCTATATTCTGTTTAAAAAAATTCTGAATCCACACCACAATGACTTTTTTCTAATCACTGTACCTGCGTTTGTTTTGAAGTTAAATCTCTTCTCTGATAAAAATCTCTTTGATATGTTTTCTTTTCTCCAGTGGATGGTAATAAAAGCGTCGTCGTATCATTTGAAATCGTTTTGAATGTTTGAATACATTTTTTTAAAGTTGGGTTCCCGTTTAGAGCATTCTTCGTTTTACATTCTGCTTTTGTTTGATGGCGTTCGTTAAAATGATAGATTGTCCATCAAAATATGCTCAAATGCAAACAACAGCAATGCAAACTGCCACAAATACAGAGAGTGGGAGAGAGTAAGCGGGTAAAAGATGGATACCTGACGGACGCAAGGAATAAATAGCTTCAGTAGACTCAGTGTAGTTCGATCATACTGCGGCAATAATACTTATTCATTCCATCGTTCAGCTGGGACATATTTATTTATCTATGTCCAAAGATATGGCTAGAAACTATGGTCGGTGGTCATATCCAGTACCGGAGGTAGATATATGGGATTTTTTTATTTTGGCTTGCAAAAAAAGCCTCTGAGAAATATGTAAATAAAATCATAAATTCTTGTTGTGTATGAGTGTGTGTGCGTGTTTACGTAAATGTCCCACCAGCATTATTGGTTTTGACCACAACAACAGCATAAAAAACAAACTTGTGTCCATCGAGTTGCTCTGTGTACGAAGTTAACCATTATAACCTCACCTTAGTTAGTTTGTTGTGCTGTTTTTTTTTTTGTTCTCTTCTTGTTGTTTATCATCTGAGTACTCTGATCGGTCTTTCGTTGTGGCAAAAGAAAGTTATTTCAATTCTAAAATGGTCAGTATTCGCAGAATATATCGCCAAAGTTTTATATGAAAATATTAACTTTAATATTAACAACGACAACAAGAACAACAACAACAACCGCAATAACAACGTCAAAATCATTGGCGATATCAACAGCAACCCACCCATTTCGATTGACCTTTTGTCGAGAAAAGGAGGGAAAAATAAAATTACGATGGTTGAAAAGAAAACAAACTCTTTGGCAACATTTAAAAATGCAAATAATGAATACATCGTAAAAAACGACCTCTCTTTGTTTTTTTTTGCTTCGCTGTTTTGTGTGAGCTTGTCCTACATACGGCACTTGTTGTTAAGAGTGAGGGAGGTGTTCGAAGTGATGGGAAAAGTTAATTCGTGAATATAATAGAAAATATGCCAAATAGAAAATATAAACTAAACTGGCATACTTAGTTCTACCTTTAAAGGCATTCAAAGAAATGTTTTCATTTGGTAGATAATACCCGACTATGAAGACAAAACCAATTGTTTGACAAATTACGCACATAAGTGACAAAGGAACTTATATCTGTGATATAAAACATTTATGTTATAAACGTGACAAATTCCCCTATACGATACTTACTTACTTCAAATCGATATTAAGTTATTATGGCATGTAACTTGACAAAACAAACGATGCAGAACTTCTTCTTTTTAGGGCTACTTTCACGTGCAGTTCTCAGAATTGAGTCCCAAATCAATGAGCTGAAAATGTTAACGCAGCGTCTCAATTGAGTAGGCTCTCTGTTCTTTGAAATATATATATCCTGGTCTTGTTCTTATTTGTTACCAGAATCACTTTAGGTCGATTAATTTTCAATGACTCAGGAGGGGGTAATCTTCGAAGGGCCTTCATGGAGTGTCGTCCCCACCACCGGTGGACCGCTTTCCGACTTTGCAGCGGTAAGTTCTTGTTGCAAGGCTGTATTTCTTTGAGACCTCCGATTAAGAAGTCTGAAGATAGTACTATGGACGTCTAGGGTAACCAGTATAGTTTTCTACCTACACTTCCTGATCAAATGGGTAAAGAACCACTTCGGTGGTGCCACCTAGTGGCTGTGGTTAAACCAAAATACATGCTGGTAAATTGAAAGTTTGATGTTCGACGCCATACGAGACCCACATTTCTCATTGTGCGTCAATGTATCCTTTTTGTTGATGTGGAGAGATGGGTAGCTCCGAAACTAAAATAAGGGTGTAACTATAGTTCCAGTAACATAGTTACATTGTCACGCGGATTTTTTCCTATATAATATTATATAAAAAGATCATAATTTTACATATTTCTTTGACACTTCCTATCAAGTCGGTGGTAACGCATTCAGATAAATGTTTGTATTGTTGCCCCCGAGTGAACCGAATAGTTGAAAAAAGATGCTAGCCGAATGGGGTGCTTCGGCACCTAGCAGAATGTACCCAGCGGTAAAAATACCCATTACTTAATCGAAGATGTTAGCTATATTTATAAGCAATTAGTGATGATTCTCTCACTTATATTTCCCCTTAAATTTAGCATAGAAGTGCCATAGGTGCGCTCTCGTGCATAAAGGAAGCGACAATATCAGTATGTGTCATTTCAGTTGCAATTTCGTTGTAAGTGGAGTTTTAAATGAGCTTGATAACACACTTGATTACGAAGTATGTGACGATGTCAGTAAGTGCCATTACAATCGGAGTTATAATGAGTTAAAAATATATTTTTTTTTTACATTACACACTCGTGACATTCTAAGTACTTAGATCGCTCGCATGCAATTCTATACTGATGTCATGGACTAAATATGTTAGGTACCTCGATTCATTTACGGCTGGGTATGAAATGAGGCCAGTCGGATGGGGAGCATTACTACAAGCAGATGGTGATGAAGTGAGGTGTTGTTGTAGCGGTAGTATCCCAGCGGTAAATGAAACGAAGTACCTATTTAGTAAGAGGCTCTTATAATATTTTTCTACGTGCGGTATATAATTCAATGGGATTGCAAAGAAGTGCCAGCTAAGTAAGAAAGTAAGTACCTATTTAGTAATCCATGACATTAGTATGACATTGCATGTGAGAGATAAAAGTGCTTAGAAAGTCACGCGTGTGTGTGAAAATATAGTCGACGCATTATATCTGCGGTTATAGTGGCACCTACTTACATCGTCACTTACTTCGTAATCAAGCGTGTTAACAAGTTCGCTTAAAACTCCGCTTATAACGCAATTTCAGCTGAAATGGCACTAACTGACACCGTCGCTTACTTTGTAAACAAGAGCGCATCGATGTGACTCTGTGTCTCAATGGTTTAAAAGGTTATTTGTATCATTGGCGTACGCAAGCAGCATGAAACTCTTTTAGGCATTCTGTTCGCATGATCTCATTTAGGATATGAAAAACATCACATGACAAATTATCGCCGTGTATGAAGCCTTGCTTGGTAGAAAATGGCTCCCAGATTTTTGTCTGTATCAGCTTCACAGGGATACCAACTCGAACCCAACCATGGCATTTTATAGAATCTGTCGTATCGGATTGTCGAATGCAGCTTTGTAGTCGATAAAAACATGGTATGTGTCGATTCGCATTTCTTGTACCCACACCAAGATTAGTCGTACTATGAATATCTGATCGGTCGTGAATTAACCAGGTCTAAAGCCACACTGATAAGATCTAATCAGGTTTTCTAATATGATTCTAAGATTTTACGTAATGTGATGACTGAAAGTCTCATCCCATGGTAATTGTTTCATGTATCGGCTTTCTTAAGCACAGGATACAGAATAATCAGATTCCAATTAACTAGCTGATTAACTTTAGCCAAACGATTTTCTGAGGTGTTATTAGCTCAGTTCATCGGCAACTGCTTTAGTTACCTGGTTTTGGCTTAGTGGTAGATATCTACTTTGTCGTAAATGACCATGATTTCGTCACATGCAAAACCTTCGTAAACGTGTAGATTACCTTGAATATTTGCAGCGCAATCTGCGTATCCGTGACCAAATTTCTATAGTCATCGTTACGTGAGGGGACCCCTGTTCCATTAAATTTACATTTTACTATTAGGTGGAACTCTCGGACTTCACTTCTATTTCTATACTTTTCGGTATCCTCACTCTCTCTCTCTTTCTCTCCATAGAAACTTTTGCCGTTGAAATGTTGCCTATGCGGCATAATCCTTTTTCTCAGATAGCTCGCTACATTCTTCATCGTACCAAGATTTGTCTGGTTTTTTATATCCCTTATATTCAATGAAATACGCTCGTTACGACAGTGATCATAGAATGCAATTATGTGGTGATCCAAGTCAATATTTGTTACACGGACCACGTACACTTCCATGAAGGTAGATGCATTCCTTTCAGCAATTTCCCTGTGATTAATTTCATTTCTTATCTGATTTTTAGGGGATATCCACCGCAACCGATCTCAGTTTCTTGAGGCTGTCAACGCCTCTAAGGCCGTTGTGTTGTACTTCAACAAAATATATTACTTACTCCCTAAGATTCATCGGTGATAGCAAGCCATTTAGGTTACTCAACATTGCACCTGCTCACATTTGCTACTACTGAACGGTAGCCAGTGGCGTTACCCGAAGAACACGTGATCTTTTGAACGTTTTGACCTGCTAGGGGAACTCCGCAGTGATATTCTGGTTATAACAATCAGAATACTCAAATTTGAAAAACCTTCATCCAACTCTAAATATTTTGCAAATTATAACACTTAACATCTGATGCCTTGATAGTTGACATTTGTCTTTCTATTTCGGTTTTGTGCATTGGTATAGCTTCAGATCCTCAATGAAAACATAAAATTTTAAAGAAATTATTGTTGCAACAGTATTATTGTTTTCTTCCCAATATTTCGACCAACTTCACTGGTCATCTTAAGCTTTGTTGAACTACCACGTCAATCCTTTATCTTTTAGTTAATCTTTGTTCATATAATATTTGATGCAACAATAACGCTACACAAAGACCTCATTCATGTCATTTGACAAGTGTCCAAAACCTCATAGCAATTAGTTAGCCCACTAAAATATGTTCATTCCCCATACCAGCCTCGTTAGCATATATACGAGTACTACAACCATTTGTGCTGGTTTGGTAAAAATTTTCTTCTACTACAAATGTATGTGTGTGTTGTTTTTTTTTTCTGTGCTGGCGTATGTATAAATGATTATGTTTGCATATTCCTACAAATACTCAATACGATTTTCATTTTCAGTCGACAGCAGCAACAACAGCAACTACAACTAAAACGAAAACATCATTGATCATAAATTCGATAAATTTGCATTGAATGAATGAATGAAGGAAAAAAATCATCACTATAGACAAAACTCTCAGGGAAACCACCAACAGTAAAACCGACACACACACACACACAGCAAAAAAAGACACTTGAATTATTTTTGCCAACCGTTACTTCCCCCATGTCTTGCATTTCCCCAAGTTCATTTTTTCGCAATTTGCTGGTTGCACAAAAGAGGGAAACCAAAAAAAAAAAAACACACAAAAACTACTGACTGTCGAAATAACTGCAAAACCCGCAAAATGCAGTATTTTTGGTATGTGTACTCGAATTTTCAGCTTGTTAACAATGACTCTGAACATAACAAAAGAATGAATATATATTCGCAATTCTTATAAGATTATTTCTGGTGATTTTTGAATTTTAGCTGGTTGTTATTATACACAGGACAACAGTACATGCGGAAGAGTATGTGGGGGAATGAATTGTTATGAATCTTAATCAATCAATATAACAACATATTATAATGATAAGATTTTCGTTTAGTAATTGTTGTTAAGTTGTTGTGCTTAGCAACTTCAAATGGTACATAATTGTGCATTCAAAGAAATATTGTATTTACATTCTATTAAAAGCTTGCAAAGTAATTTGTATATGCGGCTTAAGTTATTATTCGTAAGACATCAATTTTGTTAAGTATAAGAAATCTAACATTGCATTGATATATCTGCTCAATTTGAGGATAATAATTGTTATAATCGGCAAGCGACTTCGACACCTGGTCTCGGGGTTTAACCCTGTAAGTGACCGAATAGTCACCCTTCGCATCCGGGCGAAATATTTTTACATCACGCTGATTTGTGTACACGGCCCGACGTAAGATAAAGACGATGAGATTAAAGATGCTCGTAAAAGAGCGCCTAGAGCAAACAGACCGCTGCCACGACATTAAAATTGTTCTGGAAGACTTTAATGCAAAAACCCTGAGATAGCTACTGTCTACTCCAACCAGCTCTCCCAACTACTACGACACAACGCCTTTACTTCTGACGTTCCCGATACACAGTGGCAGCATATTGCGCATTCCATGGCAACCGCCGCAACAACCGTGCTAGGATATGAAAAGCGGCTCTCAGACGAATCCTAGTACGATGAAGAATGTCGCATAGCGTCTGATTACAGGATGCTGCTTATAGCGCAACGCTACAGCCAATTCTAAACCGTACTGTTAGGGAACGGCACAAGGAGAAAGTAAAACAGGCGAGACAGCTATTTAGGCGAAAAAAAACGTCAGATGAAGGAAGGGGAGAAAGAGGATATAGAGCGATACAGGGATAGAGGTGAGGCCCGAAAATTTTACCAGAAAGTAAGAGCAAATGGCTACGGTAATGGCCTCCCCTCCTGTAAGGACAAGGATGGAAATCTGGTCACAGTTACGCAGAGTGTGCTTCACATATGGAGAGATCACTTCCAGAAGGCAGCGCACGTGAACTTATCACGGCTTAGATTGCCCGCCACCAAGTCAAGCCGATGTAAGAAGATCAATATTGCGACTAAAAAACATCAAAGTAGCCGGTCCCGACGGTCAGCCGGCAGAGCTCTTCAAGTCCGGTGACGAGGAGCTGATAACGACCATGCACCAGCTCCTGCGCACGGTTTGGCTTAAAGAGTGCATGCCCGACGATTGGAATTTAAGCGTATTATGTCCTGTGCTGAAAAAAGGTGATCCAAGTGTGTGCTCCAACTACCGCGGGATCAGCCTTTTAGCCATCGCATATAAGGTGCTGTCGAGTGTGCTATGTGAAAGACTAAAGCCAGTGTCATCCAACCCAAGAGAAACAGATCGATACGTACCATCTTTTCGTCGACTATAAAGCTGCCTTCGACAGCCCGATACGACAGAAATTACTTGAAGCCATGGCTGAATTTGGTATTTGGTATAGCGAAGCTGATACGTCTTTGCGGAATGTCGCTGACTGACACGAAGTCTTCAGTGAAGATTGGGAAGGACCTTACGGAGCCATTCTGTACCAGACAAGGCCTAAAACAAGGCGACAGCCTATCGTGCGATCTCTTCAACATAGTGATGGAGATGATAGTGAGAAAAGCTGCAGTAAACACGAGTGGCACCTGGTCGAAAACTGCGGGATGTGACTGCAACCTTCTCAGGTATACAGAAGGAATAAGCGGAAATGGGTCTAATGGTGAACGAGGACAAACAAAGTTAATAGTTTCAACGAACAAAGAATCTCACTCGTTTGGGAAACTGCGTGACAACTACAATTTCGAGGTGGTACATAATTTTGCCTACCTAGGCTCCACCATCAACAAAGCAAATAATGTCAGCCTAGAAATCCGGAGAAGAATCCTGCTTGCAAATAAATGCTACTACGGACTAAGCAAGCGACCAAAACTCCGTTGGAAAGACCAGGTTACTGAGAACCTTACAGAACTTGGTATGACTAACTGGAGAAGAAGCGCAGAAGATCAAGGCGCTTATAATATTTTTCTACGTGCGGTATATAATCCACTGGGATTGCAAATAAGTACCAGCTAAGTAAGTAAGTACGTAAGTTATTTTGTAGCAGTTACAATAAAACTGTTGCACTCCGTGGCGTATGATTTACGTGGAATATTACTACTTACGATACTTACTAACATCAAATCAATATTAAATTATTATGGCATGTAGCTTGACAAACCGAATGATACAGTACTTCTTCTTGTTGGGGCTACTTTCACGTGCGGTTCTCAGAGTTGAGTCCCAAAAACATGTGTTGTACTGTGTTGTTATTAGAATACATCTATTTCCGCATCATATGCCAATTGCTGTTGCCTTGTGTCCCAAAACACACAAACAATTTATGCAATGGTTTACATATGATCCAAACAATTGTAATGACAACACCATCAACCATCACTGCACAGTCAGTCTGTTGTTGATCCGGAGAAAGTTATCCCCCCAACGAACGACCAACAACAGCAACAACACCAGATTACTTGAAGCAGTTACTGAATTCTTATGGATCATCCCAAATCCAATGAGCCAAAGGAAACCCAAAAGTCACCATAAAAAATTGTATTAAAATTCACAAAACGAACAGACAACGCCAAGGGAAAGAGTCAAAAATCCAAAACGAAACAACATCATTATTTTGATGATGTTACCAATGACTTTATATGGAGTTATGAAAATGACGATGGCTGAAATGACTCAAAACGAAATAAATTGAAACACATTATTCGCAAATTTAAAAAGGCATCAACGAATTCACTGACTGCATGGATGATGAACAAAACGAAGGACGGTCCAAAGGACAGATGCTCTAGAATAACAGAAAACAACACTGTAAACAACAACAGCAACACATTTGATTGTGCGAGTGAGAATATTTGCAGTAAAATTTGGGTTTATTTTCCGGTCCTTTGTTTGGTAACAGCGCCAAAGCGAGACTGCGCTGAAAACAATGAATTGAAAAGTACAATTTGAACTTTTATGGCTTATGGAAATTATAGAGAACAACGAAATATACAGTGACAGCAACAGCAATAGCTATAGCGACAGCGACACTGGCAGATCAATTAAAAGATATGAAATTTTATTAGATTTCCTTGGGGTTGTTAGGTTAATTAAACCTTTTTGTTTTCATGCACAGTCTGTTTGTGTGTGTATGACCTGACCCATGGCCCAAACGCCCAGAGATTTCCGGCTGGATGATGAATAGCTCGGAAGGAAATGTCATCAATTTATTACTGCTGTTAACCAAAATTAAACGAAACGAAAGAAAGGGTTTTCATTAACATGGTAGGGGTGCAGCAGTAAATAAACAATGACAAATGTCGCTGGGCGGAAAGGGGACGTTAATAGAAAAACAGGCGGCAGTACACAATACCATGGATAATTTGAAATGATATTGGCTGACAGATACAAGGTGTCCCTCACCGTTCTAATTAACTGTTAATTTAGAGTGAGGACAAAAAAGTTTCCTGAAATTACACAAAATATTATGAACAGTGTTAATTTAATAACTGGCGTAAAACGCATTAGGACTTTTGTCTAAAGTTAGCAAGGGGGTGCCACGTCAAAGGCGACTCGCAATCTCCAAATGGTTAGAATTAAACAACGCTGCTGCAAGAAACTTAGTGGACATAACGAGATGCTCGCAAAGTCTTACGGCATAGGTTAGGCTATGCTCACATGGGTCCTAGTATGAGTCCTGTTGTGAAAACATTTTCAAATTTTCGCACCAAATATTCCTATTCTGTTCGATCAACGTCGCTATCAAGCCATTTCATTGCTCTGATAAAGGCATGGATGTTCCGCAAATCGCCTATTGAAAGACAAGTATTGTCAAGAAGTGTACGATGACCAAGCTTTTCATATCTCAGATCACCAAAAGCAGGACAGTGGCATAAAAGATGCACCGTGGTCTCCTCTTCTTCCTCATCTCTCCCCATCACTCCTTAGCAATGAGTTTCTGTTTCACCGAAATTAGCTGTTCCCCCCTTGTGTGATGGATCCCAATGGGACCGTAAACCGCCGCTCGAGTTCACGGTTGTGGCGGAGACCCATTTCTAACGATTGATTCTCAATACTCAAAAAGGCAGCAGTTACATACCGCAATCCTCGGCCATTAACATCTACATCATCGGCATACGCCAGTAGCATGTGCATTTTATTAAAGATGGTACAGGTGGCCTTTACTGCAGCCTTCCGGAAAATCGTTTCCATTATAATGTTAAAGAGATCGCATGACAGATTATAGCCTCGTCTAAAGCTTCGCTTGGTAGAAATAGGTTCGGTAAGATTTTTGCCTATTTTCACTGAAGACTTCGTGGCAGTTTCATATCTTTCTTTCATATCGGACTGTCGAATGCAGCTTTATAATCGATGAACAGATGGTAGTTGTTGATCTGCACTTCTTGGGTCTTCTCCAGAATTTGTCGTAGTGTGAATATCTGGTCGGTCGTGGATTAACCTATAGCACACTAGACAGGACCTTGTATGCGATGGATAAAAGGCAAATTCCGCGAAAGTTGCTACACACACTTAAATCACCTTTCTTAAGCACAGGACATGGAACACATAGATTCCTATCATCGGCCATACATTCTTTGAGCCAAATCTTGTTAATTAGCTGGTGCATGATTGTTTCCACCTCATCGCCGCCGGTTTTAAAAAGATCCGCCGGTAGTTCATCGGCTCCAGCAGATGATTCCGTTTTGACTCTGTGGTGGACAGTCTACTCCGTCGTCTATGATTGGTGTGATTTCGTCACTTATGTTGTCTTCGGGAACGATTAGAGATCGAAAGTGTCCCATCCACATTTGCAGCACACTCTGAATGTCAGTGACCAGATTTTCGTCTCCATCCTTACAGGTGGGGATCCCTGTTCAAAAACATTTGCTTTTTACCTTTAGGTAGAACTTTCGGGCTTCATATCTATCCCTGTAGTTTTCGATACCCTACCTCTCTCTTTTCTTCCATAGATGATTTTTACGCCTAAAGAGGCGTGTGATCTCCCTCCCCCTCTCATTATAACACTCCGTCACTGCACGCGCTGGCATTGGCTGCAGTTTTGTCCTGTATGCAACATACATTTCCTCAGACATTTCGCGATATTCATCATCGTACCAGGGCTTATCTGAGGTCGGTTTTTCTTAACCCAGTACGGTCGTTGCGGTAGTGCTCATAGAATTTTCAATATGCTGTCATTGGGTGTCGGGCACATCGTTGTTCGCAGTAATTGACAGAATTGGTTGGAGTAGGCATTGGCTATCTAAGTGGTATGCAGCTTTGTGATAACTAGCTTCCTTTTCATTTGGTTTGAAGCGTTTTTGGCACTACTTAAACGTGTGCGTACCTTAGCTGCAAATAGTTGCTAACGCTTGAGACTTGCCTTCCATAAATTACCACGTGATCAATCCGATTTCTTGTATATTGATCGGGAGATAACCAGGTTGCCTTGTGGATATCTTTATGGGGGAATCTGGTTCCACTCACAACCGTTATCTCATAATCTGAGAGCTTGGGGTCTTTTTGACATAATCATTGCAAGCCGGCTGATTTTAAGAGTCGTAATAGATTTTACGTTGGAGATATCTAAAACGACCGTCAGCTGCTTCAGTAGGGGTGGGGGTGGCTGGGGGTATCCGTGAATCTGGTAAAAAATCTCCCAGAACAATTCAGTCATAGGCATCCCATAGGCACATAGACACAATCACCAATTCACATGACTCAAAAGTATTGTTTGATTCAAAACAGACAGTCATTGTTTGAGTGTTATAAAAGCAACTCCACACACGCTTATTTCGTAGTCAACACAAAGGAAGTCAAAGAAACAATGTTCAACACAATCAATACTACACACAAGCACACAATGTTGTTGTGTGCATGCCTTCGGTTATTTCTACCACTATCCTAAATGTATTCGTTATGTAGAAGTAGGATAAGGAATTACCGGATACTTTTTGAAGGGGTGATACCCTTGTTTACGGGTTTTAATTGTGGCTAATATTAAGAAATATAGAGAAATTAAGAGAAGTTGACGTTTCTGATACGCCCAGTTACCATAACCGGAATCGGAGATATCTAAAACGACCGTCAGCTGCTTCAGTAGGGGTGGGGGTGGCTGGGGGTATCCGTGAATCTGGTAAAAAATCTCCCAGAACAATTCAGTCATAGGCATCCCATAGGCACATAGACACAATCACCAATTCACATGACTCAAAAGTATTGTTTGATTCAAAACAGACAGTCATTGTTTGAGTGTTATAAAAGCAACTCCACACACGCTTATTTCGTAGTCAACACAAAGGAAGTCAAAGAAACAATGTTCAACACAATCAATACTACACACAAGCACACAATGTTGTTGTGTGCATGCCTTCGGTTATTTCTACCACTATCCTAAATGTATTCGTTATGTAGAAGTAGGATAAGGAATTACCGGATACTTTTTGAAGGGGTGATACCCTTGTTTACGGGTTTTAATTGTGGCTAATATTAAGAAATATAGAGAAATTAAGAGAAGTTGACGTTTCTGATACGCCCAGTTACCATAACCGGAATCGAAACACCTCTCCCAATACTCCGCAAAGAAATCCAAAGTTGTTTCACAGAAAAAAATTACGACAAATTGGTTGTCATATTGAATACCATTTCCTAAATACAATTAAATATTTATAAATAAAAACAAACAGTTTTGCTATAGTTACAATTTGTCTATTTTAGTTAAATTTGAAAAGTGGTTGTAAATTTGTCAATATGGGCGTCGGGAGTGTGATGCAAGGCAAAGCTTCTGATCGGTTTAACTTGGCAAACCCAGAGTGATCCTTGCCAATTGCACTTCAAGTCTACTCACAGAGCTCCGTATTCGTGGTACTACTGCGAACGGAGTACCTCCACGTGGTGACGCCTGGAAACGTGCTTCTGACACCCGTCAGAGCACGGCTAACTGTGAGGGGCGAAACCTAAAACCCAGGCACGTCAGCTCAGAGTGAGCGGTACCCTGGTCAGCGTCTGACCCAGAATGGGCGGCTGCAATAAAATCCTGGCAGGAGGAGAAAACTGCGACGTGGTGCGCTGGGCTTGCAACCCGCCACTGACGTATAACCGATTGCAATGAAAAGAAGTAAAATAAGAATAAAACGGACCCCCCAAAATATTGACGACCACCGCAAACGAATTAAGGACCATGATTTGAGGATATGCACCTGGAATGTTAGAACACTGTATAGACCAGGTGCCTCCATCCAACTGGCGGAAGTCCTCGAAAAATACAAGGCTGACATAACCGCTTTACAGGAAATCCGGTGGACGGGACACGGGTGCTCGCGCAAGAAGTCTTGCGACATCTACTATAGTGGCCATGCGGACAAGCACGAGTTTGGTTGTGGATTTGTGGTTGGCAAGAGACTGCGACACCTAGTCTCAAGGTTCAACCCGGTGTGTGAACGTATAGCCACCATAAGAGTCAAAACTAAGTTTTTCCACATAACACTTATATGTGCCCATGCTCCGACAGAAGAGAAAAGCGATGAGGACAAAGACGAGTTCTACGAGAGCCTAGAAAATGTATATGACCGTAGCCCCAGCCATGACATCAAAATTGTACTAGGCGATTTTAATGCTAAAATAGGCAGGGAGACCGCATTTGAGCCTACAATCGGAAAATTCAGTCTGCACACCGAAACGTCGAACAATGGCATCAGACTGATTGATTTCTCTGCGGCAAGAAATATGGTAGTTAGCAGCACTAGATTTGACCATAAAAATATTCATAAGGCAACATGGTTATCTCCAGATCATTTGACGAGGAATCAGATAGATCACGTGGTAGTCGATGGAAGGCACGCATCGAGTGTTCTGGACGTACGAGTGATCAGGGGTGCGAACATTGACTCCGATCACTTCCTTACCGCAGTTAAGGTACGCACTAGGCTAAGCATGGCGAAAAACGTACGTAACCAGGCACAACGAAAGCTGGACATCGGTAAACTGCGGACCACAGAGGTAGCGGACGCCTACTCCAACCACCTAACTCAACTGCTGCGGAATGCTCCAACCCCTGATAATATAACCTCGCAGTGGCAATATATAGCCGACTCCATAGAACGGACTGCGAGAAGCGTACTTGGGTACTCAAAGCCGTCTCAAGAAGATGCCTGGTACGATGATGAATGTCGCAATGCCACGAGAGAGACGAATGCTGCATACAGGGCAAAACTGCAGCCAATGGCAACGCGAGCTGTTCGTGAACGGCACAGGGAGAAGAGACGAGAGGCAACTCGTCTTTTTACAAGAAAAAAGAAGGAGCTGAAGAAGAGGCAGGATGAGTGCACTGAGTTGCTCCGAAGTAGAGGGGAAGCCCGAAAATTCTACAAGAGAGTTAAAGCTAGAATGCGTGGAACAGGGTTGCCCTCCTGCAAGGACAGCGATGGTCAGCTAGTGACGGATCCGGATAACGTTCTGAAGATATGGAGAGATCACTTTAGAAATTTACTGGATACTGACACCACTCCAGAAGACCCCGCTCCAATCCATGACGATGGTATTAACTGTCCACCTCCGAGCCAGAGCGAGATACGTATGGCCATCTCCCGCCTTAAAAACAACAAAGCTGCTGGAGCCGATGGTCTCCCTGCTGAATTGTTTAAGGCTGGCGGGGAGGAGCTGATTAGGAGCATGCATCAGCTCATGGAGAACATCTGGCAAGAGGAGAGCATGCCCGGGGATTGGAGTCTCAGTCTGTTATGTCCCATATACAAGAAAGGAGATCGTAGTGAATGTAAGAACTATCGTGGAATAAGCCTATTACCAATTGCGTACAAGGTCCTTTCAAGCGTATTGTGTGAACGTCTAAAGCCAATTGTAGAAAAACTAATTGGACCATATCAGTGCGGCTTTAGACCTGGCAAATCTACGACGGATCAAATATTCACGTTACGACAAATCCTGGAAAAAACCCATGAAAAGCAGATCGACACCTACCACCTCTTTGTCGACTACAAAGCTGCCTTCGACTCTCCGATAAGGAATAGGCTTTATGAGGCTATGTCTGAGTTTGGTATTCCTGCAAAGCTAATCCGACTTTGCAGATGTACCCTAGAAAACACCAAATCCTCGATTAAGATTGGTAAAGATCAGTCTGAACCATTCAACACGGAAAGAGGTCTCAGGCAGGGCGATAGCCTGTCCTGTACACTATTTAATATAGTTATGGAGAAGGTGATGAGAAAGGCTGGTGTCAACATGTCTGGCACCATATTCCACAAAAGCCACATGCCACTAGCCTACGCCGATGATATAGATATCATTGGCCGAAATCTGCGGGACGTTACTGCAGTCTTCTCATCCCTAGAAAAGGAGTCGGCAAAAATGGGTTTAGCGGTCAACGAGGACAAGACAAAAATAATGATTTCGACGAACAAAGAGTCCTCTCGATGGGGACGCAGCGTCAACGTTGAAGATTATTGTTTTGAGGTAGTTGATGAGTTTACCTACCTCGGATCTTCCGTCAATAAGAAAAATAATGTCAGCCAAGAAATTAAGCGGAGAATAGTGCTAGCCAATAGATGTTTTTACGGACTTCGGCAGCACTTTAGTAATACCACCTTATCTCGGAATACTAAGAAACAGCTTTACCAGGTGCTAATCTTACCCGTTCTTTTGTATGCTGCCGAATCATGGGTGCTTACGACAACGGACATACAAAACCTGGGAGTATTCGAGAGGAAAGTACTCCGAAAAATTTATGGACCTATCTGTGTCGACGGCGAGTTTCGCCATCGGATGAACCATGAGCTGTATGAGCTTTACCACGACATCGACGTAGCTAAAAGAGTCAGAATGCAACGACTACGATGGCTGGGTCATGTTGCCAGGATGGATGTAAATGCTCCAGCGAGAAAGGTGTTTGAAGGCGAACCTGAAGGACGGCGCAGAGCAGGGAGACCCAAACTCCGTTGGAAGGACCAAGTGATAGGCGATGTGCCATCATCTGGTAGGACTAACTGGAGAACACACGCACAAGACCGAAGCGTGTGGAATTCTTTAGTACTTCAGGCCTCAAACTGATAAACCATGTTTGTAAGTTGTAATGGGCCACTTAAGTAAGTAAGTATGACAATTTACAAACATGTTCAAATGGAAAAGTTGTTATAAATCGAAATTAAATGCTAACAATGATATTTAATTACTTAACAACAGTTGTGTTTTTTCTGTGTTATTATTTTGTAGTTAATTAACGCCAACAGTTTGAAATATTACAAACATTTAAATGAAACCAAGGATGTGAAGGCGGCCCTAAATTTATCCACTCCAGCTCGGTGCAAATTCCATTGCAATGTTTTCAATTTTCTATAACTCATTCACCAAATAGCGAATATGACATTCCATGGCATAAAGTTTATTCTCCCTCTCGTTTATGGAATTTCATGTTCATGTTCATCATGAAAAATTCCAGAAAATTCCACTACATAACAACATTGAACATAGTACTCCTCTGTGCCGTTAAATTCTAACATCGGCAAAGTGAGAAGCTGCCAGTAAATTGGTTTAAAAAATATGACCCAATTTTCATAACCCAAAACGTAACTAACTAAAGTCTGGTGGTATGATCATCATACCAATGTCACAGATGTATATGCAAAAATTCTGCTGTTGTCGCAAATTCCTTTTAACGCCAGCAACAATCATCAACACCCTGGACCACAACCAGAGAAGTGAAAAGCTCTGCAGCAATGGTAGCGTTGGGGAGAAGAGAAGACAAAAAACATAGATGACAACCACAGTACCATGTAAAATAGGCTTGAGGCTTTAGTCGTAGAAAGACAGCTGAGGTTAGGGTAAGAACAGAAAAACACAAAGAGAGAGGCTGAGACGCAAAGAAAATTAAAAAGAAAAATCTATGTACATCTTTAAAAGCCACGGACGGGAGGGTGAAGTGTCAAAAGGTGCATCAATATGCTAAGTTGGCATTATTGTTAATGCCGCGCGTCGCCTCTGTCGTCGCTGCATGACATTTAACCAAGTGTTGCCAACTTAATGTTGGCTGTCATAGAATCATGCTGTGGTCGCTGGCCGCATGAGAGGGCAGAGCGTGAGTGTTAGCGAGTGAGTTGGTGGCGGGCGTGAAAATGACGCATTTAGACTTATTTTTCATTTAACAGCATTGTTGTTTATGTAAAAGTCATTGTTGGTCCTGTTTTTTGCTGTTTCAGTTGTTGTTGTTGTTGTTGTTGGTGATGGTAAGGCAGCTACAGCTGCCGCTGCTGTTGCTCTTTTATGATTGCTATACGAATATTGTTGTTAGCAATGAACACGTGTTTATTTTATCGGTGTCGATGGTGATGATGATGATGATGTGGTTGCTGCCGTTGGTTATGTTGTTGTCGTTGTTGTTGCATTGCATTAATCGACAATGTCGTGACACACTGTGGTTATGAATTGTTTTCATTGTTGGCATTCATAAAAGGGATTTTTGTTTTCAGTGTTAAAAAATCTTTAACTGGAATTGTCGCCAAGCGCTCTTGGCAGTTACTGTCGTTGTTGTTGTTATAGTTGGCATTGGTGGATACTGCGGATGCTCAGCTAGTGGATACTGATCTCAATGTTGCTGGCGGTGCTGTTACTAAAGCCTCCCTCGCTTGGTTGGTGGTTTTCCATATCTTGTTATGTTCGACTACACACATATGATGACAATGGCATTTGACCACTTTTGTTCCTTCTCCACCTCTTGCTCTGTTAACAATACCAATATACTGCAAGCAACCAACAACAACATCCCCGAAACCATACAACATGTATTGACAATTCATTGTCAATAAACAGCAATAACAACAGTGGCAGCAGCAGCAGCAGCATCAGCAACAATACAAAGAAACTCAATAGAGGGTGGTGGAAGAGGAGCACACGAGAACAACGTTAACGAAAGTGGGCTGTGAAGAACGCAAAGGAGGATATGTTGCTGGCAGAGTAAAAGGTCATATAGCATTTATTTGTTTGCAATTGACAATGTTTTCCAATTCTGTTGTTCGCTTTGTCGATTTGTGTTTGTGTGTGTTAAATATTCTGAAATAAACAGTGAAGAGACCGAGACAAAGAGCCACAGGGATGGAGGAGGAGAGGGAGGGAGGACAACATACGACAACAATAATCGTCAAAAAACAATATTCATATTTAAAAGTTGACAACAGATTGTCGTTGCTGCTGATTCTGATGCTGATGTTGCTGTTGGTATTCTAGTAGTAGTTGTGACATTTTCTTTTGTTTCTGCCGTTTTCGAAATATCAAAGTTAAAGGACAGTTATAAATGGAGATGTCGCCGTGCTGAATCCATAATTGATATTCGTTTTATTTATTCCATCCGATAAACTACTGGATTTTGATTAAAGTACCGTTATGCTGTGATTGGTTTAAACGTATTTCAATATCCTTTAAACAAAAGTTAAGTTTGTTATATGTTGTGTGTGTGAGGAATTGCGTTTTTAATAAAGAACGTATGGAAATCTACAATGGTTTGAGCAGATATTAAATCTGTCGGTCATATTTAAGGATTTGAAGTGAAATTTTGTGATAAAGTGATACGGTTTATTACACAGTACAACATTTATCAGCTCATTGATTTGGAACTTAATTCAGAGAACTGTACGTGAAAGTAGCCTCTAAAAGAAGAAGTTCTGCATCATTAAAACGAATGATTACATGCCATAATAATTTAATATTGATATGAAGTTAGTAAGTATTGTATAGGGAAACCGCTTAACCAATTTTTTCTGACTCCTTTTCTAGTGGTGAGAAGACTGCAGTAGCATCCCGCAGATTTTGGCCAATGATGTCTATGTCATCGGCATAGGCATGTGGCACTTGTTGAATTTGGTGCCAGACATGTTCACACCAGCCTTTCTCATCGCTGGTTCAGAGTGATCCTTACCAATCTTAGCCAAGGATTAAATGTTTCCCAAAGTACATCAGCAAAGTCGAATTAGCTCTGCAGGAATACCAAACTCAGACATGGCCTCATATAGCCTATTCCTTATCGGAGAGTCGAAGGCAGCTTTGTAGTCGATCGATCTGCTTTTCATGATTTTTTTTTTCAGTATATGTTTTAAAGTGTATTTTTGATCCGTCATACATTTAGCAGGTCTAAAGCTGCTTTGAAAATGTCCAATTAGTTTTTCTACAATTGCCGATTTCACAAAATATGCCCTAAAGGATCTTGTACGCAATTGGTAATAGGCTTATGCCAAGGTAGTTCTTACATTCGGGGCCGGCCGTGGCAAGATGGTTAGAACACGCGACTACCATGCGGGAGATCCCAGGTTCAACTCCTCGCTCAAGTCATCAAAAAAAAAAAGAAACAAAGAAATTTTTCTTTCATTGCCGGCCCCTCGGTGTTGTCGTCACCAACTTCACAGTATAAGTGTCGAGTCGATCGACATGTCCAGTAAAAGCTTCTCAAACGGTGACGTTTGCATTCCTCGATAAACAAGTAGGTGCCGTTAGTTGCGAATTGTAAGGAATGTTTACGTTGATTTGACCACCACTGTACAAACACGTATAGCTTAGCTTCTATTGTTATGTTAAAGATTCTTACTCATTTACCATCGTCTATCTTACGGTTATTGTAGAAAAATTCTGAGTGTTCTCTTTCTAACACAGGAACATAGAAAGATTTCGCATCTCCTACTCTCACCTACTTCCGCATACACAAGTCTGCAAACCATGTATAAGCCCGGCTCGAACGCAAGCTTGCGATAGCTCAGCGGGAAGTAGTGTCGCTGGAAATTCGAAAGGCCCAGGTTCAAATCCCACGAAGGCCGAAATATATTAGTATTTTTTTAAATTTTATTTTTTATATGCTTTAGGAAGAAGATAGCGTTAGTATTATAGAATTCTATTTTTAGCATTGCGGTACATAGAGGAAAGAAAGGGATAGTATTTTGTAAATGCATTTGAGTGCAACTTAGCAACGGCATCTATTTCTTTTTAAAAAATGCTCAAATAGACTAAAACTTAGTGGTGAATTTAATAAAGCAAATTCATACGAAACTGTGTTGCTTGTTGCTAAGCACTTTCAATTTCTTTTGTATTTCGGAGCTAACACCGTAAGACGTGCTTTTAAACTCGCAAAGGAAAGTTTAAGTGTAAATGAATTTTAAAGAGTAAAGTGATTGAAGTGAGTGTCAATTATAGCAGTGATTAATCTGTTTAAATACCAGACATCCTTCAGTTTTTCGAGAAAAATCACATCTAATCAAGTGAATCTTTATTTCTATTGAGGTAATTTTTGTGAATTTTTTTTTAATTATTATCGCTAAATATGACATTTGATTAGATTATTAGCCGCCAAGTGTTGCACCAAGCCGAGGGGGGCAAGCTTAAAGAAAAATTTTGAAATCCCAAGGAAATCACTTTGGAAATCTTTGGAATGTTTGAAGTATATATGTAAACGGAATTGCTCCATATATATGAGGAAATTTTCGCCTTGGAAAATTTTTGGTAAAAGCTCCCCACTTTAAAATTTCAATTGGGAAATTCCTGGCACAAAATATAAGTGAAAATTATTAACAAATTTCAAGGTGAGAAGTGAATTTTTACATTTTTTTTTTGTCCCTAAAAAGTTTTATATTCCAACAGTTGACCTCTTGTACCTTTGAGCAAAATCCTCACTTTCGGGAGCGTTCAACGGGCCACGAGAGTGAGGACACACTTTTTTTTCCTCCCACGCCCGGTTACGCCAACCCAATCGGAAAAAAACCAAGGGCAATTTGCGAACTTTGTAAGCGAGCTAGAGGCTTGAATCTTCATTTACTCCATCCTGAGTCCTGATTATAAATTCAATCCAGGATCGTCCTCTTTATCACATCAGACCCGTTACATTTTGAAGACGCCGACCTTTTTATACCACATTTTAATCAGTATCATAAGTTATGTACAGATTAATGTATATTTTGGGTAAAGTATACATGCAAAATTTTTGATTTAATGTTTTCGGAAACTCCACAGCAGCTAAGTACCGTTCATCGAGGCCTCGACGATCTGACAACAACATAATATTCTGCAATTGGTGAGTGTTACGACAATTTTTTTATATTTTTTATCATAATATAATCAAAAATTTTGCAAAAATACATACACCATTTAACTCAAAATAATTTTATTATATTTAAGTAGAATTTTGTATTATCCTCCCGCGTTTTTTTTTTTAAATTTTGGTTAAACGAATATTCGAATGAATATATTGTACCCTACCCCTTACCCAGTATAGCTTAGGTACATCCGTATGTACACATCCGAAATTCATGGATTAGAAATTTTACCATATATGAATTTGAAATACAGATATCTCTTTTGATATCTTTGTTAATGTTTTTCTCTCATGCTAGAGTGGAATTGAGTTGTAATATTAGCAGAGATCAACACTCTCAAACTTGCGAGCTAACATAAGAGATTCTTTGTCAATATTGATTTACATGTTATTGTCTCTACCTGTTAACGATCACGGTGATGAGAGTATTATAATCACTGTTAACAGACAATACCTCTCTTAATTTTTCGAACATTATAATCTCTTTTATATAGAGTATAACGCTGCATTGTCTGCTTATACGATAGAGATTGGTTTTTTTGTTTTGTTTACATTCTCTCTATTCTAAAAATAGATCACAGTCAGATATGGACTGTTAACTACATATATATATATATATAACCCGTGAATATATCACATTTTTTTTGCTTTACTTATTTTGAGATTAACATATGATGAGAGAATGAGAGATTTATCATAAAGTATCTATAAAATATTTATTATTACTAAAGCTGTTTTTTTTGATAATTATATCTTTTGCGATACATTATGTTAGTATTAAGATGTATATGAAGTTGTTAATAAAATAAGAAACATGGAATTCTAAATCTTGTTCTTATGGTGGAAATCTAGGTCAGAGTAAATAATTTTGTTTGGGGTCTTGGAAACGCGTACAGCCACCAAGACTATGGTTGGGCTTAGGGTTTAGAGGCTGAGGATTTCATAACATCTAAGAAATCCGTATCTCCGCGACTGATAATCATTTTTTTTCTTTGTTCAATTTTAAATTTTTCCCTCAGGTCATTGTTTTTGTATGACTAACTGGTCCATCCATCTTTTCATTTTTGAGTAAATTTAATCCGGGAGTCTATAATAAATTTTTTTGTTTATGTGCATGTTTGTAGCTTTTCGGATACGAGGCAGACAACGAACCCCCCGCCCGACTGTTAGCTAGCTTTAATGGCTCCCAGTCTGTTTTGTATTTAACTAAACAAGTTACCTTTAACATCTTCTACAAACATTTCGAAAAGTGGTTTTACGTTACTATTCGCGGTATCCAAAACATAGTTTTTTTTTTTTTGAGTTTACGCTTTTCGTACATTACAGAATCTAAAAATAGAAAGCGTGCATGCTCCTAATCAGATCCTCCCTAACTTAAACAATACAACAATACAGCAGGGAGATTATCTACTACAGCCGCTTTGTTATTTTTAAGGCGGGATATTGTCACACGAATCTCGCTCCAGCTCGAAGGTGCACAGTTAATACCATCGTCTTAGATTGGAGTGGGATCTTATGGAGTGGTGTCCATATCCAGTAGATTGCAGAAATGTTCTCTCCATATCTTTAGAATGTTATCCGGGTCCGTCACAAGCTGGCCATCGCTGTCCCAGCAGGAGGGCAACCCTGTTCCATACATTCTCGCCTTAACTTCGAAGTAAATCAGCGCACTCATCCTGTCTCATCTTTAGCTGCTTCTTTTTCCCTCTAAAAAGACGAGTTGCCTGTTGTCTCTTTCGCCCTGTGCCGTTCACGAACAGGTCGCATTGCCATTGACTGCAGTTTCGCCCTGTATGCAGCAACGGTCTCTCTCGTGGCATTGCGACATTCATCATCGTACCAGGCGTCTTCTTAAGACGGCTTTGAGTACCCATGTACGCTTCGTGCAGTCCGTTTTATAGAGTCGGTTATATATTGCCACTGCGAGATAATGTTATTGGAGCATTCCGTAGCAGTTGAGTAAGGTGGTTGGAGTAGGCATCCGCTACCTCTGTGGTCCGCTTGATTACTTAGGTTTTTCGCCATGCCTTGCCTTGTGCGTACCTTAACTGCGGTAAGGTAGTGGTCGAAGTAAATGTTCGCACCTCTGATTACTCGTACGTCCAGAATACTCGAAGCGTGCTTTCCATCGACTAACACGTGATGTATCTGATCAATTGATCTGGAGATAACCATGTTGCCATGTTATACCATATTTCTTGCCGCAGAGAAATCAATCAAATGATGCCATTGTTCGACGTTTCGGTGTTCATACTGAATTTTCCGAAGGTAGCCTCCAATGCGGTATCCCTGCCTAGTTTAGCATTTAAATCGCTTAGTACAATTTTGATGTCATGGCTGGGGCTACGGTCATATACATTTTCTAGGCTCTCGTAGAACTCGTCTTTGTCCTCATCGCTTTTCTCTTCTGTCGGAGCATGGGCACACTACAGAAGATGTTGCACGTCTTCATGCGCGAGCATCCGTGTCCCGTCCACCAGATTTTCTATTAAGCGGCTATGTCAGCCTTGTATTCATCAAGGACTTCTGCTAGTTGGATGGAGGCAACTGGTCTATACAGTGTTCCAACATTCCAGGTGCATATCCTTAAATCATAGTTCTTAATTCGTTTGCGGTGGTCGTCAACATTTTGGGGCGTCCATTTTGTTCTTTTCTTACTTCGTTTCATTGTAATAGTTCAAACGTCAGTGGCGGATTGCAAGCCCAGCGCACCACGTCACAGTTTTCTTCTGCGGTCAGGATTTTATTACAGCCGCTTATTCTGGGTCGGACGGGGTACCGCTCACTCTGAGCCGATGTGCCTGGATTTAAGGTTTCGCCCCTCACAGCAGTGCTTTGACGGGTGTCAAAACCACGTTTCCAGGCGTCACCACGTGGAGGTTTTCCGTCCACAGTAGTACCACGAATACGGAGCTCTGTAAGTAGACTTGATGCGTAATTGACAAGAATCACTCTGGGTTTACAAAGTTAGAACGATCAGAAGCTTTACCTTGCATCACACTCCCGACGTCAATGATCAAGGTATATGTACCTATAATGTTCGGACTCTTTGATGAGTCCTGTGCCACTATCCACGGAAAACCAGGAATTCGGATCTGATATTGTAATCGACATGAGGCGAAATATTACTACATCATGGTGAATGGCGCACGTTCCCTGGTCGCCAGGTAAATACAAGCCCCAACACCCCTAACTCTTACGTAGCACAACATATGTTTTTCCTGATATTGCCTCGCTAATATAGCCAACATACCTGTAGCAATACCCTTCCCTAATCCTAATTTCCAAGAAATAATTCTCAAATTATTTCAATTTAATTTTGTTTTATTTTTTGCAATCAAAATTATGTTCGCTTAATTCCATTCGCTCGCTCAGCAACAATTTATGCGAAGATAAATCTTTATATAATTTTTTGCAATTTAAATTGCTCAGATTGCCATTATGTTCTGCCTGTGTTCGTTCGTTCTCTTTGGTTCTCCGGTTACAATTCGAAATCATTTCATTTAGTTGCAAGTTCCACAAATTGTATCTGGAGGCAATTTGGATGTTAGTTTAAATAACGAATTATAAGTAAATAAAAAAGCAATTAAAAAACTTCCACTAAAATAAAGCAGCCAACTGAAGAGAAGATGAAGATGAGGAAACAGTTGCACAATTTGATAACGAATATAATCGAAAAGTAGCAGCAGCATCACAGATACTGTGGCAGTAACTTCTTGACCGGCCGATTAGGTTGGTGGTAGTGGTGGTGGTGATGGTGCTGGTGACCACCTCATTCTGGTTTGCTATAGAAGAAAAGATGCAGAAAACAATGTATAAAAAAAAATTGTTTGGCAAATGTGAAAGTAATGTGTTCTTAACACGCGAATTATGATTTTGCAATAGCAGCAGCGCAGCGGCAATGGTCACATATATCCAATGCCAACATTGTTGCATTGTGTCCAGCTATTCAACAACCTTGATTGCATTTTAATCATTGTGTTACAATGATTTTTTCTCTTCTCTCTTATACTGTAGTTACTTTTTGTTTGTTAGTTTGTTACGCACAAACGAGTAAATTAATCGTTTCTTTTACTTGGATTTGCAGTGGTACCAACAACAAACTACTCCTCCTTCTTGTAGGTAGGGATCCTTGCTTTGGTTTGATGTTCACTTCCACTTTTTTTCTGTGCGGTCATTCGTACTTCATGAAAGCGAATGAAGACTCAATTTACACACCTTTGCCAAAAACAAAAACATGAAAACAAAATTGGTGTTATTCATATAGGTATCAACAGTAACCTTATGGAAGATGAGCCAAAGATTGCAATTGACCATGTTGAACAGTGGTGTAGTGGGATGAAATGTTGTTGAAAAACAATTATCTAATAACACAGTACAACATATTTCAGCTCAATGAATTGGGACTCAATTATGAAAACTGCAAGTGAAAATAGCCCCACAAAAAAGAACTTTTGCATCATTCGTTTTGTCATATAGGCTGCATTAATAATTTAATGGCCATAGAATTTTTTTTTCTCAAGAGTTGATTTTCAGCGCTTTTTCTATATTTTAACACGGTTATATCTCGGTATACCGTATGGAACATCTCTTTTGTGTCTGAAGCAAAGACGCCTTAAAAGAGGGAATGATAATCTAAATTCCAAAAGAAAGGAATGCATGAACTGTAGGAGCATAACGCTTCTTAGCATGGTAAACAAGGTCATAGCTAATACATATAATAACTTCAAGAACGCGCATTAAAAATCCAAGATTACATATCGGTTTGCTACCAATTCTCAATTTTTCTGACTTCTTCTCTATGTTTGTGATGACTGCAGTAACAGCCTACAGCTTACAACCAATTCAATAATATCTAATTTCAATAATATTTGTAACTTTGGATGAAATTCGCATGACTCTTGTTTACTACAACTGCACCCTTAAAGGATAGCAGGATAAACTTTCTTTCAGTCATTAAAAACCACTTTTGTTCATCTATCTTCTTCGACCACATTTCCGTTATTGTTCCTAGAAGCAAATAGCCACCTACTCGAATCAAAAATCCGGTTTGCCACCAATTCTCCGTTTTGCTGCCTACTTCACAATATTTGTGATGACTGCAGTTACAGTTTGAAGCTTACAACTAATGATTTTGTTAATATCTTTGGTTGAATTTCGTATAACTCTTGTCTAGTACAGCTGTGTACTTTATTATCTTTAAAAGTACGTTAACATGATAGCAGGATAAATTTTCTTTAGGTCACTAAAAAACAACTTCGTCTTTGTCTATATCACTTGACCACATTGCCATCATTGTCCTTGCAAGAGAAGAGCCACCTTTCATCACAATTTTATTTACATTTAAGTGTCTCAAATCACTGTTACTTGCCGCAACACATAATGTTGCACACGATTATATGTGTTGGCATTTGGAGATGTTGCATCACCGTCATCATCATCATTATCTTCTTTTTTCCATCATGATTACTATCTTGCCAAGATCTTCTTTAGCATCCTACACCGCCTCCTCTTGATTCTCCTCCTCCTCGACGTTCTGGGGTTTCCTTACAATTCCTAAACGAACACTTTTCGTTTGTTTCTTTATAGGGCGTTATTTCGCTTGTTACTCGTCATTTAACTATTAACTGGCATGCAACAAATTTAGTTTCCTCTCGATGTAGTAGTGTGGCACGATAAAAAAAAGGATAATTGTCTGTCTGTAGTTGGATTGTTGTGGTTTATATGAAATTTTTGATACTCAACGAATTTAGTGTAAACGTCGTCGTCATCGTCGTCGTCATCATCATTGTATGTATGTTCTGGGAGTGTCCCAGAAATTAGATTGATTATCCGCCGTTAAGCGTTTTGAGAAAATAAATTATCCGCAGATATATAAAATTAAACTCATGATTAAAGGTGCATGATAACAACATGACTTTTGTTGCTGATTAATTAGTTCAATATGTTAAGTTCTGAAAGTCAATACACTTCGATTGGATGGCATGATATTGGTTAGATGCATGTGTGTGAAGCTAACCTAGTTTTTTTTAAACATTGTAAGACTTCGGCGGCGGTGGTGGTGTCTAAATAATTTAACCTTTTACTGGTGTTTAGCACTGTTCGTGACCAGGAAATACCATGTTGCAATATTTGCGTTATTATTATGGGTATATCGTGAGGTTAGATAGATTTGTAATATGTTCATAAGTTATCTTTTGAAATATTGAAGGCCATTTTATGATTAAGTTGCAGATTGTCTTCAAATGATTTATCATAAGCTCTTATTTTTGTTGTTTTTTTGTCCATGATTTACATGTGGTTTTAGTAATGGATAGAATAATTTAAAATAACTGCACGCATATATGTTGCATATATTTGATGCAGTTAGTAAATAGTCAATTACACAATTTAACTCTAACTAGATAACAACATTAACTATGTTGAAAGCCAGAGGTTAAAGTTTAAAGACATTAAAGGTTATAGAACTGGGATCTCTATCTGTAAAGATAGAGATGAGAATCTGGTCACTGAACTCAATGTTTCTCCATCCATATTTTTGCCGATCTATACTTATGTTAAAAAGAGGATTTGTTTGTCAGTTTGTTAGATTGTATGTAGGAGGTAATCTTCTAAAACCCCCTCCGATTTTAAACTATATATCAATTAAAAATTGCTGACGTGTCAAAAGCCGCGGAGCAACGCGAGCCGGAAAAGCTAGTCTCCTAGCATGACATGCAGCAATATAAATGTGCGTTTAGGATGAACATCTAACTAATTTGCATTTATTAACCAAAAAAGAAAGCTAGACAGCACCAAGCTGCATACCGACGAGATAGCCAATGCCTACGAAGCGTTATATTGAGAAAAGGAGAGAGATGGCACGCCTCTTCAGACGGAAAAAGCGTCTACGGAAGAAAAGAGAGAGCCAGGATATCAAAGAGTACATACAGGGATAGAGGTGAAACCCGAACGATCTACCAAAAGGTGAGAAGAAAATTCAGTAATCCATGACATCATTATGACATTGTAAGGGAGTATCTAAGTACTTACAGTCATTTTTACTTTAATGTCATTCACTATAACTCCTATTACAATGCTATTGAAATGGCACCTACTGACATCGTCACTTACTTCGTAATCAAGCGTGTTATCAAGCTCGCTTACGATTCCGCTTATAACGTAATTGCAACAGAAATTACACTTACTGACATCTTCGCTTACTTTGTATGCGAGAGGGCATCGATTAAACGAAATATGACACACCTGTGCTACGATGTTGCCTTTGTACTTTTCCGTTCCCACAGGTAGCATAAGTGACAAGATCACGCCTCATGCGATTAGCTTACAACGTGCATGCAACAACTAATAGACGCGATTTGCTTAAAGTACACATGCCCGATGATTGGAATGTGGGTGTTCTATGTCATGTGCTTAAGAAATCCAAATCAGTGCTACTTCGAGTTCTAAGCAAGCGATTTAACGACAAGGCCCGTGGACTTCGATAGCTCAGTGGAAGCGACGTAGATAAGCAATCCGAAGGTGACGGGTTCGATTCCCGGCCAGGACACAACCAAATCAACATCGATGGAAATAAATTTTCAAATACTTTCGAGTTCTCCAACCAAAAAACCCTATCCTACAGGCTTTCACTACAAAAATTCAGATTGTGCAAGGACCAAGGAAAAAGAAAATTATTCAAAAAATTAATAAACAAAATTAGTTGACGTCATCTTTGGATGAACTTGTCGGTTAAAATTCACAACATCATCTAACAATCTCTTGACACAAATCGTGGTATCTACAAAGGATCGAAACAGAGTTGCCAGCAATGATCGTATGATAATCGCCTTACATGCCCGATCGAGTGCTGATTAATTGAAAAAATAATCGGTATCAAAAATTATCACCCCAGTTACTTTCTCCAGATATTACAATAACAACAACGTCGCATGAACCATGAGCTGTACAACGGCATCGACGTAGTCAAGCACGTGAAAATAAACCGAATAGGCTGCCTTGGACACGTTGTACGAAACTCGATTGACAGCGCAGGAGGGGTCGACCAAAACTTCATTGGATGGACCGGGTGAAACAACTTTTATCAGAACATGGTGCGACGAACTATTTACGGAGCGCTGATGCTGGGATACCGGGAGACCATCGGCTCCAGCTGCTTTGTTATTTTTAAGGCGGGATATTGCCACACGTATCTCACTCTGGCTTAGAGAAGGACAGTTAATACCATCGTCTTGAATTGGAGCGGGGTCTTCTGGAGTGGTGTCCATATCCAGCAGTTTGTGAAATGTTCTTTCAATATCTCCAGAATGTTATCCGGGTCCGTCACTAGCTGGCCATCGCTGCCCCTGGAGAGTTGTACTCCATGTTCCATGCATTATCGCCATAACTTACTTAAAAAAAAACTAAATTTCCCTTAACACCCCATGAATGAGGTATGAGATAGGTTCTCGCGTTGTTGTGAATTAACACGCTTTCTATTTTTAGATTCACAACTAACGGCACCTACTTGTTTATCGACGAAACCGAACATCACTGTTTGATAGGCTTTAACTAGACATGCCGATTGACTCGATACTTATACTGCGACGTTGCTGTCGACAACATCGAGGGGGCCAGCAATGGAAGAAAAATGTAGATGACTGGAGGCGGGAATCGAACCCGGGATCTCGCGTGTTCTAATCATCATCCCACGGCCGGTCGCCTTAACTCTCTGGTAGAATTTTCGGGCTTCCCCTTTACTTCGGAGCATCCCTGTGTACTTATTCTGTCATTTCTTCAGGTCTTTCTTTTTTCCGTCAAAAAGTCAAATTGCATATCGTATCTTCTCCCTATGCCGTTTACGAACAGCTCGCATTGTCATTGGCTGCATTTTCGCCCTGTATGCAGCATCCGTCTCTTTCATGGTATTGCGACTTCATCATCGTACCACACATCATCTTCAGACGGCTTTGAGTACCCAAGTACGCTTCTCGCAGTCCGTTCTATGGAGTCGGGTATATATTGCCACTGCAAGGTAATATTATCTGTGGTTGGAGCATTCCATAGCAGTTGAGTAAGGTGGTTAGAGTAGGCGTCGGTTACATCTGTTGTCCGCAGTTTACCAATGTCCCACTTTCGCTGTGCCTGGTTAGGTAAGTTTTTCACCATGCTTAGCCTTGTGCGTACCGGTAAGGTAGTGCTCGGAGTAAATGTTAGCACCCCCGATTAATCGTACGTCCAGAACACTTGATGCGTGCCTTCTATCGACTACCACGTGACCTATCTGAGTACTCGACAATTGATCTGGAGATAACCATGTTGCCTTATGAATATTTCTTAGTCAAATTTAGTGCTGCTAACTACCATATTTCTTGCCGCAGAGAAATCAATTAGTCTAATGCCATTGTTCGATGTTTCGGTAAGCAAACTGAATTTTCGGATGGTAGGCTCCAATGCGGTCTTCCTGCCTTGGTTAGCATTAAAATCGCTTAGTATGATGTCATGGCTTGGCTCTCGTAGAACTCGTCTTTGTCCTCATCGCTTATATCTTCTCTTGGAGCATGGACATGTAGACAAATTTGTCTAGACTCTTATGGTGGCTGTTCGTTCACACACAGGGTTGAACCGTGAGACTAGGTGTCGCAATCTCTTGCCAACCACAAATCAACATCCAAACTTGTGCTTGTCCGCACGGCCACTATACTATATGTCACACGTCTTCATGCGCGAGCAACCGTGTCCCGTCCACCGGGTTTCCTGTGAGCCTTGTATTCTTCGAGGACTTCCGCCAGTTGGATGGAGTCACCTGGTCTATACATAGGTGCATATCCTCAAATTATGGTCCTTAACTCGTATGCGGTGGTCGTCATTATTTTGGAGGGTCCATTTTATTCTTTTCTAACTTCTTTCCATTGCAATAGGTCAAACGTCGGAGGCGGGTTGCAAGCCCAGCGCACATATTTTAATGCATATGTCCCTTAATTTCTTAAACACATATCTTGGTTTAACTATCAATCAATTATCATATTAATTTAACTAATTATGAAAAGTATTAAATGCGTTATCTCTAGTCCCTAACAAACGATTCAATATCTCGACGCCAATTAGAAAATAATTCACAAAATATTATGAAAGTCCATTAGACGATATAATTTACTTGAAATGTCTAAACTCATATTAGCGGACACATCATAATAATAAGAGGAAAGTAATAAAGAAAGAAAGATCGAGTAGGCGATGATAAATCAACCGTTTGCATACAATGAAACCCTCTTCACAATAATTATAAAGCATAATAATATTAAACCCAATTAGTTTAGCTGTAAGTGCGTTCGTTTTATGGTTATTAAGAATACTTGCCGAAGCGGGAAATAAGGTGTGGTATCATAAAGCGGGAGGAAAGCGCGTTAAATTGTTGCAAAGTGCAAATCATGATTTAATAATATATTATACTCTAAATTGGGTTAACTTTTAAACGTTGTGTGTGTGTTGTGTGTGAAATGAAAAATATTAAATTAATTTCATGTAAAAACTTTTTCAATAGTCATTCTTTTATGAAGGAGAGTGTATGGGCATGTAGTGGTGAGTGTATTTGCTGGGATGATATATTGTTGAGTCTTGTACGTTATAGCAACATGTTAAAAAATTGATAATTGTGAAAAACTTATAAGCATTCTTTTAGAACAAGTAGGTACTGAGGTAAATGATGATTTAATAAATGTGTAATAGACACACTTTTGGATATGTAAGACTAAACTTACATTCATTTAAGTCGGAACAGAAGTCCCCTGTTTATCTTCCATATGAGGAAAGCTTACTTAATGTGTAGATCTTAGCTTAAGTATATTACGATTTTTTATATATTTTGTTGATTAGTGTTATAGCAGCAAACAACAGTTCACAATCGATGTGCGATTTCTATGATTCAATATAAAACTTAATATCGTTATTCTTATTAAGTGATATTGTTTTATCATTTCACATTTTATGCCACATTTCAACCTGATTTGTTTGCATCTTAACACAAAAACAGATTCAATATTTGCGCTAAAGAACTTTCCGCACAAATCGTTTTTTTTTCATCTTGTTAGCACGTAATTTCTTATCCGCCAAAAACACAACCAACCGTCTTAACAAATTTTTCTAAAATTAATTCTAATAATATGTAGTTTAGTAACGTGACTTTTATATTTCCCCAAAAGTTTTGGTTGCAGAAGACAGCGAAGAAAATATATGCAACCGTTTAAGAGAAAGGTGTTGTCACAAGGAGTGACTGAAATTTAAAAAGGAAGAAATTTATTGGAAATCTAAATAAACTGGGATATATTGATATGAACAAGCAAAAAGAAAATATTTTTTAGCATTTTGTTCCTATGTCTGACATAAAAAAACGTAATTTTTCGTGAGCGCTTCTCGCGTTGTTGTGAATTAACTCGCTTTCCACTTGGGATTCACAACAAACGGCACCAACTTGTTTATCGTCGAATCAGAGCGTCACTGTTTGAGAAGCTTTTACTCGACAGTATATTGCGAAGTTTTAAATTCTGACATGCCGTTTGCTATAACATGTTCGCATACATTGGCATCCAAGTGGGCCTACAAGTTAATAGTATTTGTGTTTATTAAATTAATGTTCTCAATCGTTAAATAAACGACAAAGAAGACCGATTACATTTCATTCCTAGAAATACATTATCCTGTAATTCATTGTAATTTCCATAATTGTTTAAGTAGCACACCTGACACTTTATCCGGTAATTATCATATATCAATGCAAACAATACTTACCGTTTTTTGCGTCTGATATTTTATCTGGAATCGTAAAAGAGAGAAGGCAAATTATTATCAATTATCATAAAAATAAAAATTATAATAACTACTAAAGGCAATATAACCATATGAAATGTCGTTGATGTATGTAAACAACTAAAAGGTTATATACGAGTGAAGGCAAGGTTGCCTACAGTTGATGCATCCTGAGTAACGCTTAATAATCTTCACCTACCCTCTGGTACAGACCCTCTGACATGACTCTGGGTCACGATTTCGTAGCACTCAATCCCTTACCACCTCACTTTCTTGGAGTGCGCTAAGGGTGTCTGCGATGAGGGAAACGGAGAGAAACAACCAGTGACTGCTACAAAAGACAGAAGATTGCAATAAACCGGGACCCTCAGCTAAGACGCCTAAAAGTCAACCAATACTTGGCAGGTCTTTAGCGATATCGCGTTTAACAGCCGAATCGTTGGGGTCTTAAATGAAGAATCCAATGATATAAGTAACCCCAAACAGAAATGACGTCTCGTCGAAAGGGGCTCTTCTGACCGTGTGAATGGCTGCACTGATGAGCAAGCAACTCGATTATATAAGGCCGCCATAATTTTTGTAGGTTAGCGGTGTATAGACAGGACATACCGTCTTGACCATGGACTAGAGTTTGGATAACAAAAACTTGTATATTGGAACACAGGAAATACTGCGCTTTGTCATTCATTGCAACCCCTCCATATTCAAAAATGATTGGAGAGTTGAAAAGGTGGGAAACTCCCGACAGGTCGTATTGAATCTGAACCAATGGTTCGTTAAACCCCTGGAGGAGTCAAACGGACAAATAGGGTATGGGTTCACATGTACATCCCTTAGTTTATACAAAGTGAATACACTGAGTAGAAAGCTGAGACTAAGTTGGAAAATCGAGTTGAGGATAAGAGGATGTTGATGAGAACCTGCTACTGCTAGGCAAAGCCAGAGGTGCGCAAGGGCGCCGATAGTGACTGTTGGAGCATTTCTCAGGAATTTCTGAAGGAAGTTCTTTATCAGGGCTAAATCCACAATAGCTTCGGCTGTATCGATCTAGTCTTTATTTCCAAAGCGAGAAAACTATCCCATGCGGGAACAAAGGATTTTAGACCTATCAGACTGTCATCATTTATTCTAAAAACACTAAAGATACTCATTGATAGTTACTTTAGGGACAACATAGGCCAGAAGCTGCTGTCGGACACTAAGACAATCTTGCTAGACTTGGTCGGATTCTTTGAAGATTTCCTCGCCGTCAAAGAGTATACTATGATAGCCTATCTAGATTTAGAAGGGGCGTTCAATAGCGTACGCTTAGTAACTCCCGAAACGTTAGCCATGGCACTATTAAACTTAGGAGCGAACGTCAGTATTAGGTGGCTTGTATACAATCTTCTCACAAAGAGACGAATCAGGGCCAATTAAGAGTCGCCAGACATAAAGAAATTTGACAGTAGGAGTGCACCACAAGGTTATGTCCTTTTAATACTACAATGGAACCTCGCTCTGAACAGTATTCTGTTCTCCCTAATTGAGATTGGTGTCAAGGTTGTTGTTGAACTTTCTTAGAACTCATCCTTTAAGAAGCCCGAAGTTGGCGGGTAAAAACTGTCTCGGAGTAAATAAAACAAAACTGAACTAGTTCTGTTCACCAGGTTGTAAAGGATTCCATCTGTTGAACATATATCCTTGGGGGGTACTGAAGTTCCTTAGGCGAACTATGGAAAATATTTCGGCGTTATATTGAATAGGAGGCGGAATTTATAACTCAGTACCCTACCGTAGCATTATATTCGTACAAGAGGGCAATAGGGAAACATTAGGGCTTTAAGTTTCGTAGCCCGATACTGCTATATGAAGTTATTGTCTGGTGAACGACGTATACTAGATAAGATCCAACGAATGGCTTATCTGTGGCTCACTGGTGAACCTCCCCATATAATGCATTGAATATAATGAAACATTTGGTAATCCTGGACATATTAAGTAGATAGACTGTCACAGGTACGGCAGTAAGACTAGGAAAACTGTGGTTATGGTCGTGGAAACATGATATCTGATACAGCGGGCATCGTTGACAACACTCTGGCTGTTCCATTATTCGACAATAAGTACCACTTACATATCTATTCCAGACAGACATGTGTGGATATTCAAAACTTCTAGTACACACTGTATGTCGTTTTCTATTCTTGAGGGCTCAAAGTTGATTAATTAAGTGGGTTTAGGGATCTACTTCAACGACCTTGGGCTAAATATAGCACGAAGACAACCTGCTCACTTTAGTGTATAAGTAGCTCTAATTTTGGCAAGTCGAGAAGTGAAGTGAAGATATAACGTACTCACTACAAAAGGGATTAACAAATTCTCTGACAGTCAAGCTGCCTTCAAATATCTGGATTCTGTCTTCCTGAACTCAACATCAGCCCTGGATCGCCGTTGATATCTCAACGAAATGGCTAAGCATATCAACATCCACCTTATGTGAGTGTCGGGTCTACAGTGACAAACCAGTGAACTACTACAAAGATACCAATTTGGGTATGTTAGTATGGAGCATACCCACCTTTGGCCAAAGTGAGGCCTATATTACCAACAGCCACCTATACTTTCATACCAGCGGCCCGGATAGGTTGAAACGGTTTGGTACTACAATACAGGTATGCTTTACCTTGTAAACCCCTTCAGTTCGACGACGGTGAAAGGCAACTATGTATTAAGGCTAGGCTTGTCTTGTCTTCACCATCCCCCACAACTCCCAGACACCTGTGGTACCGGATATCCTCTGGTCAAATTCATATTCATATTCAAATTTTTTATTAATCAAATATTGCCCAGTGAAGGGACTTCTTCGTACCAAAAGATACTCCCAGCTGGTACCTCCTACCGGACGTTTGACCGCAGCTTTGCCAAGCTGAACACGTTTGTTCAGATCGATTCAGCCTTAACAACAACAAACCAGTCAGAAGTTAATTCCGTCATGAGGGGATATTGTGTAATCACGCAATAAGACTGAAGAACAAGTGATTTCTGCATAAGCTGTGGGGATGCAGATGAGCAGGAGTCCATAGAACACCTCTTTTTGATTTGCCCTGACTTGGCGAGCAGGTAGAGTTCAATACTGGGATCTTATTTATTAAGGGGGAGATAAGTGATCACACCGATGCAGATATTGACCGACTCGGGAACTTTTGAAGGCTCTCAGGATGGTCGAACGGTAGAAACTAACTAACTTCGATAATTTCAGTGATATCACAATGAACTTTATGGTCTAAGTGAGTCTGATTTTCAGAATATTAATGAAATGTAAAAAAAACTGATACTGTTTTTAAATCAATTACCTTCCACATAACTGAGAAGTCTAACACAGTACAATATTTTTCAGCTCTTTGATTTGGGACTCAATGCTGAGAACTGCTTGTGAAAGTAGCCCCAAAAAGAAGAAGTTTTGCATCATTCGTTTTGCCAAGTTAGATACCGTGCAGTTCTCATAATTGAGTCCCAAAATCATGTATTGTTGGGAATAATTTCATTTTTATTTTCATATCTATTGCAATATTCCCAAATTTTTCAACTTGGTAAGCTATAACTGCTTGAAATATACATCACTTTATTTTCTCTGTTTTATCAACTCTACATTGACCACCCTTTGGCATACATGTCTCTACGTTTGATTTTTTTTCTTGCTTTCGGTTTGGCCCTCTCTTGTAGTAACGGATTTTAGTTTCTAAGTTTTTCGCCATCGTTTTTGGTGCTTGGCTTTAACATGACATGGTATTTTGTAGTTTTTGGACTGATTTGCAAATTTCGATTTAAATTCAAAGTCAAGTTGAACCGAAACAGAAACGGAAAACAACACATTGTTATTTTGGACTTGTTACTCATATAGATTGTCATGTACCAGACGGGATAAACGCTTTTGGGATTGCAGAGAAATAGAGAATGGCTTTGGCAGTGGTTGTGTTGGGCCTAGACTCACAGTGAGTGAAGTGAGTGACTGGCCTGGTGGTGGATGCTGATTATTCTGGTGAAAATAAGTCAAAACGGAAACAACATTTGTTTGGCCATTTCTGTTTTATTTGTGTTTGTCTGGTTTTGGGTGAATATTTTGGGAGTTTTTTTCGTTTCTTTTGCTGATGAGGGTTTTCATTCGTTTTGTTTTTAACACAAAAGTAATCATCCTCACGATAATCGTGTTGTGTTAACACTCGACTGAGTGTTTTACGGGATTTCGGCCCAAAAACGGAGAAATATCTCATAGACAAACGTCATCTGGAAATTGCATACAGTACTGTAGGATGAACAAAAAACACAATACGAATATCGTACGAACCAAATGATAAACTCAAAAGCATTGAGCTTAGTAACGGGGGGAGCCTATGCATTATCTGGGGAGAAGGAGGTGTCAAAGCTGTGGCCCAGTATGAGCATGGTAGTGTACATAGTGTGTGGAGTATGTGAGTTTGGTATTCATGCTTGTTCTTATTTAAAGTATCACCATATCTTTGAAGTCACAGCCACAGCAACAACAGCAGCCGCATACCCGTACCCGGCCAGCAACAAATCCCAAATCCCCTATCCTTAGTACATAAACCGTTTCGTTAGTTTTTTTTTTTCTCGTGGCACCTCTCCATTTTATTGTAACGAATTGTTGCTGGTGTTGTGGAGCTGCTTGCTGCTCACCTTTGGCCGCGTAAATCACAATCATGGTCCATAGCAGCCGTATGGCCAGAAGCAGGAGGGGAAAGATCAGGCAGTCCCATAACAAGTAAAACACAAAAAACAATTGTCTTGTCATCCAATTTGGTTTTTCGTGGCGAAATTCATGCTTTTCTGACCAAAAATAGTCAAAAACCCCAGCACCAACAACAACACCAACTGCCACGAAAACCACACACTCAACAACAACAGCAACACCATCTCCTCGCGATGCGGCAATCCTCTGCATCCTAGCGTCGGATGTCCGTCCACTTCATCATCCTCCGCTTGCATTCAAATAACATTAACAACATTTTGGACGAGTTTATCATTAAACTGTTAGAGCAGCAGCAGCAACAGCACCAATGTAGCTTACTAACACACACACAGACACACCAAAAAATATATATAAACAATGAAATGTTGATAGTTGGCAACAAACAAACAAAAAAATTGGCAACCATTAGCCACAAACAACAACAAAAACGTCTGGGGAAAAAAATAATTTGGCAACTCGTTATACAAAACGTGCCACACTGATTAAAGAAGGCTCCTCACTCAAACTTTGAACACCAAATCCGTTTTTTTCTGTTTGTTTCATCCAAAAATAGCGCAGCCAAGTAACTCAGCAATGGAAATTTGTTATGATTCGTGTCATTTGAACACTCACTCAGTTTTTTTTTATCGGTTGTATTTTTTTTATCTAGGTAAGTTGTTGTTGCTGTCGTCGTTGGTAGGTACAATCAATTTACCATTTTGTTATGGCCAATTAGATTTTTTGTCGTTAGTTTTTGATTCAAAATAGTTTAAATTCCTTGGCGGATAATGTCCGTAGTAGTTCAGATTTATCACAAGGTGCCAAAGATTATTATGTCTGCACAGCAATGCCATTTAATTAAGTTGTGATAAATTAAGTTGTGATGACGGATGAATTGGAAGTGGGATGTAGTGGTTGACACAGACAATGTTGCTGAAACGTTGCAATGAGTTGCAAAATAATTTGGAAGGAGGGAAAGTATTTGTCTGCGATGGCAATGGAAAGAAGTGACAAGACGCTTAACCAAACCACACCAAAAAGTGATTTTTTGGTGAATGTAATGTTAGTTTTGAGAACTTCTTCTGATTGCTCAGCAACCCAAGTACTGCAATCTTCTTTATTAATGTATCCATTGAGTCACAAACTTGAACTGGTAGTTGAGGAATGGGGCGAAAAAGTAATGAAATTCTAGGGCAGCCGATGAGAATACGTGCCATTGCGTGATTCAGCGGAGCACATCGGTCATTCTGCGTGTACGAGTACTATCGAAATAACGGCCTAGAAATTAAGAAATTAACAATTAAGCAACTAGGATGCGGCCGATCTAGAAGTTTAGGACTTTTTCCTTTGGGGATACTTACAAAAAAAAGTTCTTAACACAACAACCCAGTGCATTGAAGGAATTTAAAGAACGTATTCGCGTAAAAATCCGCTCCAGATTGACCAGTGTCAAAAAATAACGTATTTTGTGTACTTTCATAATTAATATTTCTAGTTTTTTTATAATCTTTTGAAAAGTAAAAAGACTTTTGGTTCATCATGTGTTACATTAAAGGAAAGCGAATTTCTTAATATTTGCAATTTTGTTTATATTAGGTTATTGTTAATCCCCCTTATTATGTATTGTAGGAAAGGGTATTTCCTATTATTGTATTTATTTATTTTGTAATATTTAACTCAGTTAAGAGACCAGTGTCTGAGTAGCCTTAAGGCTTCCTACAGTACGACTAGTATTAGTTTTTAAGCAGAATTGTCAAAGTCCGCAGTAGCCAAATGGTCTTCCTGCTCAAAGTGACAATCTGTGTGTTAATTTTTGCCTTTCTTAAATGAAAAAAAGCTTTAAAGTTTTAGACTGTTTATTGAACAATTTAAGTTAGCTCGAATAACAATAGTTACAAATTATGTTCTCCTTTTATACCAACTATGAGAATCTTTAACTCGTCTAGAACCGTTTTGCAGTGAGAGTTGATTTTACGAAATACATACATACAAATATCTAATGCGAAAGGTTACGCCTTTAACAATAACTAAAAGTGCGTAAAGGAATACAATATAGATCTTATAAATAGAGCGAGCTCTCAGCGAGCGAGGTTAATGTAGGATGATTTATTTGTATTGTAATTCTCAGAGAGCAAGAGAAATAGGAAGAGAGAAAGAGCAAATTATTACAAGTTGTGGGCGTGATCTTACAAACATACTGGAGTATTACATCTAATGATATTTATGATGTTAATGAACCTAATTATGATGTTATGAAAGTAAATCATAAAATAAGTAACAGTTCAGTATTAATGATCATCTAATATTGGTGTATACGTTTGGTTACAATTAGAAATACAGTGCGCGCTACAACCTCCCCCTCTGGTGCATTAGTCGTCCCGATGATGCGACCAGAACATTTAGTTATGTGAAGAATTCGCCAACCGTTTTGATCTTCTTAATTGTAGTGTAGGTGTGTTGCAGGTTTGTGTTGTTGGTTCGTTGATTTTGTTTGTAGTTTCTGATGATAGTTCGTTGGTTTGGTTTCTGTTTTGTGTTGATGTTTTTGGACGACCTCTCTTTCGCATTGGGTAAATAGGTGTATCTTTTTGTCCCTCGTATGGTGTTAGTGCTGATGTGTGTACATTTGCTAAAGGAGTGTTTGGATTGTCCAAAGACGATATAGTAACGCATGATGAGCCCTTCTTCGCAAGTATTTTATACGGCCCATCTCTTCGGGGAGTAAATTTTGCAGTTAATCCATCTTTTGCTTTGCTTAAAATGTGTGTAGATACCAGAACTTTATCACCGATTTTATATTCAATTTGGGGTCTTCGTTTTCTATCAGCATATTCTTTGTTTTTGTCCTGCATTTTCATTTGAGCTTCATTTGCTATTTCCAAAGTATCTGCCAATTTTAAAAGGTGTGGTGTTATCTGTGGTATGAAATTTTCAGCTTTTACTATGGCTCGAAAATCGTGTTGTACTTCTGCCGGGGTTCTTAACTCACGGCCAAAAGTCAAAAATGCTGCTGTGTGTTCGGTACTATCACACTTTGCAGTGTTCATGGCAAACCTTATAGCCGGCAACATTATGTTCCATTTGGTGTGATCTTTTCCAACACATATTGACAATTGTGTTTTAAGATCCCGATTTTTCCTCTCGACTGGGTTGGCTTGTGGATGGTAAATTGGTGTAAATGAGTGCTTTATTCCCAAACAGAAAATAAGTTTTTGCATTAATGCTGCTATAAATTGACTACCATTGTCTGTATGTAGTCTTCGTGGAACTCCAAATCGTAAAATAATTTCATTTAAAAGTATAAGTGCGCAGTTTTCGGCTGTTGCTTCCCTTAAGGCAAATAGTTCCACCCATCTGCTACAAATATCTTCTACGATGAGGATCCACTGATATCCTTCTTTTGTTTTTGGCAATGGTCCGAATAAATCAACGGCTATTATTTCAAATCGTTTATTGGTGGTTAGTGTTTGAAGAAGGCCTGCAGGTTTCATGTTCGTCGGTTTGTATCGCTTGCATTCCTCACAAGCCTTAACATATTTTTCAATATCACCTCTGATGCCTGACCAATAAAACAGGGGGGTAATTCGATGCGTAGTTTTATCGATGCCATAATGACCAGCAGTGGGGTCATCGTGATATTTTGCCATTATTTGTTGACGGAGAGATTTTGGCACCACTAACTGCCCATTTTCTGAATCTTGTTCAGAACAATATCTGTAGAGAACGCCGTCCACTAAAATGTACCCTCGATGTGTGTATCGCCTGACATTTTCGTCATTGTTCTCAAAGGCTGTTATAATTTTCTTCAAATCCTCGTCTAACAATTGTGCGTTACGGTACTCCTCTAGTCCCTTCCTTGGAAAATCGATTTCAATAGAGTTACACTCGCAGTTTTCCAAACATTGATCTTTTTGGCAAGGGGGTCGGGAAAGTGTGTCTGCAACGACATTTTGTTTTCCAGGTGTATAATTAAATTCCAGGTTATACCCCTGTAATAAAAGTGACCATCTCGCCAGTCTTCCTGTTGGAGATTTCAGGGAAAATAACCATTTTAATGGTTGATGGTCCGTGAGAATGGAGACTTTAGATCCTTCAATATACCCTCGAAATTTTTGTACCGCCCAAACGACGGCAAGTGCTTCGCGCTCCGTTGTCGAATAATATCGTTCGGCCTGTATCAGAAGGCGGCTTGCATATTCTATCGGGTGTTCTTGCTCCTTCTCCCCCTGCAGCAAAACAGCCCCAATCGCATAGTTGCTTGCGTCGGTCCTAAGAAAAAATGGCTGATCTTCTTGGACCTGTTTTAAGATTGGAGGGGATGTCAGCAACTCCTTTAATTTTTCAAATGAACGATTTTGTTCAACATTCCACTTCCAAAGAGCATGTTTTTTAAGCAGACATGAAAGTGGCTTTGATATTTCTGCAAAATTTGGCACAAAACGCCTAAACCATGAGCAAGTTTGTAGGAATGATAAAAGTTGTTTTACATTCTTAGGCGGTGGACGTTTTAGTATTGCACCCGTCTTTTCTGGATCAATTTTAATTCCCGTTTTTGTCAAAATGTGGCCTAAATACTTCACTTCAGCTTTAAAAAAATGACATTTGTCTTTGTTAAGATGAAAACCAAATTCTTTCAACCTTTTAAATGTTTGATCCAAATCTTTAAGGTGAGTTTTAAAGTCCGTTGAACATATGATCATATCATCCAAATATGCCAGGATAAGTATATTAGGCAGGCTATTTCGAAATCTATCGATAACTCTTTGAAACGTTGCGGGAGCGTTCTTAAGACCGAATGGCATTCTGTTAAACACATAGATTCCAAATGGTGTCGTAAATGCTGTTTTGAGTTTATCATCTTCGCTGACTCTAATTTGCCAATAACCGGATTTGAGATCTAGTGTAGACATATACGGTGTTGTTTTAGCAGCCTGCAACAAGTCTTCCATTCGAGGCAGAGGGTAAGTATCAGTTACGGTGATCGAGTTTAGTTTTCTGTAGTCCACGCATACTCTTATAGTATTATCCTTTTTGGGTATAAGAACAGTAGGGAAAGCCCAAGGAGACATTTTTTCCTCTATGATTCCTTGTGACAACATGTCTTCTAGTTCCATTTTTAGTTTTTGTTTCATAGCGGGTGAAATCCGATACGGTGGGCAAGAAATTGGTGGATGGTTCCCAGTGTCTATTTTATGATAGACGTCTTTAATGGGTGATTTAATACTTTCGAACATTTCGCTGTGATCTTCTAAAAATTGTAATAAATGCGTTCTTTGCTCATCCTCAAGGTCCGTTGCATTGTTTACACACATATTAAAGTTTATGGAGTTTAGATCAACTCTAGGTGAAATTGGTGAATGTATATCTTCCTTTCTCTTCTTTAATGGGGGAAACACAGCATTTGGACTAGGTATTTCAAAATTTTGCGGCAAGCAATCTTCGAATATACGAAGAATACCACCGGGGGAAAAATCATCAGCATTTGAGTAATCTGCTTGTATGGTGCGAGCTGGTGTAGATTCTTTGTTGTTTTCCACAAACCAAGACATAAAATCATCCATTTTGCCGTCGGCTGATGAACAACTCGGAACGCTTTCATGCACCGTTGTTTCTCCAATTAAAATATCTTTCACTTTTGATGGTTTTGATAAGAATTCAAATATTTTTTGTGGTTCGTCCTTAAAGTGCCAAGTTCGCTGTGCCAGATCCATTACAATTCCTGCTTGCTCAAGAAAATCTATACCAAGCAAAGTCCTATTGCCTTTGGCATTCGGCAAACATATAAAACGAATTCTTTTAATTCGGTTTCCAATGCCAATATCAGTTATGGCCGAGAGTACAGTCTCCTTATGGGCAGTTCCATCCGCTAAAGTTATTTCGGCGAATACTTTTTGAAATTTTATCTGCTTTTCTTGCAGTTTCTGATATAATCGGTGACCTGCGACACTTGTCCTTGCCGCTGTGTCTAAGTAAGCCTCCCCTTTAAAGCCGAATAGATTTACATTTACGGTTGGAACATTTCTCCCTATTACGGTTGTTTGGATGCAATTAAAATCGATTTCTTTTGGACTTTCCATAACGTTTTTGGAATTACAGGTTGGGCAGTTGGACCTATAATAGCCCACAGCTCCACAACCATAGCAGTTAATTTTGGATTCCTCTGCTTTTCCTCTTTTTTCCGCTTCTATTCGCTTGTAGCAAACTTCAATCGTGTGATTTTTCTTTCTACAGAAAGAACAACGAATTTCCGAACTACCTGCCGATTTTTCAAGAGATTTAGCCTTGTTTTCCGTAATTGTCATTTCAATATTACGTGCCTGGGTAAGAAGGTCGTTAAATGTTGTAATGCTTTCTCGTGAAATTCTGTCCCGAATAGAAATCAATATTTGCGAAAATATCATATTAATGATTACACTTTCAGAAAGCTTTTCTTTAAGCTGAGCGAAAAGCCGTCGCTTCCGACATATGAAATTATCTATTGTTTCTGTTGGTTTTTGTTTGTCTTGCGAAATTTCCGCATATAGTCTCCAGTCTGGTTTAGGTGGAGCGAACGCATTTTGCATCATTTCGATTGCTTCAGAAAATGTTTTTGCCTCATGTTTAAGTCCCTGCCACCAGGTTGAGGCATAGCCTTCTAGTAATAATGGAAAACTAAGTAGGGCCATTTCATCTGAAATACACTCCGCTTCTTTATACACGAGAATGGTCGCTATAAAATCATCCACTTTCGCCGTATTTTGACCACCAGTAAATCTGGCACTACAGGTGCTAAATGTTGATTTCGCATCCCTACGTGGATTAATATTTCCCATCAAACGTCTAAATTGATTTTCCGTAAGTGCAATATTCGTAGAAGTGCTCATTTTAGGTGAAGCCTGATGGTCGTTGGATACTGCTGCACTGGTGTTTTGCACTAAAACTTCTTGGGCTGTATTTTGCGAATTCATTGTGTTCCTGGGCATATTCCGAACCTCGCGGTTTGTACTGCGTCAAGACCACACAACTCCTTAACCAAACACAACAACCTTTCAACACAAACCTGATTTAAACAGCAGTCAGCCGATGTCGCCAATCTTCTCCACAGCCAAAACTCCAACTCAGACGAAAACGCTTGCACAATTTGGTAATTTTTCCGTTGGGCGCCAGTTGTAGGAAAGGGTATTTCCTATTATTGTATTTATTTATTTTGTAATATTTAACTCAGTTAAGAGACCAGTGTCTGAGTAGCCTTAAGGCTTCCTACAGTACGACTAGTATTAGTTTTTAAGCAGAATTGTCAAAGTCCGCAGTAGCCAAATGGTCTTCCTGCTCAAAGTGACAATCTGTGTGTTAATTTTTGCCTTTCTTAAATGAAAAAAAGCTTTAAAGTTTTAGACTGTTTATTGAACAATTTAAGTTAGCTCGAATAACAATAGTTACAAATTATGTTCTCCTTTTATACCAACTATGAGAATCTTTAACTCGTCTAGAACCGTTTTGCAGTGAGAGTTGATTTTACGAAATACATACATACAAATATCTAATGCGAAAGGTTACGCCTTTAACAATAACTAAAAGTGCGTAAAGGAATACAATATAGATCTTATAAATAGAGCGAGCTCTCAGCGAGCGAGGTTAATGTAGGATGATTTATTTGTATTGTAATTCTCAGAGAGCAAGAGAAATAGGAAGAGAGAAAGAGCAAATTATTACAAGTTGTGGGCGTGATCTTACAAACATACTGGAGTATTACATCTAATGATATTTATGATGTTAATGAACCTAATTATGATGTTATGAAAGTAAATCATAAAATAAGTAACAGTTCAGTATTAATGATCATCTAATATTGGTGTATACGTTTGGTTACAATTAGAAATACAGTGCGCGCTACAGTATGTCGTTGTCACGTTGAATCTTTGTCGTTTTTCAAATATGGACGACTTGTCCTTCGTCCTATCATATTATTCTTCATCAAATGATGAAAATTTCTCAACAATACAATATTTTTGTTAATTATTACTAATTGTATTCACAAAAAAAAACCAATCGAATGTTGTCAAAAGTCGACTACGACATACGTAATCAGGGAGAATATCTTAATATTCTTCACCAGCGGCGAATTTTCAGTCGATTTAAAGATGTACGTCTGTCTGTCTGAAAGTGAGAATGAAAGCTTATATCCTCAAAGCGGAGGTTAAGTTCTAAGACTGCAACCCTTTTTGAAGTAGTTTAAGGGTATTGGGCTAAAATTAAGTATGCTAGCTTCTATTCCTAATGCAAACTCCCCCTTTTTGGGGTCTGTCCCAGCGATTGCAACCGTATATTTAATTGAAATGTAATTTTGTATGCAAGCTTCTATTCTCTAAACGGAGCAAAGACAACTGACACCTCCCATGTCATTTGGGCGGTCCCTGCGATCACAGTCGTTGTTTAAGAGCTATCTAGCTGAAATTCAGTATGCTAGCTTCCATTCCTAAACGGAGGTTAAGTTCTAAGATGAACAGGATCGGGAGTAATATACCCTCTTTTTGTGGATGTCTGTTCCAGCAATTACAGCAGCAGTTTAAGAGCTATCGAACTGAAATTTGGTATGGAAGCTTATATTCTCTCTGTGGATGTTATGTTCTGCATTGAGTACTGTCCGGCCGTCTATTACAACCTATATTTAAGTGCTAGCGAGCTGAAGTTTGTTATACAAGCGACAAAAACTACTCCCACCTCTTATACAATACTCTCACTTTTCTGGGGTTAAACATTTCATAACAGTATTTTCTGCTCAACATTTCAGTGAAAAATTATTGACATAAAATTGACGCAAGAGGCTAAAAGTAACGTTCACCTCTCATACAAACTCCCTCTTTATTTGCGGTACAAAATTTAAAAAAACTATGCTTTACTTAGACGTGAAACTTGAAGTAAGCTTAGTTTACTAAAAAAATCTCCTTAAAAAAGCTTGAGCTTGATTTAAAAATTGGTATTGGCATAATTTTTAAAAACGCTTGAAGTGTTACGTCAACCTCCTCACTTATTAAAAAAGTTATCAAAAGTGGAACTTTCATTTAAAAACATCAATATTAGGTTGTTTTTATAAAACTTTGAATGATTTTGATATTAAGATTCCAGAAGAGAATGGGTAGTCATTAGAGTATCCAATCGATTAATCGTTGTTCGATTAATCGAAGAATTTTTTTCGAATAATTTTTCGATTAAGAAAAAATAGTAAATTTCGATTAACGAATAATCGATCAATTTAAACCGATTAATCGATTTCAATTATTTTTAAAATATAGCTCCAAAACGGAAACAATAGACTTAGTCTCGAAAATGTGTGGTCGGTTATTTCACACTGAAGCTAATCAAAATATATCAGATGATGATATTGTGTTGAAAGAAGAAGAGGAAATAATTAATATCAACGAAAATAATCTTTTAATTAAAAAAAATAGAATGTTAACTGTAATATAATTGATGATTTTCTATATCTAGATAAAACAAAAAAAAAAGATCAGAAAAACTAGAAAAACTTTTCAATGCAATTCTTTCAGTTTCTCCAACATCTACTTTAAGCGAAAGGGTGTTTTCAAAGTCAAGCTTAATTAAAACGAAACAAAAAATTTTACTAAAAGCCAAACATCTTAATTGCATATTATTTTTAAAAGATTATAGTAGAAGATGTGACTAAAAACTTTTAAAATCAAAAATATCTCGTTTTGTATGTACCTAATTAATTATTATTTTTATTAAACGATTTTGAATTTACATCAATTATTTTTTTACGTTTGTTTTTATTTTTTAATATTATTTTTATGTTTTTTTATTGATAAAATTTAACGCATACATTAAATTTGTTTATTTTTCACGTAACGTATACAGATATACAGAAATTATTCGAGTTATTCGATTAATCGAATTATTCGAGCAATTTAAAAACCTTAATCGATTAATCGGGCAAATTAAATAACTAAAAATCGATTAATTTTTTAATCGAACAAAACCTAAACCCGATTAATTGGATACTCTAGTAGTCATACTGTCCCGATGAGAGGGCTTTTAGAGTCATAATGGCATTTACAGTACTAGTTATTACCGGTAGAGTCTCGAATTTCAATTGGGCCTGAACTGAATACGAGCTAAAAACTACCCCTTCCCTGTATCTAAGCGTCTGTTTTTCCCCAGCTAAGGTGACTTAGAGACAAAAGTCCGTTGACCATTAGGGATCTCTTGTCCATACATCTAAAGGTCTTTCCTCATAGTGAGCGCCTGTTGGTCTGCGTCTGTCTCCAGTGGCTGTTTAGGCATAAAATGCAATCATAATTATCGTCCAAATGTTTTAGAGAAACACTGGAATTTAGAGTAGTGCGACAGTGACACTAGTTATTACCGGTAGAGTCTCGAATTTCAGTTGAGCCGGAACTGAATACGAACTAAAAACTACCCCTTCCCTGTATCTTAGCGTCTGTTTTTCCACAGTCGAGGCGACTAAGAGGCATCCGTCCGTTGACTCTTAGTGATCTTTTGTCCATCCATCTAAAGGTAGACGGTCCGTTACATACATTCCTTCAGCGTCTTTCCTCATAGTGAGCGGCTGATGGTCTGCGTCTGTCTCCAGTGGCTGTTTAGACATAAAATGCAACCCTAATTATCGTCCAAATGTTTTAGCGTCACACTGGTATTTAAAGTAGAGTCTCGAATGCCAGTGGGGCCTGAACTAAGTAAGAACTAAGAATTACCCAATTTACTAAGAATAAACAGTTTGTGCGGCTTAGAGACATACCTCCGTTGACTCTTAAGGGCCTCGTGTCCATCTATTAAAAGGTCTTCAGTACGTTGTTATACCCTCACCCTACAGGTAGGAGGGCAAAGTAGGACAAAGTTATTTCGAAACCAGGTACCTTAAAGGCTGCCAAGGTCCTAATGGGATGCAATCCTGTGGAAACCATACAGGCGCTGATGACGTGGTACAGATTTAACCTCCACAAATCCAGTTTCCTCAGTACCAACAGTTGAGCAAGGAGAAAATTAAAGAATATTTTAATGCTCTTCGAAGCACCTCCACCGGCCTCTACTCCTATTTCCCTTAGACACAAAGCACCTTCCAAAAGAGTTCTTCATAACCAGGCGTTCCTCCAATAGAATAATTAGTCGGCTCGATGAGCTCACGGAGCATGAAAAAATAATTCTCTCCAATGGGCTTCAAAGTTATCGTACCTCCCGCAAAGGCTGAAAAAATAAATGAAAGTCATCCAAAGTAGTTCCTAAACGGTAGCGGGCACTACCCTTCCGGGATCTTAAAGATCTAAAATTCAATCCTGGACGAACACTACAAAGATCGTATCAGGATGTCGCTAAAGACCACCTTATTTGGGCGATTAAAGACCACAATAACAGCCACGGCACTATTTCATCAAGTAACTGGAAATTAGTTGTCGTATCCCTTACTTTGGCGTTCCAAAATTTCATTCAAGAGCGATTTGGACTACCTTCGCAATGTTCAGTACAGCTGTACGAGGTAACTTGAGAACATAGATCGGCAAATGCACTACGCGGCGCTTTTACTCTCCCACATTGCACACACATATTGTTTACTCACATAAGAGTAACCAAAATCAATTACTCTCGCTCTAGCAGTCGATCATGGTGGTTGTTTTATCGCATGTTGTTTGATGGCTTGGCGTACACTCAAAAAAAAAAAAATTAATGACAAGTAGGAGAATGATTTTTTGTTGTTAAATATAATATTTCAAATTTTCTTTATTCTATTCGAAAATTTTTTTATTTGCAAATCTATATTTTGTTTTATCTAATTCAATGTGTGAATGAAAAAACGTCGCGTAGTGGTTATCTAAATCGAACTCAACATTTTTCGCAGTGCATAGAGAGAAAGAGAGTTTCATCTCACATATTCAATGACAAAATACAGTCGTATTTGTGTGCCGGTCCCTGCTTTAGAATCGTTCGTGGATGTTTGGCCTAGTGTGATACTCGAAGCAATACTTCTTGCCGATGTTCCAGAATATATGGGAATTCCCTAGCATTCCTTGGTCGTGTTGGGTAAAGTTTATGTTTCTACACACATAATAAAAATAAACATAACTTCCCTTAACATTCATGAGTGACGCATGGGATAGCTTCTCGCGTTAGTGTGAATTAACACTCTTTCCACTTTAAGACCCACAACAAACCGCACCCACTGTTTTATAGGCGAATGAGAGCGTCAGCTGTTTGGGAAGCTTTAACTCAACACAATACACCGAAGTTGCAACCGATAACAATGCATGATAGTCGCGTATTGTAGCCTTCACGCCAACGCTGGCCCCAAGAAGTACTAACGGTGTAACTCAACCTTAGAAGTCAAGTCTTGATGTTCCGATTCTGCATAGCATGGTATACTGAGTATTACAAGGAAATTCCTGCTGATCTCAGGTAAATGGTTTAATGTACGAAGGCTAGCTGTGTATACAAATTGCCGATTACATTCCAATCAGAAAACGCCCAATGCAACTTTAACATTAGTAAAGAATTGTCATAATGAAATCTATTATGGTTAAATAACTATTTCCATTATTTGTTTAGCAATTTAAAGTAAGACAGTAAGCACTATACTCCTCTTCGAGTTTAGAACTTTGCGCACTTTTCCCTCTCAAAATTTTAAAACTAAAGTTATTCGACCCATTTCTGACTAATGGCAATGAATATTTTCTAAAATTTGTTGATGTTTTCCCCCCTTACCAAGACAACGACGACTTTTCACCGCTTTTCTTGTTTTCGTTCTTGCATACGATTGTTGGCACTCTGTTAACTCCAGATATCATGCAAAATTCATGGCAGGCTTCGAACACGGCCACACCAATGAAAAAACAAGGCACTGACAATGCCGCGCAACTCTCAGAGAAAATGTGCGCTTCTTCATTGCCACATTTGTTGCAACGGGTGATTAATCACAGCAAAGGTACCTCTACATTTTTCGCCGTAGAGTTATATAAAAAATTAGCAATTTCAGCAATTTTGAGAGACAATTAATCATCGCGAATGTTGCAATAACTTTTCGAACGAAATCCCAAACGGAAAAAACGGCTTAAACGCAAAACTTTGAATGAGCGCAGGCAACAACAACAACAACAAACAAACTAACGAAACGCAAAAACGGAACGTACGAAAACATGTTCCCTAGAACAAGACAGATTCACGAACGTAGAAAACGCACAAAGAAAAAGGATGCCTCTTCTGATGGTGAGCCTCCGTCCAAAGGGGTTCTGGGGTGCTCGTTACTCACATTCACCGTGAAGTGTTTGAAAGGCTCAGTCATGCCTCACGGTATATACGACGTGCGTTGCCGCCAACCGGGAGGGGAGGATGATGAATGGTTAGACATGGAATGGTCAGAATTTTAGAGCACTTGAAGAAAGAACATCATGATGGTCTACTAAAGCGTAGAACTGAACGCACCGAGCAATGACTATGTTGTTCCTTTGTTGTTGTCGGCCACACGTCCCTCTCGCCATCACATCATCAGATGTTGAATGCTTGCTCACAAATGTTCACTTAACATTCGAGCTGCTGCTGCTGCTGGTGATAAATGAACTTTTTAAGTTAATATGAAAATGTTAACCTTTTAAACAATATTCGGAAGCTGTTTACTATGCTGAGTTGATGATGCTGCCGTTGTTGTTATGTAGATAGTGTCCATTTCTAACCAGGAAAACATTTTTATGATTTTATTGAAGGAAAAAGGTGAGTGTTTATTAGGTATTTGTATTAAGAAACTGTTTGCAAAAGAAAAGAGGTGCAGTCACTTAGAAAAGATGGTAAAAGGTGAGGTTTATTTTAGCAACAGTGGTTAGATGGGATGATAAAGGGGGAGATGTGATAAAAAGAACTATACGGGGGTATGATAATGGACTGATCAAATGTGGCTCGAGACCTGACGGACCTTATCAGTGTGGCTTTAGACCTGGTAAATCAACAACTGACCAGATATTCACACTGGTCAAAACTCAGTTGGAAAGAACAGGTTACTGGGAACATTGCAGACCTTAGTGTGACTTACTGGAGAAGAAACGCAGAAGATCGAAGAGCTTATAATAGTTTTCTACGTGGGGAATATAATCCAATAGAAGTGCAAAGAAGTGCCAGCTAAGTAAGTAAGTATAAAATATACGTCATTTGCGTCACGTCACAATACCAATATACCGCAGTAATCTAAGTATTATGAAAATCATAAACCTGAATATTTATCTCTACAAATTTTGTGTACGAACTCACTTCTGTCATCTTAACCATTGTGTGCATCTCCCCGTCCAATTGCAGCATTTTTTTTTTCAATTTCATATAAAAGATGGTGTTAAGAGATGTAACTGGTATTAAAGTCAAGTTCATTTTTGACCGCCAAAGACCAACAACATGAATCTTAAGATAAAAGCTTTTAATATGCTCCTAAAATACCCCAAACAGCACACGCATGTGCAGCAGCACCAACAGCAACAGCGAAACGAGAGACAAGAACCCAAGTGTCACCGTATATTTTTATGAGTTGTGACCGCGAGACTTTTTACATTAAGTGACAATGCTGTTGTTATTTATTAATACTGTATCGGTTCCATGCGCCCAGGACTGAGACAACACGGTTCGGCCAGACAACGGCAGATCCGCATAAAAGAAACGCTTGTAGTTTTTTTTTCTTTTCTTTATGTGTTGAGAACGAAAACGCAACAACATTTTCCTCTTTTCCTTGCGGATTTGGGTGTTGTTGCCGTCGAGCTGGCATAGAAATGCGTTCGACACGCAAAGGACATTTTGTGGCACGCATGCTTGAACTTCATCATCATCAGCCGCCGCATCTGCAACATCGTCGTCACTGGGGACCAACCAAACAGAAGAGCACAAGAGTGAAGTTTCTCTAGTGAGATCGAGCCGGTTGTTGGCTGTTGGTTATAAGCCATTGTCGGCAGCTTAACTAAATTATTAAGACATCTTTATAATGTAAACTTATCGCAATGAAGTGTGAAATGAAATGAAACGAAATGCAATCAAAATGGATTTATACTCTCGGTATCGGAAGATACAAAAACGTTTGCATTGTGGTAACGCCGATGACTGCGCTGGTGACGGGAGACAAAAATATAGTTATTATTTTTGTTGTTGTATTATTTTATTAATATGATTAATAAAAATATAATATCCCCCTCGTCTCATATGCAGATGCAATGGCCAGACAACTGTCAAAGGAAGTTCTCAGCCATAAAAGAAAACACAAGCGTAGATTTAAATTATGGTTAGGTGTAAAGGTGTGTTCACACCATGAGACTGGCAGACTTTTTTAGCTCATGGTTCATCCAATGGCGAAACTTGGCGTCGACACAGATGGGTCCATATACTTTTCAGAGTACTTTTGTCTCGAATACTCCCAGGTGTTGTATGTACGTTGTCGTAAGCACCCACGATACGGCAGAAGACAATAGAACGGGTAAAATTAACACCTGGTATAGCTGTATCTTAGTGGTGCCGAAGTCCTTAAAAACAATTATGGGCGAGCACTACTCTCCGCTTGAATTTAGGTGATCTTGACTAACACTATTTTTCTTATTGGCGGAAGATCCGAGGCAGGTAAACTCATCTACTACCTCAAAACAATAATTGTCAATGTTCACGATGCGTCCCCATCGAGAGGACTTTTTGTTTGTCGAAATCATTATTTTTGTTTTGTCCTGACTCCTTTTGCTGATTCCTTTTCTAGTGATGAGAAAACTGCAGTAACCTCCCGCAGATTTCGGTCAATGATGTATATATCATCGGCATAGGCTAGTGGCATGTGGCTCTTGTGGAGTATGGTGGCACCCATGTTAAAACCAGCCTTTATTATCATCTTCTTCATAATTATATTAAATAGTGTACAGGACAATCTATCTCCTGCCTCAGCTCTCTTTTCATGTTGAATAGGTCAGAGTGATCCCTACCAATCTTAGCAGAGGATTTGGTGTTTTCCAAGGTACATCTGCAAAGTTGAATTAGCTTTGCAGGAATTCCAAACTCAGACATGTCTTCATATAACTTACTCCTTATCGCAGAGACAGCTTTGAAGTCGACAAAGAGGTGGTGGGTGTCGATCTGCTTTTCGTTGGTTTTTTTCTCCAGGATTTGTCGTCAAGTAAATATTTGATCCGTCGTAGACTAACCAGGTCTTAAGCCGCACTGATAAGGTCCAATTCGTTTTTGTACAATTGGCTTTAGACGTTCACACAATATGCTCGAAAGGACCTTGTACGTTATTGGTAATAGGCTTATCCCACGGTAGTTCTTACACTCACTACGATCTCCTTTCTTCTATATGGGACATAACTGACTAAGACTCCATTCCACGGGCATGCTCTCCCCTAGCCAGATGTTCTCTATGAGCTAATGGATGCTCCTAATCAGCTCCTCCCCACCGATCTTAAACAATTCAGCAGGAAGACCATCTGCTCCAGCCGCTTTGTTATTTTTAAGTCAGGATATTGTCACACGTATCTCACTTTGGCTCGGAGGTGGACAGTTAATACCAGTGTCATGGATCGGAGCGGGGTCCTCTGGCGTGGTGTACGAATCCAGTAGATTGCTGAAATGTTCTCTCCATATCTTCAGAACGTTATCCGGGTCCGTCACTGGCCATCGCTGTCCTTGCAAGGGGGCAACCCTGTTCCACGCATTCTCGCATTAGCTCACTGGAGCAACTGTATGCCCTTATCTTGCCCCTTCTTCAGCTCGTTCTTTTTCCGTCTAAAGAGACGACGTGTGTCGTTCTCCCTGTGCCGTTCACGAACAGCTCGCTTAGCCATTGGCTACAGTTTCAACCTGTACGCAACATCCGTCTCTCTCGTGGCATTGCGACATTCATCATCGTACCAGGCATCATCTTGAGACGACTTTGAGCACCCAACAATGCTTCTTGCAGTCCGTTCTATGGAGTCGGCTATATATTGCCACTGCGAGGTTATATTATCAGGGTAGTAGGCATCCGCTACCTCTGTGGCCAGCAGTTTACCGATTTCCAGCTATCGTTGTGCCTGGTTACGTACGTTTTTCGCCATGCTTATGCGTACCTGCCTTGTGCGTACCTTAACTGCGGTAAGGAAGTGATCGGAGTAAATGTTCGCAATCCTGATCACTCGTACGTCCAGAACACTCGATGCGTGCCTTCCATCGACTACCAAGTAATTTATCCGATTCCTCGTCAATTGATCTGGAGATAACCATGTTAATTATTTTTATGTTCAAATCTAGTGCGTTAAACTGAAAGTCCCGTTGTGTAAATCTAAAAAGAAAGAAGCGTATTAACTTACTCAGTTGCGAAAAGCTCACTTATATCTTAGGTCACTAGTCATAAAAGCCTTAGTCAGTTTTGATATTATTAGCAGAAGAGCAGTTTCAAGTTTAAACTCTCTATGAAAATTCTGATTATACCAGAGGTATTCTAATTAAACATCTATAAGAAAGTCTACGAAAACTTACTCTGTTACTTACTTTTTTTTTAAAAATTATGTTTATTGTATTCCAACTCAATTTTGTCCTATCTCGGGTTACAATGTTAGGGTTAGTGACTTAAGATATATCATACGGGGGATGAAAAAGAAAACTATTTTTTTTATTTTTATTGTTTAAATCTTATCCCGATTTTCAATTTTTACTTCTTTTCTATGTCTTCTATCACATCTATCGGTGTGAACATCTCTTATGACAAGAAAACACACTAGGCTCATTCATTTATAATGGCCATCTTTTACATCATCCGTTTGTTTTTGTTGGCGTTTTTTTTTTCATTTGCCTGAATCGTGTTCTTGTGTGTGTTCAAATGTATTATTAATAATTTGATTTCTTTTATACCAGATAAATTGATTTGATCGTACATAACGATGCTTTTAATGTCCAAATAAACGGAAGTCTTAACAAGATTTAACAGTAGCCTCTTTAATGGCTTATTTTACTTGCTTAGCAGAGATCTAGAATGTCTGATAATAAATTGGTGGTCATTGGTGGCAGATAATAGTCGTATATAGATCTGTTGGAGGATAAACCAGTGGGACCTGCAGTTGTCGCGGCAATATGATTGAGTGGAGGCTCTAATGTGAAATTATTAAAAGTCTGTTAAACATGAACTGGGGCTGAGACGCAAGTTCATTAACACTAGACTAGATGAGGAGTTAAAGACAAACTTGCATGGTACATGGTACGTTGGACAAGAAATGCAGGTAATGTTTGATGAGCTGCAGCAGAAAACTGCAGAGAATGTTATGACTTCTAGTTAGTACTTTGTAAAATCTTAGAAATTTTCTCACAAGGATACAATCATGAAAGTATTAATAGTTATAAGTGCATGTAGGTATCACGATTGAAGGTATCGATCGCTTTTGAGAGCAAGGAGCATGAACAAATTTTAAGTTGTCGACAGCGTATTAACTCTCCAATATATCATTCAAAGCATGCAAAGGAAACATAATAAAGTGTAAAAGGCCCACTTCGGGGAAAAATAATTATAAAATTACTTTGGTGAATAGTGGCAATATTATAAAATAAATGCGGTGTTTAATATAAATTTGGAGCCTCCAACAAAAAAATATCAGTGATTTTGTAAGCATTACATAAATGCACACTTTCTTTTGAAAGGTCTTAGTCCAACCAATATTAAAACCGAACAATAGTAAAGCCAAACTAGATTCTAATCTCGGAGAGTCTGCTTTTCGTTTAGGACTATACAATATTGGGTGGCAGAGTTTAAACCAGGTCAGATATGCTGCCAAGATGAACACAGTAGTGGCCGACTAAATGAGATGTCCACGCTAGAAACGTTTTAGAAAAATCAATAAAAAACAAACAACAAACAATGTTTCAATAGTATGTTTGACGATGTTTTGCTTCGATTGGTAACTATGGACGTCTCATCTATTCACCACTTCACACCTGAGACAAATGAGCAGTCACAGTAGTGGGTTGGAATGGGAGCATCGTGTTCGATGATGGCAAAAACAGTTTCATCTGCAGACAAGGAAATAATTCTGTAACTTGTAAGCGCATAATGGTATCTTAATGAAAGCTGAGGTATTTTCATGTTGATTTGGGAATTTTCCTACAGTGAGTGGAAGCCATGGGGTGGCCCTACAAATTTGATCGCCTTTGGTGTTTTAAATTTTAAAAGGTCTGGTAAAGTTCATTTATGAACCGATTAAGAAGATTTTTTGCGTTTAACTGGTGCTTAGCGAAAAGGGAATATAATTTTATACGGGAAGCCCCGACATCAAAAGTCGCAAATTGAGATTTCGGGTTGAAAACGGTTGAGATAGCCAAGCCCCTTCATGTACCTTACTTACTTACTCCGCTGACACTTCTTTCCGATCCTATGGGATAATATGTCGCACATACAAAATTATGATATGCGCATTGATCTTCTGTGGTTCTTCTCAAATTAGTCACACCAAGGTTATCAGTAACCTGGTCCTTCCAACGGACAACATGACCAAGCCAACGTAACCGCTGCACCTTAATGCGCCTGACCACGTCAATGTCATGGTACAGCTCGTACAGCTCATGATTCATACGACGGCGATACTCTCCGTTAAAGATGATGGGCCCATACATTTTACGCATTTTTTTCTCTCGAATATTGACAGAACCGATTAATCCGCTTGTGTCATAACTAGATTATACAAAACCGAAACCGGAAACCGGCAAACCGGTTTTTTTGTTCAAAACCGTCAGCCGGTTTTAACAAAATATCGATTTTCGAATAACCGGTTTAACCGGTTTTTTGAGGTCGGTTTTTTCGGTTTTGACGGTTTTTTGAAAATATGATAATCACAGCATAACAACATATAATATGCTCAATGCTTGCTGTAAAGTCACATTTAAAGATCATTTTCTGACATTTCACGATGTAAGGGTGAAAAAACAGCTAAGGAGTGCAGATAGAGAGTTTAAATGTTCCACAAAAAAAACCCCCTTAAATTTCATTGAATACATCTGATATCGAAGATGCACTAAAACATGAAGAAACATAGATGGTCGGACTTTTTTAGGTCCCTGTTCACACAGTGATTTGAAAACAAAGTGATTAGTAAAAGTTGGAGATATTGATTTTTGTCTTAGAGCACCCTAAGTAGAATTTCTCAGCAACATTTTTGTGGAACATTTAAATGTTGTAAAGTCCTATTATAATGTCATTTTCAGACTTTTCTTGAAATAAGGACACGTAAGGAGTCGATAAGAATATTCAATTCACTGACAACACCTGGTATCGAAAAAGCACTAAAACGATAAAAAAAAAACATTGTGTTTAAGGACCTATTTCAAACTTAATTTAAGGTTAAACTGAAAATTTCACCTGAGGAATATATTAGGAGACGTATAAAGGATTTTATGAATGGCTGTATTTAATAAAAACCAGATTATTAGTACGATAATATAAACAATACGTTGTTTTTAACATTTTAAAATTAAATTTGTAATAATAGTAACACTTTTTATTACTTTTGTGCACAATTGAAAAACCCGAAAAACCCGGTTAACCCGCTTTTTCTTAATTTAGTATTCGAAAACCGAGTTTTTGGAATAATGTAAATTTCGAGTAAAACCGAAACCGGTTTTTCGAAAAAGTCGAATGTTTGTATACTCTAGTCATAACCCAGGATTCTGAACAATACAAGATAGTTGGAACCAGTATCTGGTACAGCTGGAATTTTGTTTGTCGAGAGAGGGCTCTGTCATTAAATCGCTTGCTTAGTCCTTAGTAGCACCTATTAGCAAAAGGATTCTTTCATGGATTTCGAGGCTGAAGTTATTTTTCTTAGTCATGGCGGAGTCTTTGTAAATAAAATCTTCTATCAACTCGAAATCTTATTGGTCAATGTTCACGGATTTTCTGAAACGAGTAGATTCTTTGTTCATAGAAAATAATATTATGTTTTGTCGTCATTCACCATTAGATCCATTTTCGCTGATTCCCTCTGTATACCTGAGAAGGCTGCAGTCACATTCTGTATTTTTTCGACCGATGATGTCTACGTCATCAGCGTACGCGAGTAGCATGTGACTTTTGTTGAATATCATGCCACTCGTGTTTACTGCAGTTTTCCTCATTATCATCTCCATCACTATGTTCAACCATCACTGAAGACTTTGTGTCAGTCAGCGTAATTCCGCAAAGGCATATCAGCTTCGATGCAATACCAAACTCAGTCATGGCTTCGAGTAATTTCTGCCATATCCGGCTGTCGAAGGCAGCTTTCTAGTCGACGAAAAGATGGTACGTGTCGATGTGTTTCTCTTGGGTCTTTTCCAGGATATACCAAAGTGTGAACATCTGGTCAGTTGTGGATTTACCAGGTCTTAAGCCACACTAATAAGGCTCGAACAGGTTGGACAACACTGGCTTCAGTCGTTCACATAGCACACTCGATAGGACCTTATATGAGATGCGTAAAAAACTGATGCCGCGGTGGTTGGAGCACACACTTGGATCACCTTTTTTCAGCACAGGACATAATACGCTTAGGTTACAATCATCGGGCATGCACTAGTTAAACCAAACCTTGCGTAGAAGCTGGTGCATGCTGGTTATCAGCTCCCCTCCTCTCGTTCGTCGGTACCGGCTGCATTATTATTTTTCAGTCACGATATTGCTCTTCTTATCTCGAGTCGATTTGGTGGTGGGCAATCTTGGCCATCGTCGACAATTGGCGTTATACCTTCACATGCGCTGCCTTCCGGTACCAGCAGTTGCTGGATGTGTTCTCTCCATATACGCAGCAAACTCTGCGTCCTTGTCCCTACAGGTTGGAGTAAGCAGTGGCTATCTCTGGATTTTTCAGCTTCGCAATGTTCAGCTTTATTTGTATATGATTACGTGCGTTTTCGCTCTGCTTAAAGTTGTGCGCACTTTAGCTGCAACCAGTTAATGGATAGCCAAAGATATTCACTAACTACTTTGACCTTTCAGCTGCGAAGCTAACCAGCCTAAACACGTTGTCTGACACTTAGGTATGTGGGCTGAATTTACAGATTGATGAACTAAGAACATCTTCCCTTTCTACTTTTGCATTATATCGTGTATATTTCATGTACTTCCCTTACAATAAATCTCGTATTTTACGAAACTTTGCACAGTAGGCCAAATACAAGTTTCTTTTTAAATCATAGCTTATTTTGACACTGACAGTTGTTTCCCGCTCGAAATCTTGACAGAATGTCAGTATTATACTTACGCAAAGCGAAATGAATCGCTTTATGATTGAACAACGTTGGAATCTATTTGAAATCTATTTCCAAAGTTAGTGATGTGTAGCCCTTACAGTGTGTTTTTTTTTTAAAGAAGTTTTGGCCGAAATAAAGCAGCCACCGCGGATGCTGTAGGCAACATTGAGTATATACTACCATATAGTATATTTGTTATGTCAAACAACTTACTTATTTCAAATCGATATTAAATTATTATGACATGTAACTTGACAAAACTAATGATGCAGAACTTCTTCTTTTTTGGGGCTACTTTCACGTGCAGTTCTCAGAATTGAGTCCCAAATCAATGAGCTGAAAAATATTGCACTGTGTTGCAGTTAATCGGCTATGCAACAGTTCAATAAAAACCCGCTGTTCTCGCGCTGACTTTGGTGCAGTACCAAAGCATATTTCAGTCTTAATAAATAACATTGCCAAATTTTCAACTGTTCAACCCTAATTTCGTGTTTTGGACTTGTGAACTGGCCGCCTAGATAGTGTGATATCACACCTTTGGATTATTCCTTTGACGTATATGTATTCGTTCTCTTCCAAAAGATTGCTGCGAATGAAGACTTGGAAGCCAATATCAATTGGATAGGAAAATCAGTTTGTTAAAAAAAATTCCGCTATTTCTTCCTTTAAGTTATTGTGTTTTGGTAGAGGATGTTCAGCGTTGGTTTTAAAAGTCCTTCAAATATTAAAAATTAGAAACAAGATTGGTCATTACAAAGTGGTCTGTTTCCTCTACCCACTACTGAATAGAAGCCCCCAGTTGTTTGGTCTGTTTTTTGTTTTTCGCCCCTATGAGCTTCGTTAACACTCCCATTGCTGCGCTCTGAGTAATATCCAGGAAGATCTCTCAGACATCTTAAATTATAACACTTTATCATAGGCATGCAGTTGTTTAACATACAGGGATGCCACCAAAAAGTCACTGACATTAATCTTGAAATGAAATCCCACTCATCTTGATTTGCCCGAGTGTTATGCGAGTATGTAATGACCATATCTGATTAAGAATCTCATAACTTCTTTATGGTGGGCAAAATTGTTGTAAGTACTCCTTACAAGCAGTTTGTCTCACAAAAACAAAAAATAATAAACATTTGTAATGTTGTTCAGCGGACGCTGGAAGCACTAGCAAACATATGAGTCGCATCGTATGCACTCACTCAATCTTATCGGAATCATATTAAATGGTTTTTGGTGTAACCAAACATGATATTTTCATAAATTTCCCCCAAAACCTTAACCTAGGAAGTGACCGTACAACAACTGTGCGATGATAACGACGACGATGACGATGATGATGATTCCAACACCACCCATTTACTACAAGTATAGCCTGTGGTGGCGGTGGCAATTGCAGCTAAGGCTGGCGACAATGGAGGAGATGATGGTGATGATGATGATGGTGACGATGACGATACTGCTGCTATTGCTGATGATTTTAATCATAAGGAGGCAACAATTGTTGCTATTGCTGCCACACATGGTCAGTCCAGCGGTCGCTTGTCGGTTTGGCTCGAATGGTGGCGATGGGTAATCACTGTTGTAACTTATTCCGTTGGCCGCTTGGCCAATAGTCGTATGTAAAAAGCACTACTGCTCCATGCTGGAGATGATTTTGCCCTGGCCGATAGCAAGCTACACAGCGAGTCAGCCTAGTGAGTGTGTCTTTGCTTAAATTATGGAAATTGCATACTGCATGTTTTAGTGTCACTTTAAATTTGTTGTTGTTGTTGCCGGTGCTGCTCCTGAATGTTGGCAAGATGGGCGTTAAGTTTGGGCCATGTATTCATGTTTGTTGTTGTCTGTCTGGATACACATGAGGATACAATTTTAAATACTGAAGGCAACATCATCTCTCTTTCAGCTCATACGCCATGGTGGCATCAACAGCATCGTCATTGTCGTCGTCGTCGTCATCATCATTGTCGTCCTCATCTTTATGCTCATCGCCAGCATCAGGTAGTTCTTCCCGAAAATGTTGCAGCATCAGCACCAGCAATTGCATTGCTCAACTCAATCGCTTTAGATGCAATGCATCTGATTGCAATTTGAATTATTTGCCATTGGCAGCAACTTCTGTTTGTACAGAGCAAGAGACCAACTCTGTTTTTTTTTGTTTAGTTTGTTGCCTCCGCTTTTAATAATAGCGTTGGCAGAAGAAACAACAAAAAAAAACTTTAGTGGCTTTAGCCACCATATTGCATCAGCAGCAACATGCAGCAAACAAATACAACATTGCATACATTTCTCAGATGTGGGGATAAAAGTAACGGCCCCGTGCAAGCAACATCAGCTGAAGAGAGATATATAACTTTGGCTTAGAAATCAAGAGGTAACCGCTGGAGTAAAGCTCATCCAAAAGGGTAATGAATTGGTGCAGCAGAGTGATAGGGGCTGTGCGGATACACGAGGTAAGTATGATGCGAAGGTTTTGAGATAGAAGATTATAACTTAATAAAAATATTTAGAAATGTGGACCGGCCGTGGTATAGTGGTTAGAACACGCAACTACCATGCGGGAGATCACAGGTTCAAATCCTGGCTCAAGTCATCTTAAAACAAAATTCTTTCATTGTCGGCTTCCCTCGAATGTTGTCGACAGCAACTTCGCAGTATTAGTGTCGAGTCAATCGGCATGTCTAGTAAGAGCTTCTCAAACAGTGACGTTCGCATTCGTCGATAAACAAGTAGGTACCGTTAGTTGTGAATCTAAAAATAGAAAGCATGTTAATTCTCAACAACGCGAGAAGGTACCCATACCTCATTCATGGGGTGTAAAGAGAAATTAAGTAACGTGATTTTCTGGGTTTAAGATATTCGGGAACTTAACGTATCGGTCGAGTTGAGGTGATCGGAAACTCTATACTATTCTCCTGAAACTGTAAAGGACAGGTATGTCAGTATCGATTCGGTTTTCAGGAACGTGGTAATTCGGATACTTTCCATAATTCAGGCTCGTACCAGCAAATCGGCAACGTAATGATGATTCGGGTTCGTCGGTGGTTACGATTAATATCAGCAGTATGTGGTCAGCTTGTTGATTCCGGTTTTGTCGGGGTTTCAGGTTGATATCAGCACGTGATGATTAATGAGTCGGGTTAATGTCAACAAATTAAAAGGGTATTGGTGGTTCGGGTTTTGTTGGTGTTTCGGGTCATCTTGATGATTCGGGTTTGTCGGTGGTTTAGGTTTATATCAGAAATTCGGGAATATATTGTTAATTCGGGGTTGTTGCTAATTCAGCTTGAAATTTTCACCTCAGGATCGTGTTAATGACTTGCGTTCTTCAGCAAATCGACTTTTCCAACTCCTGGTTGTATCGATGATTCTGCTTTCGTCGGTAAATCAGTTTGGTATCCGCAACTCAGGAACGTTTTGATGACTTGTGCTCTACAGCTAATCGAGTTTTGCAACTCGTGGTTGTATCGATGATTCGGCTTTCGTCGTAAATCAGATTGGTATCCGAGACTCAGGATCGTGTTGATGACTCGTGTTCTTCTATAGGTCGCCTTCTGCAACTCGACCGAACTAATAATCGTACCCGACGGTGTGTTCGTACCAAGATGCTACGGTGGTAATTTCTAATAAAATGCTACAGGAACGAAGAGTACCAGATCGAAATCTGTACAACCGATAAGTCGGTACAACCAACCAGAGTTAGATATTACAGACCGAAGTCCGATTCATCATACCAAAGTCCGATTTAACAGACCGAAGTCGGATTCATCAGACCGAAGTCCGATTCAACAGACTGAAGTCCGATTCAACAGACCAAAGTCCGATTTAACAGATCGAAGTCCGATTCAACAGACCGAAGTCCCATCCAACAGACCGAAGTTCGATTCAATAGACAGAAATCAGATTCAACAGACCGAAGTCCGATTCAACAAACCGAAGTCTGATTTAACAGACCGAAGTCCGATTCAACAGACCGACGTACCATTAAACAGACCGAAGTCCGATTCAACAGACCAATGTCTTGTTCAACAGACTGAAGTCCGTTTCAACAGACCGAAGTCCGATTTAACAGACCGAAGTCCGATTCGACAGACCGAAGTCCGATTTAACGTACCGAAGTCCGATTCAATAGACCGAAGACCGATTTCACAGACCGAAGTCCGATTCAATAGACCGAAATTTGGGTTAAACCAACAAAAGTTGGTTCAACAGACCGAAGTCCGATTAAACAAAAGAATATTTCTTTCGATAAATTATTGCCTTGAAAAGGGCAAGGAAGACCGGGTTCAGAACAACTTAGCAATAATTCGCTGCGGTAGCAACCGACCAATTCACCAATCATCATTTAAGTAAGTGGAGCTCTCGATGTAATGATAATACTACCGCATCGCAATGCATCGATTAACACTTTTCCTTGTAGTGTCGTTTCCTGAGTTTGTTTGGTTGGATGTTGGTCGACGTGCTCATTCGCTATTCCTGGCGATTGCCGAATGTGTCTTTGGTAGCAGTCGAGTGCATTGCCAAATGCATCGTTTGCAACGGCGTGTGATCGATAATATTATTGTATGTTTTTTGAGGTAATTGAAACAGTGTATGCTGATTGGGTTGACTGCTGATATTCAAGAGTAAAAGAAGGGCGAGTATATTATTAATGGTTAGAGTTTAACAGGTCATAGTTGTGTAGTTAGCGCTAGAACTGTATATATAGGAGACGTATATGTACGGACGTCTGCTGTAAATTTACAACCTATCCTTTTTATTATAGCCATAGTTTAGGAACTATCGACCAGAAATTCAGCATGCAAGCATTTGTTTTCTAAGGCAGAGGTAAAGTTCTAAGATGGGCAAGTTCTGACAAAAACTACTTCCATCTAGTCCACAAACTCCCCCTTTTCAGGTGTGTCCGTCTGTCTGTGCGGCAATTACAGTCGTAGCTTAAAAAATATCGAGCTGAAATTCGGTATGCAGGATTCTATCCTATAAGCAGAGGCAAAGTTTTAAGATGAGCAAGATCGAAAAAATTGGCATTTACTTGAAATGATGACAATTTATTGACGCTCTAACTTAAAAAAGAATACATTTCTAACACTTCCTCTGTCCAACTGGTCACACCACCCGCCTATGTGTGCGATAAGATGACGCTACCGCGGTGGCATAAAGTTTAGACCATCTTCCACTCTCTAAGATGACGCTGATGATTGGCTTAGCTCGCCTTTATGTTGATATGAATGAAATTCAGGCAAGTAAAGCCTGCGGTGGCTGAATATGTGTGTGGTGGTGGTAGTGGCGGCAATGAAAATATATTGTATTCCCATACCGAAGAAGACCGACAACTTAAAATCTACGCTTAAACAATTTCAACTTAAATCCTCGATTATACAGAAACTGCAACTTCGCCAGAATGAACTCAACAAAAACCAGATTCTAGTTGATTTTTCATAGACACTCTTGTGCTCATGCAGCTTGGTCTACAGCTTCTGCCATCGCTACCTACCGGTGAGATCAGTGATAATCAGATTCATTGCCAGTGGTCAGTGGAGATACTTTTTTGTCGAAAACAATTTCTGAAATGCGTAACAACAGTCAAATGATTGTCAAAAGCAAGTAAAAACTATGCTTGCGATCATAACATCATGAATATCTTATTATTTGCAGTGGCGGCGGCACAGTGGGAGGATATTTTTATTAGAAAAGTCAAACTTCTAACCACTGTAGAAAAAATTGTGATGTAGTGGAGCAAAATGGAGTTTAAGGTTTTGTTACTGAGGTCAAATGTTATCGTTTGATATTGGTTTGGTTCGCCCTCGAAAAAGTGTGTTGCACTGTGTAATTGTTTTGCTAGTTAGTTAAATATAAAATTGTGAACGTGCAGTTTTCAAAATGAAGTCCCAAATCATTGAGCTAAAAAATGTTCAACTGTGTAACATATTCAAAAATTTGTGGTTATATATCGTTTTTAGCCCAAAATGTGACAAATTCCCCTATACGATACATACTAACTTCAAATCGATATTAAATTATTATGGCATGTAACTTGACAAAACAAATAATGCTGAACTTCTTATTTTTGGAGCTACTTTCACGAGCAGTTCTCAGAATTGAGTCCCAAAATCAAGTGTTGTACTGGGTTATTAAAGAAAATTTCTCATTCGTCATATTAAACTTCTTAAACATTACATAAACAAAACACAAAATCGTTAAAATGCATACCCTTTCACTTCAACTTCAGTAACCTTGCGCCCCCACTGTGCACCTAGCTTATATGCATGTATTATTATTACATGGAGATACCTGTGGCATATTAAGTAATATGAGATCATAACCGCATACAATGTTTTGCCTCTGATGTAGATGTGGATTGGAAGCATGATGGTGATGTCTAGGACGGCTGGTCATTATTACGGGGCAGTGTTATGAAGTTTCGTAACCACAATACACAATCCTTCCTCAACGGATTGCAATACACTCAATGATGGTATATTGAATTTTTAGTGAAATTCCAGGAAATCATTTGACATTTTTGAAAATAGTTCTCACACACAAGCTCACATACCCATACTAGCACACATGCTTACACTTGAACCAAAACATTTGCCATGGCATCGCATTTATCGCAGGCGTACTTGTATATGACCATTGTTGTATGCTGGATGCAAGATGCAAGCAATGCAATTATAAATTTTTCATTATTTGACCACAATGCAAAATGAAATGTTCTCAAAGCTCAATGTAATCAACAACATTGACAGGGGGTACAACAACAACAACTCATACAACAACATCAACAGTAACAGCCACAAATAGCCACAGAATTGCAAGCAATCTGCATTTGCACAACACAACACAAGAACAACAAAAGGAGAAAAATCCCACAGAATGAACATCTCAAGTGTAGCGCTTGTTTGCAAATCTCCTGTTGATAACCCATTAGTACGGCAACACTCCTTCCTTTTTGTGTGTGTTGTGCTTTTTTGAGTGATCTTCCAATAAGCAGCAGCAGCATAACTGCAACAACAGAAATGAAGACAACAACAACAACGGCAGTAACAACATCTACATACAGACAACAGTCACAGCAACATCGTCATCAGCAACACAACATGATTATGGCAACATTATCTCATCTCTAAACAACAATAGCCGTGTTGATGATATAGTGACTGACGTTCCTCTCTGTTTGTGTTGTGTTGTCTTGCAGCATGTTGCATGAAGTAGACCATGGCTGGCATCATGTGATGATTGTGATCCCCATCATCATCATCATCATCACGGGTATTATCATTTGTATGGCTTTTTATTTGTGGTGCTCGTTTTGGATGTTTGGTTGTTGGTGGGGTAATTGCACAGGTGTGTGGGTTGAGATTTTTTAATAACAAAACACAAAGTTGTCAGTTACTTATTGCTCTCAAGAGGACTATGGCAAAGAAGGAGAAGAAGTTGAAATTTTAAAAGCCTAAGAATTCAATTCATATTACAATAACGACAACAACATATTGGTTTAAATTGTACTGAGGGATCTGCACATCAAGCTGTGTGTTCCATTTAATCCTTTGAATATCTAAAGCAAGCAGAGACGTTGGTGGCGATTTCGGTTTAGGAGATTCTAGTATGGATAACTATGTAATTTAAATTGAGTTAGAAATTGAAAAAACAAATATTGTTTTAGTTTTTCTGATGTAGTTTGTGTCCACAAGTACAAGTAGATACACATTTCTATCACAAGTCACTAAAACCATAACTGTAAATTCTGTAAAAATATCCAAGACCATAATAGAACAAACACAGTAGGAAGTGTATGCAAGACATCCTTAAGGATAGCTGCACGACCATAGTAAATCGTTGATGACACGTAGGGGACCGTCCATACAAATCGTCGACGAAATTTTCATACAAGTGTCCGCTTTGTCATGCACGATCTGATGAGCGACAATTGTCGTTTATGCCTAAATAAGCGACATGTCGCCCACACAATCATGCACGACATAATGACCGACAATGTCGGTCAAATTGTCGTTACCAGTGCTTAATAATTCAAAATATCAATTTGAAGTAGTTTTATTGAAAACGTGCGATACATGAACCTTCACGCACTGCTGTTTCCAACAAACTGAACATTTTTTACTTCTACTTTCCTCTCTTCAATTCTATGTTGTTATTGTTCCGTGACATAGAACTTTTTTGTTTGATGCACGACAACATTAGTATTTTGTCGGTCAGCTTGTCGTCAACCGAGTGTTCTGACGACAAGTACAGAAATTTTTCACATTTTGTCTTGAGGACAGCGTTGACAAAGAGTCGTGTATGACGATACTTCCTACTGGGAGGGTGTTCCTTTTGAAATTCGATAAAAATAGACATTATTGCTGATTTTCGACATATACCTCCATCTAATTTTTATTGTTGACATTATGACCAGCATATTTTGCGAAATTTGAGTACTTGGAAAAGGTTTGTGAAGAACAACATCTGTAAGGCTAAATCGTGGAAAGAGAAAAAACAAAGTGTCGCTGACGAAAAATTGGAGTTTCATCTATTACCCGTCGTTCTTTATGCCTCTTTCTACAATTTCAGCTAATAAATAAATGAGGTAATACATTACTAGGACAAGCAGTTTTAGGAACTAAAAAAATCGAAAATATGCGCATATAACATGCACTTAAAAATCAAATATATGCACCAAATCACATAAAATATGCAATTACAAAATTATTGGAAATTTAATAAAGATCACTGCTTTGCCAAATTCTTCGAAATTTTTGATGGATTATACGTGGCTTAATCCAATCCTGTTATATTTGGCTCTAAAGGAAGCGGAATACCAGGACATCTTACTTACTTACTTAAGTGACCTATTACAACTTACGAACGTGATTCATAAATTTGAGGCCTGAAGTATTAAAGAATTCCCTGCTCTGCGTCGTCCTTCAGGTTTGCCTTTAAACACCTTTCTATTTTGAGCATTTACATTCATCCTGGCCGTAATAGTCTTTGGATTCTGACTCTTTTAGCTACGTCGATGGTGTGGTAAAACTCATACAGGTCATGGTTCATCCGATGGCGAAACTCGCCGTCGACACAGATAGTTTCATATATTACTTTTCTCTCGAATACACCTAGGGTTTGTATGTCCTTTGTCGTAAGCACCCACGATTCAGCAGCATACAACAGAACGGGTAAAATTAAGACCTGGTACAGCTGTTTCTTCGTATCTCGAAATAAGGTAGAGTTATTAAAGTTTTGCCGAAGTCCATAGAAAAATCTATTGGCTAGCACTGTTCTCCGCTTAGTTTCTTGGCTGACATTATTTTTCTTTTTGACGGAAAATCCGAAGTAGGTAAATTCATCAACTACCTCAAAACAATAAGTGTCAACGTCCACGGTGCGTCCTCGTCGCACAAGCTATTGCTCTGCCTGACACCTCTTCCTGTGTTGAATGGTTCAGAGTGATCCTTACAAATCTTAACTGAGGATTTGGTGTTTTTCAAGGTACATCTGCAAAGTCTAATTAGCTTTGCAGGAATACCAACCTCAGACTTGGTCAGACATGGCACTTAGCCTATTCCTTATCGGAGAGTCGAAGGCAGCTTTGTAGTCGACAAAGAGTAGGTAGGTGTCGATCTGCTTTTCATGAGTTTGGTCCAATTAGTTTTTCTACTATTGGCTTTAGACGTTCACACAATATGCTCGAAAGGACCTTGTACGCAATTGGTATTAGGCTTGTTCCACGGTAGTTTCCCGCCAGCCTTTAACAATTCAGCAGGGAGACCATCGGCTCCAGTACATCGGCTCCAGCAGCTTTCTTGTACGAAAGCATAGTACAAAAGAGTTCAATCCATATTTGCAGCACACTCTGAATGTCGGTGACCAGAATTCCATCTGTGTTCTTACAAGGGGGGTTCCCCGTTCCAAAACCTTAACTTTTTACGTTTTATTAGAACTTCCAGGTTTCACCTCTATCCCTGTAATATTCAATATCCTGGCCGTCTCTTTTCTTCCAAAGACGCTATTTCCGCCTTAGGAGCTAATGCCAACGTGTACGAAGGGCTTTCATCTTCTTTGTCTTCTCATTATATTGTTCCGTACACGTTGACACTTTTGCCTTGTATGCAGCATCCATTTTCTCAGGTATTACGCGACATTCCTCATTGTTTCAGGCTTGTCTTACCGTGGTTTCTCATAAAAATGTATAGTCATTGCGGCAGTGGTTAATGACCACTGGTCATATAGTATTCGCATTCTGCTTCCACTGGGTGTCGGGAGCATCTGAATTAGGGGGGTTTGTTTGAAGTATTTGACAGAGTTGTTTAGAGTAGGCATTGGCTATCTCGGTGGTATGCAGCTTTGCGATGTCTAGCTTCTTTTGAGTTTTGTTATGACCGGTTTTCACGCTACTTATTCATTTGGCTACCATGGTTGCAATCAAATCCGAGTCAATATTTGCACGGCTCATCACATACACGTCCGTAACGTTTGAGACATGCCTACCATCCATTACCACGTGATCAATCTGGTGTCTTGTCTTTTGATCAGAGGATATCCAGGTTGCCTTGTAGATAACTTTATACGAGATTCTGGTTCCACTTACTGTCATGTTTCTTGCCGACGCGAAGATAACCTGTCTGAATACGTCATCGGAGGTGTTGTATTTTCCGGATGCTGAACCAAGAGCATCTTCCTATTCCAATTTTAGTCTTAAAATCACCAAAAAAAATTTTAATATTTTGGGCAGGGCAGCTGTCACATAGTTCCTCCTGGCGCTCATAGAATGCATTTTTAACGTCCTCGTCTTAGAATCAGGGGGGTTTGTTTGAAGTTATTGAGAGAGTTGGTTGGAGTAGGCATTGACTATACCGGTAGTATGCAACTTTGTGATATCTAGCTTCCTGTGCTTATGGTTACGAGCAAAAGGTATGCTTTCCATCGATTTCCTTGTGATCAATTTGGTTTCTTATCTTTTGATCAAGGGTTATTTAGTTTGCCTTGTGGAAATCTTTATGCGAGAATCACTCACTGCCATGTTTTTTGCCGACGCGAATCAAACCAGTCAGAATCCGTTATTGTTGTTGTGAAGACTAAATTTTCGACTGCTGAGCCAAGAGCATCCTCACTTCATATTTAGAAATCTCACAGAACTATATGATTATCAATGTCTGGACAGCGGTCATATATTTCCGCCAGTCATCCATAGAATGCATTTTCAATGTCTTCGTCTTTGTCCTTCGTAGAGGCGTGTACATAAAAATTTCGCCTTGATGCGGATATTCGGTCATTTTCATAGTTAAACGGCGAGACCAGATGTCGAAGTCTCTTGCCGACTATGAACCCACATTCAAGTTCGTGTCTTTCTGCACTGCAGCTGTAAAAGATGATCTTTCGTCGGGGGCATTCCTGTCCTATCAATCGCATATCTTGTATGGTGGTGATGTCAGCCTTGTTTCGTCGAGGACATCTACCACATGGATAGAGAAGGCATCTCTGTAGAGAGTTCAGACATTCCAGGTGCATATCCTTAAATCATGATCCTTATAACTTAAATCATGATCTTTTTAAGTATACCTTTCACAATCTGCCAAGCTACGCCCTCAATAACTCTACAAACCGCAGTAACTTCAAAATGAAATACATTTCCATGACCACATCAACCTCCTCAATGCATACAAAACCTCAAATAATAAATGATAAATAAATTCTCAGTTTCTTACAAGATTAAATTGAAATATTTAATTTATCGACAATTCATAAAGATATTTTATGGAATTCAAGTGACTACATAAGAATAATAGCAGCTGTTACGTATATTTTCTTTTGGTGACCAATATTTCGCTAAGATCATAATCATAACCATCAAAGACGTCAGCGTCGTCGTCATCATCGTCACCATTAGGTGAATCAAGTCGATGAAAACTATAGAACTACAACGGAACGGTTCGAAGTCAGAATTACGTGCAACAAAATCCCAATGGAATTGGCAATAAACTCATAGGAAGTGTGTCGACAGCGAAACTGATTTCTGTGGAAAAACGTTTGTCAAATACGACGGTGGCGCAATGACTACGATGATTATGAAAGCTAATTTCTTAAGAAGATCTTCGCTTCATATTTATATTAAAATGTACTAGAAAAATTTTAATATTGTGATCAAGGCAACAAATACACAGTACAACACATGATTTTGGGACTCAATTTTGAAAACTGCACGTGAAAGTAGCCCCATAAATAAGAAGTTCTGCATAATTTGATGTTTCAAGTTACTTGCCATAATAATTTATTATCGATTTTAAGTTAGTAAGTATCGTATGGGGAATTAGTCACGTTTTAGGCTTATAATTATCATAAGTAAAATTCTTCTTTTTGGAGCTACTTTCACGTGCAGTTCTCAGAATTGAGTCCCAAATCAATAAGCTGAAAAATGTTGTACTGTGTTATGAAAACATCTGTATATTCCAACATCATATATTCCATGAGAGCGCTTCTGTAAATCACATGTATTGTGCATTGATGCGACCCACAGTTATTTGGCGTCTATCCGTGAGGCATAACTTCTAAGTCTTCCAGCAATTGCGGATGCGAGTAAACGCCTTTCTACATTGCAGCAGTATTGGACGTCACGCCATGTTCATTAATGTCATGTCTATTGCATAGCTTGAAAAGTGACTATGTTAGCCTTAAGGACATCCGTCAATCCGGGAGAGGAACGAACGTTCATAATTTACGATTGACTTGTAACATTTAAAAGGTTCGTGTAAACCTGATGGTATCCCTGTTTTATTTCTTTTTTCTTAATAACTTGGTTCTTTTTTCTTAAAATGTAAGGTTTTACATAAAATTGTCTTGAAAAAGTCGATATTCTGTAAAGAGTATTGAAAATATTGCTGGATTTTTAAATAATTCTGTACAACATTTTTCTGTTAGTTACAGAACAACCCTCGAAAATGTCTTTAAGTTCACACTTTTTTCTTTGTACCAATCTAAACGATGATATTAATACCAATTTAAGAAAAAATTTCATCAAATACATTGTACGCAAGCAGCCAAAACGTCCAGCTATTGGTCTCATTCATAAGAATATGCAGAAAGTTTAATGCCAAAGCCATAACACACACACACACTCACACACACACACACTCACACACACCCATGTGCACACACTATAGGTTGTCAGAATTATGATAGTCATAACTTTGGTTATTCCTTAGTTGGCCTTAACCACCTATAACTGTGTGAGAAGGGGAAAGCCTACGCATACTCAGTACTGCGGTCCTCAAAATCTGTAATCTGAATCTTCTCTATTGTCCACTTGGTTCCACTCCTCTGTCGTTTAGGAACACAATGTGTGTTCGTGTGTTCATTTGAATTATTACAATTGCCAATGATTTCAACTACGATTTTTAATGGATTTTTCGTTTTGCTGACTTTTTTTGGTCTGTAGTGGTTCGTTTTTTTTTTTTGCATTGGCTTTTCAGGTCTATTGTAAATATGATGTAAGCATTGATAAACAATCTTTTGCCAGAAAAATGATCGCTCATTCAGAAAACATTTAAATGTTTGGATGATTTTCCTTAACGAGTTTCTCCTTTATTGCTATTGCGGCAAAAACTCTAATGGCATTTGAGAGGGACCTCACTCGTTGCCACAGCTTTATGCACAAGTATTGAAATGAGTTGAGTTATTCAAATATTTCATTGGAATTATCATACAACATAAACATAAACACACACACACTCACCCAAGTAATTCATTCATGTGGCCACAGCTGAACAATGTTGTCTCCAGCCACAGTCCAAACGATCCAATTGGCTTTAAAAGGCATTTACGGTAAAAACGTAGACAAATAAAACGCATTGTTACAGTGTCGGGCAGAAGTGGTGTTTTCATCTATTATACTATTCATAAAATTGGTCATATCAAAAAGTTTGTCACGGGTAAACTAAACAGAGCAAATAGTACTACGGTGCTCGAACCCAGATCACACGCCTGAAGTCGTTCTAGCCATCATGCGACGGTCGTCCCCTTATAAAAATACATCGCATATATAAACTTATAGCATTTTACAAACAATTTCCTGGTTTCTTCTAATTTATTAAACGATTACAAACAAATTTGGAAATATCGATTATAAAAACAACCGATTATGTTCATACAGCTTAGGAATAACATGGCGAATATTAATAAAATATATTCAAAGATTTTTGCCACTTCTATCGCCTGCTTGGAAAGGCGGCAGTAACATCCCGCAGTCCTCGGCCGATGATGCATTGCATTGACGTATACCGGCACCATGTGACTTTTATTTAAGATGATACAAGCCGCATGATCATCTCCATTAGGATGTGCAAGAGATCGCATGATACAATATCTCCCTAAGGCTTGGTAGAAAATTACTCTGTCAGTTTTTTTGAATACCTTCACAGAAGACTTCGTGTCACTCAGTGTTATTTCGTATAGACGTTTCAACTTAGCAGTGATACCAAACTAAGTCATGGCATCTAATAGTTTCTGTTGTATCGGACTATCGAATGCAGCTTTGTTATTGTTGAACAGATGGTGAGTGTTGATCTGCATTTCATGGTTCTTCTCCAGGATTTGTTGTACGGAGAATATCTTGTCTATCGTGGATATATCAGAACATAGACCATTCACATGGCAATCATCGGACATACACTTCTTTGGCCAGGTTAACGCTTTCGATCTTTAAAGACTCTGCTAGCAGTCTATTGCCACCCGCAGCTTTATTGTTTTTAAGTCTTCTAATTGCAACATTGACCTAGTTATGGCTGGATAGGTTGGCGTGATTTCAG